>CM053623.1:255835987-255862035 GCA_028646595.1 Phalanger gymnotis
TGGTTTTTCCAATGAAATATTTCATATTGTCTTCCATTTTTTCATTCCTTTGGTCCTATTTTATAATATCTTGATTTTTTGTAAAATCACTAGCTTCCACTTGCTCCAGTCTAATTCTTAAGGTAGTACTTTCTGCAGTGATCTTTTGGACCTCCTTTTCCATTTGGGTAATTCTGCCTTTCAAGGCATTCTTCTTATTGACTTTTTGGAGCTCTTTTGACATTTGGGTTAGTCTATTTTTTAAGGTGTTATTTTCTTCAGTATTTTTTTGTTTCTCTTTTAGCAAGTCATTGACTTGTTTCTCATGGTTTTCTTGCATCACTCTCATTTCTCTTCCCAATTTTTCCTCTACTTCTCTTACTTGCTTTTTCAAATCCTTTTTGAGCTTTTCCATGGCCTGAGACCAATTCATATTTTTCTTGGAGGCTGTTGATATAGGATCTTTTTTCTTTGTTGACTTCTGGCTGTATGTTTTGATCTTCTTTGTCACCAAAAAAAGATTCTAGCATCTGCATCCTTTTTTGGTGCCTGTTCATGTTCCTAGCCAGCTACTTGACCTTTGAACTTTTTGTCAGGGTATGCCTGCTTGTAGAGTAGAGAGTGTTTTGTCCCAAGCTTTAAGGGCTGTGCTGCTGTTTTCAGAGCTACTTCTACTCCACTATCACCTCAAACTCTGCCGTAGCAGTGCTCCTTCTCCCCCAAGAACCGCCAACCAGGATTGTGACCCAGATCCAAGCAGGGCACAGGAAGAGAACCTGCTTCTGCACCAGCAAAGCTCTCCTTGTGCTCCCGCTCTGATCCACTGCCTGATTTCTCCCAACACATGAGCCAAGGACTCCTGAAGCAGCTGACCTTCAGGGCTGGGGCCGGCCCCCTCTTACCCTTATCTAGCAGTTTTCCCACTGATCTGCTCCTTGGTCTTTGGCGTTTGTGGGTTGAGAAGTCTGGTAACTGCCACAGCCTAATGATTCATGGCCCTCAGACTTGCTCCGCCTGACTCCCAGTCTGGTTGGTCCTGGAGAAGCCTGGGCTGCGCTCTGCTCCCAGCACCATGCAATAGACCCTTCCCAGCGACCATCCATGCTCTCCTGGTCTGGAAACGTGCTTCCCTCTGCTATTTCATGGGTTCTGTAGCTCTAGAATTTCTTCAGAGCCATTTTTTACAGGTGTTTGGAGGGATTTAGGGGGAGAGCTTAAGTAAGTCCCTGCTTTCCAGCCTTCATCTTGTCTCCGCCCTCTGACAGTTTTTTTTTTTTTCAACACAGGTTGTGATTATTCATTGAACTAGATTTTCAAGGATGGCTATTAGCCAGCTTTTTATTTTGCATCATTAAAGTATCAAAGTCCTATTTAAACTGAAGTTCAGTTTGGTACTGATTAAGATTGTCTGAATAACTTATATTTTTCTATATTTCAGAATACATTAACAAGAAGTAACTTCTTGTGGGTTTTTTTCCCTCATTTCTTTATGGGTGCTATAGAACTATAAAGAAACTACTTAGTCTATTTTGTGTTCTTTAGTTGGTAGACCTCTTTTGTTTTGAGCTTTGTTATTGACAACATGAATTTGCAGTGTTAAATCTGAGTTAAAAACTAAGAAGCTTATTCACTTAATTCTCAAGGAATATTTATGAATGTGTAATGTATTAATCATTGTGGGAGCTATAGTAATGACTTAACATAAAACAATTGCCACAGTCTCACAAAGATTTATAAACTAGTAAGGGAAATAAATAGCAAATGGTAATTAGCTTATTGTGTTAAGTGCCATAAAGTATAAACCAAAGTACTTCTGGAAAGTTCATTGAAAGTCCAGATGCTTACAATTGCTTTTTTTCCCTTTTTTTTAAAGGCGAAAATCCCATCAAAACCAGAGTTTAATTCTATTTTAGATAATGGCAACTGGTGATTTAAAAAGAAGCTTACGAAATCTAGAGCAAGGAATTCGATTGCTTGGTTATCCTAGAGAGGTGGATTATTCAGGGTAAGTTACAGCGAAGTACCTGACTCCATTTATTTTGAAGCTATTATTTCAGGACATTAAATAACTTGTAGAAAAATTGACTTCTGTAAGAGGAGTGGAGTGATTGAAGAAAAATACTGCTGCATGGATACTATTTAAGTTGATCTAGATAAAGTCGATGTATGCATTTCAGAATTTTTTTTCTAATTATTTTGCTATATGTATTGTTAATGTATTTTTGCTTAATGGGAAGATCTTCCCATCCATTAATACGCCAATGTGACCTGCTTAAGTTACTTGGAAGCCTAAGTCACATAAGTTTGAGTCACATGAGCCTGGGTCAGGAGGGTTGTGATGCCCTCTGACCCTGAAGAAGGGTATATATACTCTGAGGTTAGCATTTTGCTTTGGGGGTCACTCATGGGAAGAGTGTTTGTGTGATGTAGCCATATGAGACCGGGTAGCCAGTAAGGAGCTGCCTTGCAACCCTTGCACCTCCCCCGTCCCCACCCCCCACACACACATGCGGCGCTTTGAGAAACCCAGGTTTTGGGGCTTCTCTGGTAACTGTATATATTGCTGTGGTCAGACAGAAGCCCTATAGGTTTTTATTTCTCTGTTTATATAATTTCTGCTTGTAATTTCTGTTTGTATTTTCTCTGAAGTTCAGGGTGCTTACTTTTTCCCTGAACTAAGTGAATGATACACATATATACATACACACACACGTATACATATGTATGTGTGTATATGTATTTATATGTATGTGTGTATATGTATGTATACATACACATAGACACACACACACACACACACACACACGTATATGTTTGATTAAAATTGTTGACCCTAGCAACTTAAAAGTTGCTTTCCTTTAGAAAAGCAGATCAAAGAACCTGTGCTAGCAGCCTTCCTGTGTGCTGGTGTTATTAATCTTATACTCCCATAACAGCTGCAAGTAACATTGTTGATACACTATAATAAAAAGTTATCTCTGAAAATTTTGTTGTCTTTGGGATCTGTCTTTCTCTTATCTTTTTGGAAGCATCAAAGGTGCTAACATTGCATTGCATAGCTAGCAGTTTGTCAGTATTTCTGGAAAAATTCCAGATTTGTCTCCAGAACAAGTAGACTATTTTATAACTGTACCAATAACGTATTACCATATCTATCTTCCCCACAATTTTAACTCTTTCTGTCTTTTATCATCTTTGCTGATTTGATGGGTGTGAGTGTGGAGTAAAATTTCAAGAATGTTTTAATTTTCATGTTTGCTATTCTTAGTGATCTGGATTATTTTCTTTTGCTTTCTTTTACTAGTTTTCCTGACCACTTTGACTCTTTTGTTCAATTTTGTATTTCCTTTTGCTAATCTAAGTATTTTCATTATAATCCATTGCATTCCACTTCTTTATCTGACCATGATCTGTTACAATTCTTTTTGTCCTTATGCCTCACTTTTCCTAAATCTGTTTTTTTATCCTCGTTCTGACCTTGAGATCCTGCACTCTTCAGTCCCTCCCAGACTCCTCCTGGCTTCACTTTCCTCCTTTCCTAATGCTAACCCTTTGTTAAGCAGTACAATATTACTCTGTTACAGAGTTCTCTTGAATTCCTTGCTTCCCTACCATTTGCCACTTAGGCCTTGTTTTCAATTCTTAATGTACTTTTTGATTTAATATACTTTTTGATTTTGATTGAAATGTTCTCAGTAGTTTTTTTCTAATTTATTATTTTTAGTATTCATTTTTTTAAAATTCTGAGTTCTTGCCATCTTTCTACCCTTTGCCCACTCATTGAGAAGACAAGAAATGTGATAACATTTATACATGTGAAATCATGCAAAAATATATTTCCATATTACCATGTTGCATTTTTTTAAAGGAAGAAAAATAAAGCAAGTGAAAAAATTATGCTTCAAATTGCATTCAGAGTTCATCAGTTCTCTGGAGATGGGTAACATTTTTCATCTTAAGTCCTTTGGAAATTTCTTGATCAGAATAGCTAAATCACTCAGAGTGTATCATCATACAATATTGCTATTACTGTGTACGGTGTTCTTTTGGTTCTGCTGACCTCACTGTACATAAGTACATATAAGTTTTCCCAGGTTTTTCTGAAACCATCCTACTTGTCATTTTTCCTAGCACAATAGTATTCCGTCCTAGTCATTCCGTCCCAGTCATACCACAACTTGTTTAGCCTTTCCCCAGTTGATGGGAATCCCCTTAATTTCCAATTTTTTGTCACAAAAAAGTTTGTATAAATGTTTTTTTGCAGTACCGGTAGTTTTAATAATTACTTCTGTATATTAAGAATTGAGGTCTAGAAATGCTGTTCCCCTTACATTTCTGTTGTTTTTCATCATTTCCCTTGACATTCTAGATCTTTTATTTCTCCAAATAAATTTTCTTATTTTATTTAGTTCTTCAAAGTATCTTTGTATTGGTTTTTTTTCGTATAGTGCAAATTTGTAAATTTGCTTAGATAAATTGTTGTTCTTCTCTCAGGTGAATAATATTTATTGTGTTGACACTTATGTAACCAGTGAATATTCCTCAACACTTTTAGGAGTTCTTTATTTCTTTAAAGAGTGTTTTGTAATTATATTTATCTAAATGTATAGAGATCCATGGTTAGTAGATCATATATTTCATGCATTTTGTAGTTATTTTGAATGGAATGTCTCTTGCTATTATTTCCTCTTGAGATTTATTTTGTATCTTGCAACTTTATTGAAGTGATTAATTATTTCAGTAAGCTTCTTTGCTTTTTGGGGTTTTCTACTCAAACCACTGGACTAAAAACAAATAGGGGTAATTTTTCTGTTGCTAGCGTTTCTAAAATTATGTCAATATCAGTGCAGTATTTTGAATCTTTACTTTGGAGTTTATTGGGAAGGCTTCTTTGCAAGCTAATCTTAGGTATTTACATTTTAGCATTTTAAAAATTGCCTTTCTATCCTTTTTAAGTTTTTCTTTTGGGGTATAAATGAATGCTGTATTTTGTCTAATATTTCTTTATCTATTGATATAATGTAATTTGAAGTGTTTCTGTTTTCAGTATGATTGCTTATTATTCTAATGTTGAATTGTTCTCCCATTTCTGGTTTTAAAATCTTGATCATAAAGTCTCATCTGTAGTCTTTCTGCTAGGATTTTACTTAAAATTTTGTATTAGTATTTTATTAGTGATATTGATTTATAATTCTCTTTGTTTCATTCTACTACAAAGTAATATTATATTTGTCTCAAAGGGAATTTGATGTATTTTTCTCTCAATGTTCTAAGAATTTGTGTATAATACGTATTATGTTACCAATTTTTTATATTTTAATATAATTTACCTGTAAATTTATCTTTGCCATACCTCCTCCCCCAGTTACTTTTCAGCTAGTTCTATTTAATTTTCTGAGGTTTGGTTATTTTAAATTAATGAGCCACCATCTTTCCTGTATGTGTAAATGTTGAATGAAATATCACTATGTTCAGGTGCATATATACTCATTAGAGTTTTCATTTTTGACATTAAAGCAAGCTGTTGGAAGATACTTAATTTAGATTTTGTTGATAACAAATATTTATTGGATTACTTTTTTGTCTAAGTTAAGATTCTCCACAATGGAACTTATTGTGAGTAGATAATAATTTCATGGTAGTTTTTCTTTTTCTTTTGAGACTGGATCTCTCTATGTTACTTAGTCTGTAAGTATAGTAGCCACTCACAGGCTTGATCCTACTGCTGATCCTTGTGGAAGCTTTGATCTGCTTTATTTCTGAACTAAGCCAGTTTGGCCCTCCTTAAACTACCTATTATCTCTCTGCTTCTGGAGCTCGTGATGTCATAGCACAGCACTAAGCAGTCAACCAGCCTTATTGTCCCCTAATAGCAGGGATTACAAATGTTTGCCACCACCTCATTTATAAAGGGAAAAATCTTAACAAAATTTTGAAGATCTAATTTCGTGGGGTCATTAAAACACAATATTTTTCTTTCAACAGCTTAGTAAAAGGAGACCCTGCAGCATATTTGCCTATTATCAGCCATTCCCTGACTTCTTATTCAACTTATGTAGCAGAATTTTTGGTCATCTCCAATACAGAACTCACTGCAAAGAATGATTATCGATTCATTGATTCTGTCTATAAGGTATTGTAAATTTATAGAGCAAGAAACTATTAAATTACTGATTCAAGTGAGGTTCATGTTTGTATTTGACTATTAGGATATGTCTATCTTATTTTTTTGACATAGCTAACTGGTTTGAATAACAGTATAAAATACTAAATTTTTCAGTAACATTTTGAAATAAAATGGCAGTCAGTGGAAGTTTTTAAGTGTATATATCTCTTGTCGGTTTAAAAGTAATAACGTGGCATTTGGATAGAGGTAAGAGATGTAACTGCATTCATTGAGTTTTTTGTAACACATGTAAAGGAACATTTGAATGAACTTGGTTTCCTAGGTATGTTTTTTTTTTTTTAAACCTGCTGTAAAATTTAAATGTCTTAGTACCAGAACACTTTTGACTCAGTTCTAGCTGTTAATAATTTAAGTAGTTTTATCAACTGACAGTAATAGTTCTCTGTCCTACTAAATCATCAAACAAAACTCAATGTGAGTTTTTTTTAGAAATGTTCCTGAAACAAACCTTAAATGTTATCCAGTTATCTTCTACAGAAAAAAGTGAGACTCAGAAATATTTGAAGGACTTGCCTAAAGTCATATGGCTAGTTAGAAGAGCTGATACTGGAACCCATGTCTCCTCATGTCCATTCCATGCCACTTACCAGTGTAGAAAGTTTCAATTTTTTTGTCATTGTTAGACTAGTTAATTTAAAATAATCCTAATTAATCATCAAAAAAATTTAAACTTCTGTTTCTGCTTGTTTATAATCTCTGGAGTCATTGATCCACATAAAATTAATCAAACTTTTACTTGATACTACTCAATCTTTCCCTCCCAGATACTACTATTGTTCTTCACACTCTTCTCATGCCCCATAGCTTAGTATGTTCAATGGATGTCTGCTGACTTAATGTGTTCAATGGATATCTGACTTGATAACAAGGCCAAGCTTGGTCATTCTTCACCATTTGTTGTGTACTAGCAACCTGTTCAACTCCTTCACCATTCCTCTCTACCCTCTTCTCCTCTCCTCCCAGCATCCTAATCTTTCTGCATCTCTTATAGCCAAGATCTCTGTAATAAGTTTTCCCTCTGGTTCTAGTAGCTTTACTTTTGTACCACTCTTTCTTCTCATATCTAGAACATCTCAGCCTCCTTTATGGTAGCCTTTGTGGATACATGGCAAGAATGCAAGTGAACATTCAAATTTTATTGGAAATTAAAGTTTGAACATTTTAGTTTTGTTAAAATGAGCCTGCAAAGATAAGGGAAAACCAGATTGTGGAAGACCTTCCATGCCAGGTGAAGAAGTTTGTACTTTATCCTATAAATAGCAGGAATCACTGAACATTCTTGAGGAGGGGAGTGATAATGGTCAAACTTGTGCATTAGAGACATAGTGAAATTATTTTGGGAGACTTTTGAAGGCTGGATTGGGGAATACGGAGTTTGGAGCCAGGGAGTTTAGTTAAGATGCTGTATAATAATGCAGGGAATGAAGAGGGAGGGCCATTACTAGGGTTGTGAATGGAGTAATGGAGTTAAGAGATTTTTTTTGGTTGGAATCTATAGGAATTATCATCTGATTGAATGCGGTGTCCATAAAAAGGGGAAGAGTTAAATATGACTTCAAGATTTTGAGCTTATGGGATTTGAAGGATGGGGATG
The DNA here is from genome assembly GCA_028646595.1 of Phalanger gymnotis. Classification (NCBI taxonomy): domain Eukaryota; kingdom Metazoa; phylum Chordata; class Mammalia; order Diprotodontia; family Phalangeridae; genus Phalanger; species Phalanger gymnotis. The sequence goes on from CM053623.1 coordinate 255,843,748, forward strand.
TCCCAAATGGAAATGGCTAAGTTGGAAAGTTTTCATTGAATTTTAGGAGAAACAAACTAAAGTTGGGTGATAAGCTAGATGAATTAGAGTCTAATAAGGTACCAAATTTGACCGCATAGGTATTATTGAGACTTCACTTGATGGATCTGTGACTAGAATTTGACTCTGGAAGACTATACTTCATTCGGAAGAAGCAGGATAAAGTAGAATTATCTATATAAATCAATCTGCTGGTGTTACTTAAGCACCTACTTTGTATCAGGTACTGTGCTGGGTGCTGAAGATACAATGAATGAAACAATCCTTACTCTCAAGGATCTTCTAATGGCTGATAGTAAGACCCTATATAAGTATATTCTTTATAAATATAAAGAGAATAGATATAAATACATTTAGAGTAGTTTGAGAGGAAGGACACTAGCACTTGAGAGAATTAGGAAAGGTTTCATGTACAAAGTGGTACTTGAGTGATGTTTTGAAGGAAAGAGATTCTGTGAGGTAGGGATAAGGAGAGAGTACTTTCCAAGTAACAGGGAGAACCATTGCAGAGGATGGAAACAGGAAATAGAATATAATGTGTGAAGGACAAAGAAGACTAGTTTGGATTTTTGGGTGCAGGGCGATGAGTAATGTACAATAAGCTTGGAAATATAGGTCAGGGCCAAGTTTTAAAGAGCTTTAAAAGACAGTATTTTATTTTAGAAATGGTATAAAGCTAATAGAATTTATTAAGTAGGGAATGAACTTAAGGAAATCATTTTAGCAGCAGTGTAGAGAATATACTCAATTATTAAGAAGTTCTATTCATGCAAGGAAATGAAGGAATCAGATTGGGGAAATATTACAGAGAAGACTTTGTTGAAGACTTCTCAGTTTCCTCTGCTGCATCATTATGCATTTCATATCCCTTAACTGTGGTCATACCCTAATATTTTGCGCATTGGACCCTCTTCTCATCTTCTCATCTCATCTCATCTCATCTGGACACTGTCTTAATGACCTTTTCTGCTTCTATTGATTTAATTATCTCTATGCAAATGAATACCAAATTTATATCCCCCAAACATATCTTTCTCCTCAGTGGTAGTTGCACTACAGCTACCTATTGGACCTTTCAAAATAGACATTCCAAAGGCATCAAGTGTAATAACTGCATAGCCGAATTCAGAGTTCCTTCCCCACCCCTTCAGCCTCTCACCCCCTCCTCCGCTCCTCGTTTATGTACACGAACATGTATGTAGAGATATCAAAACCTCAAATCTTCTCAGCTACAAGGATCTAGGTTAGGTCTATCAAGAGATTTTTATGCCCTTTGCAGATAGCAAGTTTTACTTTTGTCGTTGTAATCCCTAGTTCCTAACACAGTGCTTGAGACTTAATAGGTATTTAATAATATTTGCTTATTAATTGACTGATAAGTGGAGGCAGAAAGCGGCAGAATTGTCATTGGAGTGTGTATAGTAGACCACCTTTTTTTTCCTTAAAAGAGGCCATTTTTTGTCTTATTTCTTATTAAGCTTTGATCACTGAATAGGCATTGCCTCAGTTAAACTGAGACCTGTTAAAGACCTTAGCTTGAAAAGGCCAGGGTTCCCCACTTTATCCCGGGCCATCTGCAGTTATCTGGCCACTGTACCCAGATGGCTCCAAAAGTGAAAGTGAGGATAGTGACTTTGCACAGCCCTCCCTCACTTAAATTCAGTTCACATGTATGTCATTGCATCACCACCTTGATGTTATGGTCCTCTTTGAGAATGAAGGACAAACAGCAACCTCTATGACTAGAAAAGGAGCTGCCCACTGGGCCCCAAAGTAGAACTGGCCAGTTGGGCAACATGGGTGGGTCTTTTCTTCCTTCCTTCCTTTCTCCCCTCCTTCCCTCCCTCTCTCTTTCCTCTTTCTCCCTCCTCCTTTCCCTCCCTCCCCTCTGTCCATATAGGGTATAACACCCCAAAGGAAAAGTAAATTTTCAGTCTCTGAAACTTTTTTTCCTTTTCTCTTAAAGACTAGCCTTAACCCCAAATCACTGGCTCTTCAAATCTCTCTAGCTATCACTGATTGGCCAATAATAGGTCCCAAGCTATTGGTCATCGTTGGGGCCCTGATTGGCTCAGAATGAATGTAAATAGCAATTGTTTCTGTTTTGGCCAGAAACCCAGAGAGACTTCCCTCACAGCTCGCTCTTTCTTTTTTAAAGAGGCCATACTTTGCCTCATTTCTTATTAAGCTTTAATCACTGAATGAGCATTGCCTCAGTCAGACTGTGACCTGTTAAAGACCTTAGCTTGAAAAGGCCTAGGTTCCCCACTACATCCTGAGCCATCTCCAGTCGTCCTGATCTATATGTGGCCACTGAACCCAGATGGCTGTAGAGGTGAAAGTGGGGCTGGTGACTTTGCACAGCCCTCCCTCACTTAGGTCCAATTCACTTGCATGTCATTTCATCACCTCCCTGATGTCGTGATCTTCTTTGAGAATGAAAGACAAATAGCAGCTCCAAACCACCTAGATAGAAAGAGGCATTAGATAAGAAGTTTAATAAATTGGTATCAAATTAGGCACAAAACCATAATATAGTGACGATGTGTTTTAATTATCCAGATATCTGTTAAAAGTCTGTCTGGCCAAAATAGAGCTGCTAATTCGTTCATCAAGAGGTGAAAAACCTGCCATAAGGAAGTGGTATTGTGTATCTGATTTATCAGTAACAGGGACCTAATTCTCACTCTCATTGGATGTTAAAGTGGAAATGAGATAGGATTTAAGAAGAGTGGATTTGAAGAGTGTTAATAAAAGGATAAGTAGTATGTTTTAAACTAAATTCTGGAGAGAAAGGCAGCTTAGTAGGTTTGGGAAGTGCTATTCGTATCTCATTCCTACCATTTTTCATTATTTCTGTTGATATTCTAGTTCTTCTTTTCTGCCAAATGAATTTTGTTATTTTCTTGAGTTCTATAAAGTATCCCTTTGATAGTTGATTGGTGTAGCATTGTCTTTGGTAATATTATAATTTTTGTTATATTGAGCTAAATTGTTAATCCTCAGGATGCTTTAATATGCAGTAAAGAAAACTTAGGTAGTCATAGCTAATCAGGCATTTTTAAATCATTACATACGAATAGTGAATTTTTTTAGTTTTTCTGTGATGCCCAATAAAGTTCACACTCTTTAGCCTAACATTGGAGGCTTCTGCATTACCCCTACTACTTTTCCTATTACTCTTTCCTCTAAAACTATGCTCCAGCTAAACTGGATAAATCAGTTTTCTCCATGCACATCTGTTCTTCCTCCATTTTATAATATTTACAAACATTAATTAAACCATTGACATTCCATATATGAAATGCTTATCCGGTGACCAATCAGTTGAAACATTGAACTGAACTATATCAGTATTGACATTCCCACTCTATTGAAACCAGAAGAGACATTCTAAGAGGATAGAGTGGTGTCTTGCAGTTTTTCCTTGGAAAGGCAAACCATGTAATTGGTTTCATTGTCTTCCCAAACACAAGAGGAACTATTTCATGGAATACTGATTATCTTTTTTTGCATTATGTACAATGATAGTCTAAAATACCATTTTGAAGATAATTACTGTTCATGTGCCAGTTTGTTGCTAAAGATGAGAAGATGTTAAGTCAGTGGGAATGAATAGATCATTGAAAAAGCATTTGTTGTTGTTCAGTCTTTCAGTCATGTCTGAGTCTTCATGACATCATGGACCATAGTACCACAGGCACTTTCTATCCTCCACTGTTTCTGAAAGTCTATCCAAGTTCATGTTTTTTGTTTCCATGATACTATCTATCAGTCTCATCCTCTGCCATCTCCTTTTCATTTTGCCTTCATTCTTTCCCAACATCAGGATCTTTTCCAGTGGGTCCTGTCTTCTCATTATGTGGCCAAAGTATTTCAGCTTCAGTTTCAGTATTTGACCTCCAGTGAAAAGCCTGAATTAAATATTTTAAAGTATTAACTGATCTTATCTCCTTATCTCAAAAGTCTTCTTCAGCACCACAATTTGAAAGTGTTGATTTCCGCAGCAATCAGCTGGTGCAGCACTTAGTGCTGGAAAAACCAAAGCTTTGACTATATGGATCTTTGTTGCAAGGTGCTAAATCTGTTTCTTAGTATGCAGTCTATATTTGCCATAACTTTCCTTCCAAGGAGGAAGAATCTTTTAATTTCCTGGCTGCAGTCTCATTCTACTGTGATCTTTGAGCCCGAGAATTTAAACTCTGACACACTTCTACTTCTCCCTCTGTTTTCCAGGAAGTGATGGAATCAGTTGCCAAGATCTTAGGATTTTTGATGTTGAACTTCAAACCAGCTTTGATGCTCTTCTCTTTCACCCTCATCAAGAGACTTCTTAATTCCTCTTCATTTTCTGCCATCAGAGTGGTATTGTCTACATATCTGAGGTTATTGCTATTTCTCCTGGTAACTTTGATTCCAGCTTTTGATTTAGTCAGGCATTTTGCATAATGTACTCTGCATATAAGTTAAATGTGACAGTATACAGCTTTGTCACACTCCTTTTCCAGTCTTAAACCAATCAGTTGATCCATGTTTCTTTCTTCTTGATGCTTCTTGGCCTGCATACAAGTTCCTCAGGACACAATTAGGATGATCTGGTACTCCCGTCTCTTGGAAGACTTGCCACATTTTGCTGCATTCCACACAGAGGATTTAGGGTAGTCAATGAAGCAGAAGTAGATGTTTTTCTGGAAGTCTTTTGCTTTCCCTATAATACAATGAATGTTGGCAATTTGGTCTCTAGTTCTTCTGGCTCTTCAAAAACCAGCCTGCTCTTCTGGTAATTCGTGGTTCACATACTGCCAAAGCCTAGCTTCCAGAATTTTGAGCATAACCTTGCTGGTGTGTGAAATGAGTACAGTTTTTGGTGATTTGAACATTCTTTGGCATTGCCCTTTTTTAGGATTAGAATGTAAATTGATCTTTTCCAATCCGTGGCCACTCTTGTGTTTTCCAAATTGCTGGCATATTGAGCGCAGCATCATTTTTTAGGGTTTTAAATAGCTCAGCTGGAATTCCATCACCTCCGCTAGCCTTATTGTTAACAATGCTTCCTAAGGCCCACTTCATTCTTTAGGATGTCTAGCTCTATATCCATAGCCACACTATTGTGGTTATTAGTGATGTTGAATTCTTTCTTGTGTAGTTCTTTGGTATCTTCTTTTTACATCTTCTCAAACTCTTCTGCTTCTGTTAAATCCCTACCATTTATTTTTATCATGCCCATTTTTGCATGAAACATTTCCTTGATATCTCTGATTTTCTTGAAGAGATCTCTTCTTTCCCGTTCTGTTATTTTCTTCTTTTTTTTTATTGTTCATTTAATAAAATCTTATCTCTCCTTTTTAGTGTCTGGAATTCTCCATTCAGTTGGGTATATCTTTCACTTTCACTTTCCTTTGCCTTATTTAGCTCTGCTACTTGTAAAGCCTTATCAGATAGCAATTTTGCTTTCTTGATTTTCTTTTTCCTTAGATTGTTTTCTGTTGTGGCCTCCTATACAGTGTTGTAAATCTCTGTCCATTGTTCTTCAGGCATTCTATCTACCAGGTCCAATCCTTTAAATCTATTGATCACTTCCACATCATATTCATAAGTGTTATTATTTAGGTGATACCTATGTGGGTTTACTATCCTTTCTTCAATTTAAGTCTAAATTTTGCCATGAGAAATTCATGATCTGAGCCACAGTCAGCTGTAAGTCTTGTTTTAACTGACTGTACAAAGCTTCTTCACCTTTGGCTACAAAGTATATATAATCAGTCTGATTTCTGTATTGACCATCTAGTGATGTCCATGTGTAAAGTTGCCTTTTGGGTGGTTGAAAAAGTGTTTGTTATATCAGTGAGTTATCTTGACAAAACTCTATTAGTCTCGGTCCTGCTTTCTTTTGTACTCCAAGGCCAAACTTGCCTGTTGCTTCAGTTATCTTTTGATTTCCTGCTTTAGCATGCCAATCCCCTTTGACGAATGTGACGTCTTTTTTTGGTGGTATTTCGAGAAGATATCGTAGGCCTTCATAGAACTGATAAACTTTGACCACTTCAGCATCAGGGGTTGGAGCATAGACTTGCATTACTGTGATTCTGAATGGTTTGCCTTGGATTCAAACAGATGGCATTCATTCATTTTTGAGTTTAGACCCCAATACTGCTTTTTCAGCCTTTTATTGACTATGAGGACTACTCCATTTCTTGTAGGGGATTCTTTTTTTTTTTCACCTTGATAAAGCATTTTTTTAAGTACTTAGTACATTTTCTTTGAGTCTATTTCTAAAACATTTTTTTAATCCACCCTCTAGTTCAAATCATCCTTTTCTCTCACATAAACTACTATAATAGATTCCTAATTGGCTTCTATGACTTTGATCTCTCCCCTCACCCCTACATATTACACATAGGAATGAGCAAGAAAAATATAAGAAAACAAGTCAGTCTCTACTCTCAAAGAGCTCTCTTTCTTTTTTTTAATTTATTTTTTATTATTTAATATTTTTAGTTTTCAACATTGATTTCCACAAGATTTTGAGTTACAAATTTTCTCCCCATTTCTACTCTCCCCCCATCCCAAAATGGCATATATTCTGATTGCCCCTTTCCCTAGTCTGCCCTCTCTCTTGTCGCCCCACCTTATCCCCTTTCCCCTTAGTTTCTTGTAGGGCAACATAGATTTCTATACCCCATTGCCTGTAAATCTTATTTCCCAGTTGCATGTAAAAACAACTCTTTTTTTTTGAACATTTGTTTTTAAAACTTTGAATTCCAAATTCTCTCCCTTCTTCCTTTGAGAAAGTAAGAAATTCAACATATGCCACACATGCTATGCAAAATACTTCTATAACAGTTATGTTGTGAAAGACTATGTTTATCTTCATCCTATCCTGTCCCCCTTTATTCAGTTTTCTCCCTTGACCCTGCCCCTTTTCAAAAGTGTTTGTTTTGACTACCTCCCCCCCAAATCTGCCCTCCTTTCTGTCATCTCCTCCCGACCATCCCTTTTCCCCTTTACTTTCCTGTAGGGTAAGATACCCATTTGAGTGTGTATGTTTTCCTCCTTAAGTCAAATACGATGAGAGCAAGATTCACTCATTACCTTTCACCTGCCCCCTCTTCCCTTCCATTATAACTGCTTTTTCTTGCCACTTTTATGTGAGATAATTTACCCCATTGTCTCTCTTTCTCCTTCTCCCAATATATTCCTCTCTCACCCCTTAATTTTATTATTTTAGGTATCATCCCTTTATAGTCACCTCACCCTGTGCCTTGTTGTGTCTCTCTGTCTCTGTCTCTCTCTCTGTATATATGTATGTATTTTTATATATATATATATGTGTGTGTGTGTGTGTATGTGTATGTATGTATATATATGTATATGCATATTCCCTTCAACTACTGTAAAACTGAGAAATGCTTCATGAATTACAAATATCTTTCCATGTAGGAATGTAAACAAAACAGTTCAACTTTAGTAAGTCCCTTATGATTTCTCTTTCTTGTTTATATTTTCATGCTTCTCTTGATTCTTGTATTTAAAGTCAGATTTTCTGTTCAGCTCTGGTCTTTTCATTGAGAATGTTTGAAAGTCCTGTATCTTATTGAAAGTTAGTATTTTGCCCTGGAGTATTATACTCAGTTTGGCTGGGTAGGTGATTCTTAGTTTTAATCCTAACTCCTTTGACCTCCAGAATATCATATTCAAAGCTCTTTGATCCCTTAATGTAGAAGCTGCTAGATCTTGTGTTATCCTAATTGTGTTTCCACAATATTCGAATTGTTTCTTTCTGACTGCTTGCAGTATTTTCTCCTTGACCTGGAAATTCTGGAATTTGTCAATAATATTGCTAGGAGATTTCTTTTGGGGATCTTTTTTCAAGAGATGACTGGTGGATTCTTTCAATTTCTAATTTACCCTCAGGTTCTAGAATATCAGAGAAGTTTTCCTTGATAGTTTCTTGAAAGATGATATCTAGGCTCTTTTTTTGATCATGGCTTTCAGGTAGTCTAATAATTTTTAAATTATCTCTGCTGGATCTATTTTCTAGGTCAGTGGTTTTTCCAATGAGATATTTCACATTGTCTTCTACTTTTTCATTCCTTTGGTTCTGTTTTATAATTTCTTGATTTTTCATAAAGTCACTAGGTTCCACTTGTTCCATTCTAATTTTTAAAGGGATATTTTCTTCAGTGGTCTTTTGGACCTCCTTTTCCATTTGGCTAATTCTGCCTTTTAAGGCATTCTTCTCCTCATTGGGTTTTTGGAGCTATTTTGGCATTTGGGTAGTCTATTTTTTTTTAAAGTGTTATTTTCTTCAGTATTTTTTTGTGTCTGCTTTAGCAAGTCATTGACTTGTTTTTCATGATTTTCTTTTGTCTCATTTTTCTTCCCAATTTTTCCTCTATTTCTCTTACTTGATTTTCCAGATCCTTTTTGAGCTTTTCCATGGCCTGAGACCAATTCACATTTTTCTTGGAGGCTTTTGATGTAGGATCTGTACCTTTGTTCATTTCTTCTGGCTGTATGTTTTGATCTTTTTTGTCATCAAAAAAACATTCTATAGTCTGAGTCCTTTTACACGGCTTGCTCATTTTCCCAGCCAGTTACTTAGCTTTTGAGCCTTTTGTCAGGATATGACTACTTTTAGAGTGGAGAGTGTTTTGTCCCAAGTTTCAGGGGTTTTGCAGTGCTGTTTTCAGAGCTACTTCTCTTCTGAGGTGGTATGATTTTCCTCTCCTGGTCTGTGTTCTGGTCTGTGAGTGCAGGCACTCTTTTCTGCCATGTAACTACCAGGAGGACTCTTCTCCACAGTCACTACAAGCTGTGCCACACCACCACTCCTCCTCCGCCATGAACCACCAAAAAGGACTGTGACCCAGATCCAAGCAGGGCAAAGCAAGAGAACCTTGTCTCAGTGCCACCAAAGCAATCTCTGCACTCCCACTTTGATCCACCACTTAATTCCTCCCACCGTGTGGGCCAGGGACTCAGGAAGCAGCTGCTGCTGGAGCTCTGGAAGCAGCCACCGGAGATTTCTGCAGCTCCTGCTGCTGCTGCACTACCTCTGCAGCCCCTGGGCCTGTGGCTGTACTGCATACTTCTCTCACCCAGATCTAGCAGTTTGGCTTTTGTGGGTTGAGAAATCTGGTAACTGCCACAGCTCAGTGATTCAGGGCCCTGGGGCCTGCTCTGCCTGGTCCATTCCCAGCCTGGTCTGTCCTGGCATGGCCCACACTGGGCTGTGCTCTGTACCCAGCATGGTACGATAGACCATTCCCAGTGACCATCCAGGCCCTCTTGGGTTAGAGACTTGTTTCCCTTTGTTATTTTGTGGGTTCTGTAGCTCTAGAATTTGTTTAGAGTCATTTTTTGCAGGTATTGGGAGGGCTTTGGGGGAGAGCTTAAGTGAGTTCCTGTTTTGAAGCAGTCATCTTGGCTCCACCCCCTGGTGCTACCCTCTTGTTGGGGATTCTTGCCCACAGTAGTATAGGTAGTGATCATTTGAATGAAAAGGCATTTATTTACCAAGTATTTACTTTGTAAAAAGCACTATATTAAGTGCTGAGGATACAAACAGAAAAGTGAGACAGTTCTAGTGCTCAGTGAGCTCACATTGCCAAGGAGAGAGACAACACATGAAAAATTCACAGCTGCAATTCAGATAGAAACGTCTCAGGGTTGTGAGGTAATGCATCTTTTCCAATGCCATTTCTATTGATAAAAATCCCCGATGTTGAGCCATTTGATAGAGCCAGGAATATTGGTGGCATCTGTGTTCTTTCTGGATCTTTGGTAGCTTTGACTGAAGTACCTGCAGAAGAAGTTGTCAGGCCATATCTCAATGGAAATTGCTTTTCAGCATTATGGCTCTCAGGGCTAGGTTGGAAGCAGGACCTGGGTGGGGAGGGGGGAAAAGAGGGAAAGGGAAGAAAATGACAATGTGCCGCCACTGGAATTCGACTCTTGTTGGAAGGACTCAGCCTGTTGTTTGCTGTTGGATGATGATGGTGGCAAGGAAGTTAGTTCACTGGAAGCAGGACTGATGGTTGGGAGGGTATCCTATCCCTAAGGTTCCTGGCTTCAGTCTTGGACTATGTCTATCCAGGGTCTCTAGTAGATGTGGTGGTGGTAGTTTACTTTCCTGGAACATGCTGCCTTTTCTGTGTTCCTTACAGTGCCTTAGTTCTTCGGCTTCCCTTAGTATTCAGTGACTTCAGTGGTGAGCAGAGGGGAAAACAGTGAGAAATGTTAGGAAATATTGTTGAAGTTGAGAAGCAAAACAGGCATTCCATAAGAGAGGAATTTCAAGCGTTTTTGAGTAAAGACCAGAACTAAATAGAAAATTTGATGACTTTAAAATACAAAACTCAAGAGAAGCATGAAAAGGTAAACAGGAAAGAGATATCATAAGGGACTTATTAAAGTTAAACTGTTTATACATTCCTACATGGAAAGATGATACTTTGTAACTCATAAGGCCTTTCTCATTTTTAGGGTAGTTAGAAGGAGTATATATAGACAGAAGGCACAGGTGTGAGTTGAATATGAAGAGATGATATCTAAAAAATAAAATTAAGGGGTGATAGAGGAATATATTGGGAGAAGGAGAAAGAGAGACAATGGGGTAAATTATCTCCCATAAAAGAGGCAAGAAAAAGCTGTTAGAATGGAGGGGAAGAAGGGGAAGTGAAAGGGAATGAGGCAACCTTACTCTCATTGGATTTGGTTTATGAATACTCAGTCGGGGGTCTTACCCTACAGGAAAATAGAGGGGAAAGGGGATTAGAGTGGGGGGAGAGTGGATGATAAAAGAGAGGGCAGTTTGGGGAAGGGAGTAGTCAGAAGCAAAACACTTCAGGAGGGACATTGTGAAAAGAGAGAGAGAATGGAATAAACAGGAGGTGGAATTTTGATGAATGTGAAAACTGTTTTTACATATAACTGAGGAAAAATAAAATATTAAATAATTTTTTTAAAAAAATAAATGTTCCAAAAAAAAAAAAAAGCAAAAGGGGCCAAGGGATTATAGGCTTTATGAAAGGCTCATGCCCATGTATCATGAATACTTTGCACACTAAGAGAGTTAGAAGGCACTCAATATGACAAATACAACATTACAAAGCAAAGAAATTGATTAAATCACGACAAGAGACTTATAACAGATGGCTAACCCATGTGTTACTGTTCATGTAATTTTTTTTCCCACTTTTATTGCTGTCTATTGCTTTTATATCACATGCTCATTTCAGAGCATCTTTCTATGTAATGAGCAATCCTTAACACAAAGGCAGGACCTAGTGAAAGGTCTTCAGAATGTTGGATTGTCATCTTCTACCGCTGGAAGATATATCCTGACTTACTCTATATCTATTTATATTAATTATACTTCTGGTTGATGTGCTATTTGTCTAGCTAAGCTTCTAGTATTTTGATTCCATTTATTGTCTCCTAATTTTTGTATTTTTCCTTTTAAATCATTTAGCTGTAGTTCATTTTGTATATTCAGTGCCACTGAGAACTCAAAATAGCTAAAAGCAGTTCCAATTAGGGAAGAAATCATTTTATACTCTAGGAAAGTAATTGAGACAGATACATTGTCCTGTATGCACTAAGATAATATTCTAAACAGGAAGACTTCTTATTTTGAAAATAAATTCTGTGTTCTGTTGATTTTTATTTTTTGTCTTTGCAGCTTCTTCGAGATAAATTTCATTATAAACCCATTTTGACAAAAAAACAGTTTTTCCAGTATGGGTTTGTCGAATGGAAGATACAGATTGTCTGTGATATTTTGAATTTAGTGATGAAAAAACACAAGGAGCTGTGTAACCTGGATAAGGTAATTCCTTGTCAAATTATGTAAATGATCTAATATTTGAATGCATAAAATCTATCATATTTAGAAAATTCACTATGAGCATTACTATCGCACTGTTAGAAGGGACCTTTAAAATAACTTGCTGCCTTCTGACCTCCAACAGATCTCTTTATTTCAAAATTTTTAAAAAAATCACCTAAATTTCTTCCACTACTTTTCCTATCCTCCATCCCCCAGTAATTACATATAGCAAATTTAAATTTAAAAAAAAAGAAAAGAGAAAAATCAGCAAAACCAATCAGCATATGGAAAAATTCTGAAAATATATGCAGTGTATCACACCCATTAGACTTCTTACCTCTGGCAAAGAACACAGAATGTCTTTTCATATTTTTTCTTTAGGTCATACTTGTTAGAAATTGCTCAACATTCACTTTTTGTAGTTTTGTAGTTGTTCTTTCCATTTTCATTTTTGTAGTCATGTCTCTTTTTTCCTTGGCTCTTCACTTTACATAAGATTGTATAAATCTTTCAATTCTTCACACTTGTTGTTTCTTTAAAAAAATTAAAAGCTTTATAAAACTTTTAGCCATAGGAATGATGTGTTTTAGTTCAAGATCATTTATTTGACAGTTAATTTAGTTAAAATTTTGTTTTTCTTTTTTCTTTTCCACTTGGTAAATATAAATCTTTTTTACTTGAAAGTTGTTTTATAAATATATCAGAACTTGTAAGTCTAAGTGTTGTCTCCTTTCTCAGTAGCAATAACAATAGCAATAATAATAACTGATTTACTTAGCACTTGGAATTTATACAGTTTAAAGAACCTTTTAAAATTTAATTGGTGATTATTGATTTTATTAAGTGATATACAGAGAAGTGAGTTCTGTAATTTATCCTGATTGAATTTTTTACCTAGTGGGATGAATTCTTCGTGAACAAATCCATTTAAGTCAAAGAAGTTATTCAACATTGTCTTTGTGGTTTTAATATGCGCATTTTCTCACGGTCCGGTGATTTTGGGGTTTTCCATTTGTAGATTTTTATGCTTTGCTGTGGATTCTATAACATTTTTTCCTGTGCAATCCCTTCATATGTATTCTTCCCAGCTTTTTTGTTTTGTTCAGCTTTAAACTGAGCAATCAGAACAGATGTTAGGTTTTTGCTGTTTATGCTCATCACTCCAAACATTTATTCCACTTTTTGTAAAAACTTTTGTCAAATTCAAGTTTTCTTTCAGAATAAGTCTATCTAAATTAACTTGTCAGTCATTTTTATCTGATGTCTATCAGTCATTTAATTATCTGATGAATATAGGTGACAATCTGCTCTTGTTGAAAGAGATTATGTAGAAGACAGGAGATTGAGTTTCTAGTTTAGACTTTGCAGCTAACTAAATAGTAATAATTATGATAATAGTAGACACTTAAGCACTTTACACACATTATCTCATTTGATACAGCAACACTGAGAGCTATTTACGGATGTATCTGTCATTGTGTAGATAAGGAAGCTAAAATATACAGTATTTCATTTATCATATGGATATCTTCCGTAAATTACTTAAACTTTTTATGTCAACGAAAATTGACATCACATCATTTCCATAAATTTCTTTGGATATGCCAAGTACAGATTTGTTTAATTTTTTTTTTTACTCCAGAAATGAAACCTAATTTTTTGTTAGCATAGTTGCAATCACAGACTGAGTGATTAACTTTGAAAATATTGCTTCCTCAACTTAGAAGATATTGATAAGATAGTGATCACTCTTCTTCTGACTTCTGACATCTCACAAAAAGCAGCCTCATTGTTCTGTAGTCACACCTTATATGAATAATTAAGTGGTAACGTTATTTAAAGCTATTTGATGCTTTTGCTAAAAGATATTGTTGAATACCTTCCTTCTTTAGGCTGTAGCACAGAAAAAGAAAATTCGTCCCATGAAGTCAGAGGCTTTTATAAATTTTGAGAAAACTCTTGTAGAACCTGTTGTTCCTGACTTCACATTTAGGGCTGTGTCTTCAGAACAGGTATGGAAGTTTAAAGTATGTTTTGCTTTGTAATAAATGCCTTATGATTTGGAATAAATGTAATTTGTATAATCAATATGCACCTAAGAGGTACTTTTCTGATACAGGCTAGGTAAAGAATGTGGATAATTTTGATAGAAGTGTACTTTACACAGTCACTTGGAAAGCATCACTGATGTATACCAAAGAATTGAATTAAATCTGCAAGGCACTGTGATATATGCTGGAGTGTGAGGGAGGAGGGGTATAGCAAGACAAAATTGAAGTAGTCCTTGTTCTTAGAGAACTTGTATTCTTCTGAGAGAGCTACAGCACCTAATAGAATCCAAGAAGCATTTAAGTGCCCACTATGTATGAGGGTCTTTATTAGGTGCTGAGAATACCAAGACAAAAGAAAAACTTAAATCAGGAAGCATATATTCTACCTGGTGTGGAGAGAAGGAGATATAAAGTATACTTAGATAAGTATAAACATTATCATTTGAGGAAAAAGAAACCACTGATAATGGGAATTGGGGCATGTCAGGAAAGGCAGCCACTAGCAGTTCCACAGATGGGCTGAGTCTTTAGGGAGAGAATAGAGATGGGAGGTAAAATGCCAGATTTGGGTAATAGCAAGTAGACCTTTTGTCAGTTTGAAGGAGAGTTATGTTAAATAAATCTAGGAATGTAGACTAAAGTCAGAGTGAAATGTACAAATGCCAAGCTAAGGAGTTGTGCTATAGCATATTTGGCAATAAGTAGCAACTAAGGATTCGTGAATGAGGGTCTTGACTTTGGCTATCCTAAAGCCCATCTCCACTCCAGTTTAATTCTTCCCTCACATAGTTGTAAAAGTGATTTTAAAAAGATGGGTCTCCATCATCTACCCACCTCCCCCCACTCAATAAACTGTGGTTCTCTCTTATTTCTAAGACTAAATACAAACTACTTTGTAATTTAAGGATCTCTGCAACCTCATCCCCTTCCATCTCCTCAGTTCTCTTACATATTAGTACCTTCCACACCATCTGTGGTCCATATGTACCTGCTTACTTATACTTTCTCACACATGAAGTCCCCAATTCTGGTCTCTGTGCATTTTCACTGATTGGTCCAGATGTTTGGAAGGCATAGCCCTCCTGTCCTCTTTGGCTTCCTTAAAGACTTAGATCTAGTGCTGCTTTGTGCGAGGGGCCTTTCCTGGCCACCCCCTATCGAATACATATGTGTGTGTGTGTGTGTGTGTGTGTGTGTGTGTATGTATGAAAGTTGCTTTGTATCTACCTCATATGTGTGTGTATGTGTGTGTGTATGTATACACATTATATATATATATATATATACACCTTTATATGTACTTGTTGTCTTACTTCTTAAAGGTATTAGCTCCTTGAGGACAGGGACTATTTTTTTCTTTTCTCTGTATTCCTAGTGCTTAGCTTAATGCCTAGCACATAGTAAGCACTTTAAAAATGCTGATTAATTGCTTGATTAACTAATAAGTGTTGAGGTTCAAGGTGTGTTTCAGGGTCATCTCAAAAGAATTCACAGATTCACACAATCTCCAACCCAAGCAAAGGCATTTATTGAGAATTAAACCTCACAGAAAGTGGGCTAAGTTCCAAGAAGGAACCAGCAGCTTAGCAGAGTAAGACAGAGATTTTTATAGAGCAAAAGATGTCCTTACATCATTATAGAATATATGAATATTAAAATGTAGAAAGGTTTTATTGATATGAGAGGGGTCCTAGCCTTGGCGGATTGCACATGCGGTTACCCAGAATGCATACAGAAAAGCCCTTGGGGGGGTGTGAGGGAGAGATAATTATTTATGATAATGATATTATAATAAGTTCACTTTAGGACAGTTCTTTGCTATTATTGCACAGGTGTCCACTTAGACTGTGATTTAGTGGTCAAACATCCTGGTCCATGTCCTATTAGTGTTGTTTTCTGATAGGCTGGCTATTGTGTTCTTGTCTGAGCCTAAATGGATGATGTGGTTGAGAACATGGGCGTACTTGCCATTCTAGTGAGGTGGTGAGGCATATGAGGAAGTTGGGATGTTGGGGGTGGGGTAGTGGCCAGATTGGGGTTGGGGCAGTGACTAGATTCCATCAGTAAGCTTTATTGGTTTCTTGATGCTTCTAGGATTACCTATATACTCCCCTGGCCTTTTTTTTAATGTTCAATTGTATGTTTTTTATTTATTTTGTTGATTATTTCCCAATTACATTTTAATCTGGTTTAAGTTGCAATCTAACCCATGTAGAGGTGTTTGATACCTCTGTTCTAGAGTACACTAAGGGGAGTAAAGCAGAAGGAATCAAGTTATGAAGGGCTTTAAAAACCAGAGGATTTGATATTTGATCCTGGAGGTAATAGAGAGCCACTGCAGTTTACTGAATGGGAGGTGACCTGGTCAGACCTAAGCTTTAGGATGATCACTTCAATAGATGAGTAGAAAATTGACTGAAATGAGGAGAGACTAGAGGCATGGAGGCCAACCAGCAGGTTATTACAGTGGTTAAGGAGTCAGATAATGAGGGCTTGCACCAGGTTGGTGATTATGTCAGGGGAGAGAAGGGGACGTACATGAGAGAAGTTATAAAGATAAAATTGACAGGACTTCACAACTAATTAGATATTAGGAGTCAGGGATGATAGCTAGATGGTGATCCTGGGTGACTTGGAAGATATGGTGATGCTCTCAGAAGTAATAAGGAAATTAGGAAGAGGGGAGTGTTGGAGAGGGATGGAAAACAATGAGTTCAGTTTGGGACACACTGAGCCTACAACATGTATGGGGTGTTTAGATGGCCAGTAAGCTATTGGAGATACAAATCTAGAGGTCAAAGAGAGGTTAGAGCATTTGTGATTTCTTCATCACTAATAAAGTAGATCATAGGCATCTTCTTTTCAACTTGAACCCTCTCTTCTCTTCCATTTCCATGAAATTTGTCCATCATCCACTGAGTATTTACATCAATGTGTCTATAATCTCATCATGGCAGATGCATTTCCTTCCCTCAATATAGATAGCAACCCATCCATGTCTTCTCATCTCTATGTTATCCTTACCCATGTTCCCCTATAAATTTTCCGTAGAAGGTCCATGCAATATATTGGAGGCTTTGCTCTAGATTTTTTTTTAAGGTTTCATGACTACCAGCACACTACTCAAGGCTGTCCATTTGTTGTTCTTTGGCCACATCTTTCCCCCTTCCTCTGGTCTTTAAAGCTCTTTATAATTTGGTTCCAGCCTGCTTCTCTTGGTCTGTTATATATTACTTCTCTTCACTCACTCTACAATTAACCTGTTATGACCTTACTGTTCCTTACACAAGAACTTCTATCTTCTATTACCATGCCTTTGAAATACTCAAAAGAAATTGTCTTTAGCTACTGTGCCTTTTTGTAGTGAAGCCCTGGGAATTTCAGTGACCTCTCTCCCCCTTCCCCAGACCTACACATAGATCCTGCTTTTAGCCTTGCCACTATAGCCATAATTGAGGGGAGTGACTTGTAGGAAGTAGAATATTGGTCTCTGAAATCCTTGGTTACCAACCACTGCCCACCCAGATGGGCAGGTAAGCTCCCAGGGTCTTGGGAATAGCAATATGCTTAGATCACAAGCCCAGCCTCTACCCTGCATTCCACAACTATCATCCAGGGGGCAAACTTTGTGAAAAAGGGACACACCGGTCTCTCTCATTCCCTGCCACCAATTATTTACCAATTGCTCCCAATGGGGCAGATGGGACATGGCATGTGCCACATGGATCAAACCACCACTACCACTTCAGCGACCCCCTCCTATCATAGCCCCAGTGGAAGCAGACCCAGAGTCTTGGGCCCTCAGGAATTGCAGCGCCCTACTCCTCTAGGAACTTATCTTGCCTATGGTAGTCTGACTACTAGAGCCATCATCTAGGAGAGCAGTCCTTGTGTAAAAGAGGCATTCCTACCAACTCTTCCTACTAACTAATCACCCCCCACCCCCCAATGTCATAGAAATAACTCTGCCCCCCAGACTGACTATTAAACCTGCAGCATTGTGGGGGGGGGGCAGAGCCAAGATGGCGACTGGAAAGCAGTAACTGGCGTGAGCTCCCCACCAAGTCCCTCCAAAAACCTATAAAAAAATGGCTCTGAACCAATTCTAGAACTGCAGAACCCACAAAGTGGCAGAGGGAAGCAGGGCTGCAGCCCAGGACAGCCTGGATGGTCTCGGCGTAAGTTCTGTCCCACACGGAACTCCCAGCTGAGGGGAGCCGAGCTGAGCCAAGCAGAGACCAGCGCGCGCGGCGGCGCGGCACGGCAGACCACGGACCGACCACGGACCGACGAGACCAGGAGTGGAGCAGAGAGTGCCCTAGCATGCTGAATTACTGAGCTGTGGCATGTACCAGACCTCACAAC
>CM053623.1:255862535-255904368 GCA_028646595.1 Phalanger gymnotis
GGGAGCTCACGCCAGTTACTGCTTTCCAGTCGCCATCTTGGCTCCGCCCCCCAATTTTTTCACTTTCTTTATTTTTCTTCCTCTAAAAAAATGCAAATGGAAATATATTTTTGCATGATTTCACATGTATAAATGCTATCACATTTCTTGTCTTCTCAGTGGGTGGGCAAGGGGTGGAAAGGATGGCAAGAACTCGGGAACTCACAATTTTAAAAAAGTGAACTCTAAAAATAAATAACAAATTAGGAAAAATTTATTGGGCTGGTTTTAAAGAATTGAAGATTAAGAACTGGAAACAAGGCATAAGTGGCATATGGTAGAGAAGCAAGAAATTCAAGAGAACTGTGTAACAGTGTAATATTTAACTGCTTAACAAAGAGAGAAAAGGAGTAAAAGCATTGCTAGATGTGATGAGGACTGTCTTGAGATTAGATAATAGAAATCTGTAGTAGACCGTGTGATTTCCCCCACGAGTAGGAGAATAAGAAAGATAATGGAAGTAATCCAGGATTCAGCATTGATAAACTGGAGGCAAAAGGTTTGAGGCAGTGCAGAACTGAACTGGTTTGTTATAAGATTGAGGTCAGGAAATGAGGAAAGTGAGTTTAGAGCAGGGGTGATGGCCTGGCAGAATGTGTAAGGATCGAGTGATTAGAGATCCCCTTCGAGAATAAAGAACTGGATTAGAAGATGAGACAGGAGAGCATCTTAAGTAGATGAGTAACAGGGTTTGACCAGTGCTTTCAGACTGTCATTTTGTCAGCTCTATGTAGAAATGGATTGGAGAAAGGAAAGGAGCTAGATCCAGGGATACTGATTAGGATCTTTTTCAATGGTTCAGGCAACAGACAATGAGGACCTAAGGTAGATTGGTATTGTGTGAGTAGAGAAAAGAAAATTGATGTGAGAAATCTTATGGATGTGAAAAATATTCCACTGGCCCCTTGATCACCAAGTCTTACCATCCAAGATATTAACGGTTCTCTCATTCTTTGGGTGAATTTACTCAAAATGTCTGTGATCTCTTGCTGTGAAAAATCTTTCTGAATTTCCCTCGTAACTGAATTGTCACCTTGGCTTTCTGTCCTTTGTATGGGATGAAGTCTGTCTGAGTATTTGACCATCTCTTATTCCATATGCAAGGGACATCCTGAATCCTAGTAGTGTTTTGTGCCTCAGCCCCTGACATTGTCTCATTTTCTCTCCACTCCTTTCCCCTGCCACCATGGCAAGGACAGAGCAGGCAGTCAGGCTCGACCTGGGCTGGGTTGAAATGCACTCTTGGCTTATTTGGCCTCTTTGCCTCTAGCCACATTAACGGAAAAATTCTCATTTCAGTCGGTAGACTCTTGAGCAACAGTTTGTTTTCTTGCTCTCTGAGATTCTCCTTCTTGCCGTGGCGTAGGAGTGCCTACATTTCTTTCACTTAATCTCAATCTTTCATATACTAGCCGGTAGGCTGATAACACTATCCAGCTTTCCCTAGATAGTGATGCCCCTGACTGAATTCCAACCTCTTGTAAACACCTTTCTGTAGCCTCGGTTCCCAGTTTTCATAGAGTCTGGCTATTTTAGCCCATTCCTTTGCCAGGGAGGAATAAAATGGATCCTCCCACCCTGGAACATTCATCTCTTCCTCTGAAATTCTTCTGCTTCTAAATAGAGATCTTATACCTAGCAATCCCATCCACCTAGTCACCAGATATATCATTAAGGCAGAATTCATGAGTTCAAAGATAACCATTAATATGCCTGAATGGTTCAGAATCGCAGGATGGAATTCTCTAAGTAGAAGGCAGAGGAGTTAAAGCATTTATTGAAACTCAAAAGTAGCAGACCCACAGACCGTGTCCCCAATTTGACATCCTGGCAAGAACCTTCCAAAACCAGTATGCCCATCTCACAGTAGTGACCAGGTGGCCACAGAAAAACATTATGGCAGCAAGCCAAGCCATACTAGTGCTTCCCCCGCCAATGCCAGGGCCCTCCAGCAAGAAGACCACCCACTGGCCTCAAGCCTCTGCTCAGCACTCTCCAGTCTCCGCGAGGGTCAGTCCTGCTTTTACTTAATGCCTGCCACTGTCACTGCCACTTCCGCCGCAATCTCCAAGCTGTGTTCTAGCTAGCTGACTTCTTCCTCTCTCTTTCAGCTCTCAACTACTCTCACCAACTGCCCCTTAGCTCTGCTCCAACCATTCAGCAAGCTCTTTCCACCACAGGCTTCCATTGGCTCCGGTCCTAGCCACTCCCCCCAGGACCCTTAGAGCCCCGCCCCCGAAGCCCACTCAAATGGGTGGGGAAGCTCTTCCCATTCACTGATTGCCTTTAACTTGGCATCTTGGAGTTTGAGGTAGAGGGAAGAATTGAGTATGACTGTGAGGTTGCAAACCTGAGTAGCTTGAAGCATTGTGCTGACCTCAAAAGAAATAAGGAAGCTAGGAAGAGAAGGGAGGAGGATTTTGAGGAGCAGATGATGATTTCTATTTTAGACATGGTGAGTTTGAGATGCATATGAAACATTCAGTTCAAAATGTTGACATGGTAGTTGCTGTTATGTGAAACTGGAGCTCAAGAGATACTGATGCTGTCATCTGAGTTATCAACTGTAATGACTACTCTCGAAATTTGTTATTTTTTTTATCTTGTCAGCTCAATTGGATTCAATTATCATCTCTATACGAATGACTTCCATACCTATATATTCAGACCAAGTTTCTCTCTTGAACTCCAGTCCCACATCATCGATCTTTAGGAGTTATACTAATGGAAAAAAGTTTTAGTAGTACTTCATTTATTTGAAATTATTGGGAACTTTTAAGTGAATTTTCCAGATATCTGAAACTTATTGAAGCACAGAAACTACAAACAATTTTGATGGGAGATTTTTTTTCACATTCCTCAGATTTCTTTTTTCTTTTTTTTTTTCAGAGAGGAAAAACCACCTTTTAATAAAAGAGAAGTTGTTTTCTGGTGTTTCTACTATAAAGCTATTCCACAAATCAAAAGTGATAAAACAGTTATACACATTTACAGTGATCAGGGACTACAGTGCAGACACCTCATTTAATACTGTGATGACAAATTTTAGTATGACATACATGATAACTGAGAAATTATTCCGTATTTACAACGCAGAACTGAACTAGAGACAGAAAAGATGCATTTCAGGGACGTGTTATGTTCTCAAACAAGGGCTGAGTTACTCTGTAACAAGCACAAAGATCCATGTTTTAACCATGTCCTTGTTACTGCCTCTCAAACCAATAGGGAAAGTATGTTTTGGTAAAAAGCCCCATTTGCATTTTATCATGGGGAAAGGATTCATATGTGAAATTCTTATTCTTAAGTAGGTAGGCAGATATATGTTCTAAGCATGTGAATGTGCCGTATATGTGTATATATAGCATATACATATATACATGCATATATACATATATGTGCATGCCAAAAGCCTTACATTGAACAGTGGAAATTAAAAACAAATGCATTCAGGCTATTATTACTTTCAGGAAAAAAAGCATTTGAAGAGATGAAAAACTAAACTGCAAAATAAATAACAAATGTAGGTATCAAATAGAAGCACATGTAGAAAAGAATGTCAGCACAGTGTCTCCAATGATTGGTAAAAACATAGCATCATTTGGGCAGGAGGGCACCTCCTATTGGAATCTAGTCTTTCACATCCACCTCTGCAGGCAGAGAAAGATTTTAAGATACAGAGGAGAGTTATTTCAGTATGGTATATGGATTTGGCCATTATACATCACATCTTTATCACCTTTTGGTCGAACGCCCTCTGTGATCCACATTAGTGGTCTGAAACATTCATACTGAAACCAGACCATTTGCACATCAGTCTATCCATCTCAAGTTTTCTGTCCAAGGAAGATATTCCAATCTTTTTTTTTTTAAATGCCTTAATGATTATGCCATGCAAAGGCTGGTGTTGTAGGTCATGTCCATATGGCAGCCACCATATTGATGTTTTTGGCTTTTCCCTAGTACTTGATTAATATTTAAAAGTACACTGATGAAACTGGTAAAATGACATTACATTAATTAATAAGTGTCATGTGTGTGTATGTATATATATGTGTATATATATATATATGTAGGTATACATACGTGTGTGTGTGTGTGTGTGTGTGTGTGTGTGTCTAAAACAAGCTTGGCTTTATCAAAGGTAATAGCCACTCAAACTTCATAAAAATGTGAAGTACTCGTTTTCCATTTTCCCAAATAAAGTAAACTTGCTGTTTACCTGTCATTTTAATTAACTTTCTTTCCTATAGTCCCATAGATTTCTTAATTCTGATGTATAACAATCATATTGTGCTAGATACATTTAAAGTAGACATTGAAATTTCAAGTAAAATAAACTGTATCCACATCTACTGGACTGAATACATATATCAACACCTAGAGTTTACTTTTATAAGTTACACAAATACCTTTTACATTCTTAAATAATGGGTGCCTACAATATTAATTTGTAAGCTTCCCCACATAATGAAACAACTTATACAGGAGTGTGTATTTACCGATATTACTGTTCTAGATTGTGATGTTTTTGCTGTTCCTTCTACCCCCACCCTCCCCACTCAGTTTCCACAGACTAATGTACCAGTCCTTAAGCTTTGGCTATGAAATCTGTTTGACTTGAATGAGGCAACATTGGTTATTAAGGCTTGTTTATGTATTGTAGCTTTATCCTCAGATCTGATGGCATTTTTTCCAAGGTACAGTGGGAGACTCATGGCTATCTTGTATCTTCAGGCTCTGTCTTTATGACTTTCCTTTCTAAGTTTAAAGCTGAGTGAGGAAAATCTTTTAAAATCCCAAGGCTTTCTGATGACTGAGACTTGGCCTCATTACTGGAATAAAGTCTGCTCAAGTCCCCATCCATAACAAAATGTGGAGGCTGTCTGTTTTGTAGACTGGACATTCGGAAATTCAGGGGTCTTTCTCCTACTTGTCTGTCAGAATTATCTGTTATTAAGCCATTCGAACTGTGCTCCTCTGAGCTCTGCTGGTAAAGCCCCGCAGACAATCATGTTTCAGCATGTTGTAGTCTCTCATAACCAGCTTGGGTGCAAAGGAACTCCATCTGTTTTGCCATCACCTTTTCAGGCTGCTGTGAATTAAAAGCTGCAAATTCTTCACCTTTAGCTTTAGCCAATGCTAACTGAACTTTTACAGCATCCTGCTGGAAAAGGGTCTGCACAGTATCCTAGAAATCTGGGAACCCATCTTCTATTTTAATTCTCTTGGGGGATAATTCATCTCTTTCTCCACATTTAGACTTGGTTGTTAGGTAAGTGCACTTGTAGGTGACCTCCCAAGAAATCTGCCGAGAAAGGGCATTATCTTTTACACAGAGCTGAGCAGCTGTTTCATTAACAGTCAGCTCGTGAAGTGTGAAATGTTTGCCATCTTTCCTTTTCGAGTCAGATCTCCCATATATTGCACTATATTTCCAAATCTCCTCCTCCTTATGTGGATCGTCATCATTCATCTCAAAGATGTGGCCAGTCATTTTAGCTAATTTCTTGTTGGTTTTCAGCAATTCTTTCACTTTATTCAAATCACTTTTGGGAAGCATGGGGACCATTCGTTCCACACACTCAGCCACAGAGCAGCAGCTGCATCTAGAGTCTCCGTGCTTTCCTTTGGTGAGGCTGGGGAGCCAAGGTCTGCTAGGGAGAGGCTGTGTTCGCTTTCTGTGGTGTGGTGACCTTGGCAAAGTCTTGAGTCGCCGGCACTCTGTAGCACTAAGGACCCCACAACATCTGATTTACCTGGCCCCAGGGTCTGCACACATGTAGTAGCAACACATTTTGGAATCTTCAAATGAGGTTCCTGAGCATTGCTGTTCCCCTCGTAAGAACTACAGGACATTCCCAACCATGTAGGCGAGCTCTCTGGTAATTTATAAATGGGGATGCTACTGGCAGGCAAGGAAGTAAGAGGCTGATTAAAAAGGCCAGGATTTGTAACCCAGTCCTGTAAAGCCTTCTGTAACCTTCTGACATGAAGGGGCTTGCTAACCATGCCCACTAGGGCCATGATTTCCAAAAACTCCTATTCATCGGCTTCACACAGCTGCTGGACATCATCACCACCTGGTTGGATAAAGGCATCAAAATAAAAAAGAAGGTTGGCTTTTTGTAATATTTGGTACAGCTGCAGCTCCCCCAGGGTCCTAGGTAAAGCTGATGCCATTACTGAGAAGACCAGCCTAAAAGAGCAAAGCAGAGGAATAATTCATCAGATTATCCATTACTATTCAAAAACAACTACACATATTTGTATAGCACTTTTGGGTTTCAATGTAATTTATAAACATCATCTCACATGCCCTTTATTTTAGACATCAATGGTTTTATAGTACTAACAAAGAAGGGAATAATCTATATTTGGAAAGAAGATTTTGTGATAGATGTCACTAGGTTTTTATAAACCTTGGTACAAAAAATATTGTATATAAAATGTAAGTTTTTAAAAATTAAATTAGATTTGAACTAAGTTGATGAAAATGCAACATTTATGAGGTCAAAGAAAAATTATGGTAGGGAACTATAGGTTTCTAGGGGTGCTCGAGACCCCAAAACATCGACACGCAGGGTCCTGGTGAATGAATTCGACTCAAGCCTTCTCAGCCAAGGAAAAAGACAGTTTATTAAAGATTCGACATATTGGGTTGTCTTAAGAAATCTTACCATTTGAGACACTTGTTTTCACAATCGGGCTAGATTCAATCTACTGAGCTAGATTGAATCTGAGCCCTTCAGGTTTTTTAAAGAGAACACAACATATTTTAATCTCTTCTTGATGTCCAAGTCTTTAATATGAATGTTGATAAATAAACACGGACTAATAAAAGTGTATGTATTTTAAATATAAGAAATCAGGCTTGGCTAACTGTTTCTGTTTGGAGGGTGGTTTGCTGAAAGTTTGACCTAATTATAGGTAGGAGGTGGGTTATCATTGTAGCAAAATTTAAATGATGAGATGAAGGAAAAAAGAGGAATTGTTTCTATGAATAAATAGGTCCTGAGTTTTAAACAATTCAGGTATAAATAAATGTTATAGCAGAACTCTTAAGTTGGGGACCGTGTGTATTTGTGTGTACGTGTATACACTATTTACTGTCAGGTATGCAAAGAAGATACTACTAATCTGGTTTGAGTTATTTTTTCCAGATATTTTGTTTTTATATCATCTTCTTTCCACATACCATCCCTTGTAGCAAGGAATTAAAAAAACAGGTCAACTGACACAATTTAAGTGTAAGCAATATACCCACTTTTAATTCTCTACCTCTGTGAAGAAGGGAGGGAGGTACTCTTTTCTTATCTCCAATACCAGGTTTCTTGTTAGTCATTCAGCTCTGTTTGACTCTTCATGACCCTGTATGGGATTTTCTTGGCAAAGATACTGGATTGGTTTGCCATTTCCTTCTTCAGTGGATTAAAGCAAACAGAAGTTAAGTGACTTGTCCAATGTCACGCAGCCAGTAAATGTCTGAGACTGGATTTAAACTCAGGTCTTCCTGAGTCCAGACCCAGTGTTCTGTTCACTGAGGCTTCTAGCTGCTTCTTTATCACGTTTGGTCATTTTACATAATGTGAAGCACAACCATTTTTTTTTAATGTTCTTGACTCATTCTTAACTTGTACTTAATTTTAGATGTATGTATAGATATAGGTATTACTGATGTAAGGCATAGGGCTAAATGTTTTGGCTTGTCGTTATTTACTATAACACTATATGAAGTGAATGCCTCCATCCCCCCAAAACTGCTGAACTATACAGGTTATCATGCCTTAATAGTTCATACTGATGCCTTTATGAACTACAGTATTATGACATGCTGCTCTCCCAAGGAACTAAGTTTTCAGGTCGAGGTAGCTATTTATTCTCTACATTTTTTTTTTAGAGTTGGCCTGTCATTCTGTCTGCTCTCTGCCCCTCTCTACACTTATCACTGCTTCTAATCTCCATTAATACTCCTACTGTTGCTGCCACCTCATTACCACTTCTACTTTCTACCACCTTCTTTCTCTCTACTTTTTCCTCATCTTTTTTGTCCCTTATTGATTCACTCATACTTCTCAGCCTGCCTTTGATAAATATTACCAGCCCAAGTGCTCTTTTTCTTTCTGTTTGGTAAACCTTCACTAATCAGAAATGTGTCAGGTGTAACTTCAGAAAATAATAGAATAGAAGCACTAGTTTTTGAAAGATTTTTTACTGAAGCCTCCTGGTTGTTTTGTTTTTGCGTCATAATTATTTCCCAGTATTTCTTTGCCCTGGTCCCACACACTCATTAGATTTTACCTTGTAACAAAGATAAACAGTTAAGCAAAATCTACTTAGTATGGAACCATGTCTGACAGCATTTGATGCAGTATTCCACATCTCTTGTTTACCCCCACCTTTCTTGTGAGGAAGGATATATTTCATCTGTTTTCCAGAATAAAGATTGTTCTTTGCAATTGATCTGAGTTCAGCTGCCTTTTGCTGCTGAAGTCTTTTTTTGTTTGTTTTTGCTTATTAAAATCATTGTAGTTACATATATTATTTTCTTGGTCTTGCTACTAGATGTTTTTCCTGAACATTTGCTAGATAGCAGATGGAAATAAAGTCAAGTACTCTTTTAAAAGAACTTCAGTCTTGAGTATTGTATTCTAAAACCTAACAGGTTTCTTTTTAATAATTGTTTCAGGACACAGAACTTAATGCTAAGATTGAAGATCTACGGAGTATGCTTGCTGAATGCCAAGAAAAACTTAAAAAACAGATATTGATAGAGGATAAGTTACGTTATTTGGAAGAACAACTGAAAGGAAAAGTGATTATGCAGGAACTGGTCTGGAATAATCTTTTTAATTTAAAAATATATTGATATCTTTTGTTTTTACATCGCTTTAATGTAGAAATGATTTTACAATTTACAAAATCACTTTCATTTATTCCTCTCCCCTGCAAGCTATTCTTGCAATCAAGAAAATACACACACAAACACACACACACGCACATGCACACGTGAGAACAGTGTAACACAACTAACCCAATAACAGCCTGACAGTTAAAAGTGTTAAAAGTGTTCATGCCTCGTATTCTTCCACTTCTGCATAGGAGGGAGGGAGATGTGTTTTCTTATCTTTAATCTAGAGTTTATGACCTGATTTGGTCATAAGTATACAATATTCAGTTTTTTTTAATGTTCTTTCTATTTATATTTCTTGGTTCTGCTTACCTTTACTCTGTATTATTCCATAAAATCTGCCCTCTCTGAATTTCTAGTATTCATAGTTTCTTATGGTACAGTAGTATTCCGTTACATTCATGTACCATAGTCTGCTTAGCTATTTCCTATTCAATAGGCAGCTACTCTGTTTTTATTTTTTTGCTACCATAGAAAGTGCTGCTGTCAACATTGTGCTACTTATAAGGCTTTATGCTCATTGAATGATTTGATAACTTTCTTTTATCATCACCAAATTGCTTTCCACAATGGTTGGACCTGGTCACAACTCCATATGCAGTGTATCAATGTGCTCTCCCATATATCCCAACATTGGCTGTTTTATTTTCTTGTTATCTTTGCCAGTTTGCTAGGTATTAATAAAACTTCAGAATCATTTGATTTTCCTCTATCTCTAACTAATGTTATTTGAAATTATCTCACTGGTAGTTAATAATAATCTGCAGTTCTTCCTTTGAGAACTATTTGTTTATTGCCTTTTACCACTTATCCCTTGGGGATTGCCTCTTGTTCAGCTTTTGTTAGTTACCTTGGTATCTTCAATATCTGACTCTTATTAAGGATGTTCAATGTAATTCTTTCCCCCCATTTGACTACTTCTTAAGCTAGTCAAATTGATTTTGTTTGTGTAAGAGCTTTTTATTTGCATGTAATTAAAATTACCTATTTTTCTTTTGATTGCCTCTTCCTTTTTTGGTTGAGAATTTTTCTCCTGTGCCATAGCTATGAAAGGCACCTGATTTGGCTTTCCTTCAATTTTGCTAAGGTATAATGTTTAATATTTAGGTTAAATATCCATTTTGAATTTTTTGTGGCAGCAAATGGTAAAAATGGCTGGTCTAAACCTAATTTCTGCCAAACTGCTTTTTAGTTTCCCCAGCACTTCTTTTCACATGTGGAGGAGTTCTCCAGGTAATTTATGTTCTTGCCTTTATTGAATACTGAGTTATTGCCTTTAGTTCTTTCTGGTTCTTCCTCATCTATACTCTTCTGCCTTTATTTTTTAACTAGTACCAAATAGTTTTGGTGATTACTGCTTTTTAGTGTATTTTGAGGTGAAAAGTGATAATCCCATCTTCCAACGTTTTCCTATTGTTTCCTAGTAAAGATACTAGACTTTTTGTTGTGCCAAATGAATCTTGTTATTTTACCTACCTTTATAAATTAGTCTATCCTTGGTAGTTTGGTTAATATAGCATTAAATTTATAATTTAACTTAAGTAGTATTATAAATTTTTTTTTATCATATGGGCATAGCCCAGCCACAAGCAGTGAAATATCCTTCGAATATTTAAGGCTTCCTTTAAAGAGTATTTTATAATAAAAAAAAATACTTGCATTGACCATCTTGCAAGATGCATAAAGCATCTTGACCATGCTTTAGATTGACTCCCATGTTTTGATGCATTTTGTTGTTGTTTTGAATGGGACTTCTCTTTCTATTATTTTCTCTTGAATACTATATATACAAATACTCTTAATTTTTATGAATTTATTTTTTATCCTGCTCCTTTACTGAAAACTATTGTCTTAGTTTCCTTGCTGATTCTGAAGGGTTTTCTGCCATGATGTTGTCAGCAAATAAGGATAGTATTTTCTCTCTGTGTTTGGGCCTTTCATTACTTTCTCTGCTTATTGCTTTTAATGACTTTTTTACAACTATGTCAGATTGTGTGGAAAGCGAAGGAGCATTCTTGCCCTAGTCCTGTATCTAATGAGAAAGAGGTACAGAAAGATGGGCACACTAATGTACTGTTGGTAGAGCTGAGAATGGGTCCAACCATCGTGCAAAGAAATTTGGATTTAGGAAAAAAAAAAGATGAAAATGTCCATACCCTTTGAGCCAGAGATTCTACTACTTTCAAGGCATAACACTTACATAAAAATATCTATAGCACTCCTCTTTGTCTTAGCAAAGAACTCAAAGTAGATACCCTTCAGTTGGGAAATGGCTAAATAAATTGTAGCACATGAATGCATTGGAATTTTACTCTGTAGTAGGAAACAGTGACTAATAATACAGAGAAGCAGGGGAAGAATTACATGGCTCAATGCAAAATGCAGTAAGGAAAAACAGCAAAACCACAGTGACCTTCAGTGACCACAACAGTGTGAAATGGAAAGAAATCAGTCACAGAAAATTCGAAACAATGCTGTGAAAGTATGTCAGCCAAGGTTGTCTCCTCTCTTCCCTTCTTTGCATAGACAAGAGACTTTGAGTGTGAAACACTTCAGATGACATCAGACTTTTTCCAATGTATTGGTTTTTCTGAAGTGTTTTTCTTGTGTAAGTTGTGGCCCTTAATAAGGGTAGAGATGAAGGATACTTTGGGAAATGTAGGTGAGGTTAAAACAAGACATAACACTAGAAAGCTGCCACGTCAGCTTATGCAGCATTCTGAACCCGTTATACTTCCCATACACATGCCACCTAATGTGAATAGAGGTCTGTGCTTCCATTTTTTGTTCTGAAGAACCAAGATTTTTTGGCTGAGTTCAGCTGCCTCTTGTTAAGTTAATCTAGCCTTTGCGTAGGGACAGCTAGGTAGCTCAGTGAATAGAGCTGTGAGCCTGGAATCAAGAAGACCTAAGTTCAAATGTAGCCTCAGAAACTTGCTAGCTGTGTGAGTTTGGGCAAGTCACTTAACCCTGTTTGCCTCAGTTTCTTCATGTGTGAGAAGGAAATGGCAAACCACACAGGAAAACCTGGCAGAAAAACCATAGGGTCACAAAGAGTTGGACATGATTGAAAAATGTCTGAACAACAAAAATCTTTGTGTATATTGTTCTCTTGATTTTGCTGCTGGGTGCTTTTACTGAAGACTAGATGCTGAGATCTTTTACTATAAATGCTAAAAAACCTGTTGGAAAGAGGAAAAAAGCTAAGCATTCTTTTAGAAGAACTTTCAACATGAATATTAGATTATAAAACCTATTTTTTTTTTATCATTTCAGGACTCTGATGTTAATTCTGAAATTGCAGAAATACGAAACATTCTTGCTGAATGCCAAGAAAAACTTAAAAAACAGACTTTGATAGAGGATAAGTTACGTTATTTGGAAGAACAACTAAAAGGAAAAGTTATTATAGATGAAATGGTCTGGAATAATCTTTTAAGTCGTGTTACCCTCCTTGAAACAGAAATGCTCCTACACTTTAAAAAGGTATTTTACATTCCTTAAAGCATTTTTGAGATATGTTGAATCTTTATATTCACCTTTTATGGAATTATATATCTGGTAAAAAAAAATTTAATAACCTTGATTATACAGTTACTTTTTTTCTTTACTAAATAACCAGTATTAACGTCCATTTAAATAGTTCTTTAGAATTTACAAAGGACTGTGCCTACATTATTTTGAGACTTTACAATAACTCTGTAAAGTAAATACTGCATATATTATCCCCATTTTATAGGTTTGGAAACTAAGCCTCAGGTTAAATGACTTGTTTACAGTTATATAGCTAGTTGGTATTTGAAACAAAATTCCTGATGCCACCTTCAGTCCTTTATCCCCTACATCAGGCCAGAAAATCTGATAAGCCTGATGGTGGTTTTGAAATAACTTGGATAGTATTTAAAATCAGGCAAGTTACTATCTGACTTTGTTTTCAGAGTCTCTGAAATTCTGTCATTTGATATGTAGCCTGAGGAGAGCAGTAAATTCAACAATTTATATTTTCTTTGATCAAAATATGCAACTATTTTCTTTGCTCTTTTTCTTTCCTTTCCATCACGACAGTCTAATAAATTACATTAAAACATTTATTGTACCTTTGGCTCTCACATTGTAGAAACTGCATTCTCTGATCTGCCAGAAAAGTTCATTACTTTTCTCCTCTCCCCTTCAGGCAAAACTAATATGCTAATAACAGTAATTACAGAAGAATGCTATCCATTGTTTTTACTTATAAAAAAGATAGCTTTTATTTACACAAAGATGCCAGTGTTACTTGATTGAAAGTAAAATATGGTTATATTAATATACTTAGGTATTTGTATCTTAAGTCCTAAAAATTTCATTTCAGCATGATATACCTTTAGAAACTGTTGATATGAAAGAAGACCATAAATACAGCAGGAACAGGGATCTATCATCTCCTGGTAAGTTCTTGAATAATATCAATATTTGCCATGCCTACCTCAGAATATTGTAAAGATCGTAGTTTGCCATGAGGATGGATATTAGTTATGGTTACTAGTTATGATAAATTATTATACTTTGGTATTCATAATTAAAATATCAACATATAAAATACTTTGTTACAACAGTCTCAATAATGTTTATGCCTGTTTGATCATTTTATTAAGACATACTTGGTATGAGTTTACCTATAAAAATTTCAGGGAAGCCAGTAATTATAGAAAAAATAGGCCTGGAGCCTATGACTGGGAGACTTTGGGAGATACTTTTTTTTTTTCATATGGCTATAAATACGCTCCAAGGATGGAAGAAGGGATAGTATACGCTAAGGGAAAGAACACCGACCCCAAAGTCAGGTCCTAAGACCAAATTCTGTCTCTGAACCTTAACTGTTTGACCTTGAGCAAAGTTCTTAAACCTTCCTAAGCCTCAATTTTCTTACTGGCAAAATGACAGAATTTGACAGGATCACTCTGAGGTGCCTTCAGACTCTAGATCTGTGATCCTCTAAATAATAATGTACTTAATGTGCCCTAAAGTAATTAATGGGGATACAAAAGTGCTGAATTTACATTTAATCAGTAGCTTATCTATAGTAAATGTTGGAGAGAGGAGACATCACTTTACCTGGTAATATAAAAAGTATTGTAGAACTTTAAAAAATATATAAATGTATACGTATATATATATATATACACACATATATATACACATACACATATATATGTGTATGTAGGGTATTTGCTACCAACTCAGTTAAGAAAAGTGGATTGTCATAATGTTTGACATGGATGGGCTAGAATTGGACCATGGCTTATTTTGCTGGGTGTTCTACATTGCAGTTTTCCCAATTGGGAACAGTAGCAGAACTAAAGTGTTTGATCTGGATTTTAGTGATGACTTCTGTTTTGTTTCTTATAATTCTTGTGGGCAAAGCTGAAAGAACTACATTCTATCCTGGATTTTAGTTTGAATTAGACAGTAACTCAAAATTATATCACTTTTTTGCCTTTGACAATTTAATTTTTTTTCCCACAGTTGTATTACTGAATTTTTTTGTCTACTAGAGACAATTTTTTTATTTCCTAGAAGTTTACCTGTAAATAGATATATTTACAAGTCTTTCATCTAGATGTATTAACTATATGAGCCCTAGCAATAATTTCAGTGCATATATTCAAAAAGGCATTTGAAGTAGTCACATTAATATTTCTAGATATTTCTCAAAAATTTAAAAAATCATGTTTTGGCAAATTCTAGATTTTACAGAAAGGAGTTGGCAAAGCCAGTTGATCTTCCAGTAGTGTGTTTGTTACACTGAAGGTTGCATAGGTCTATCTGTTTTTCTATACATATAGTGTCTTGCTTTTAAGTTTAGTTAGATGTCTTTGGTTCCAGGTGACATCTTAAAATGAGAAGTGAAATATTGCCTCTCATTGAGTTTATAGTTACATTTTAATAAACAGATGCCCAGCTAGTATAGTCAGATATTGAAGACCTTGAGCATTATGCCTTTTGCACCTGTGTCATTTGAAAGCAGTATCTAATTTGACTTTAGTGCTATTGTCCTATAACTTTCCCATGTTTCTAACTCAGCCATTAACTATGTGAGGCATCCCTCTGAATGTTGAGAAACCCACATAATTCCTTTTGTAGTTTAACCTTAACGTAAATATCTAGGAAGTAAAAATGCCTGCAAGTTTTAGAAATGTGTGCTTCTAGAAAGAAGGCTGATTAAATAGGGATAAAAAGATTCATACTGTCTCAGTAAGTTCATCAAATGTTTCTTATTGAGGAGTGCTATCTTATTAGATTTCAGGTGTTTTATCAGCGCTTATTGACATATGTTATTCACATTCTGGAAATAAACTAAGGTGTAGAATTTCATGTCATGTACCACTTTGGCAGTGTGGTGAAGCCTATGGGGGTCCCTTCTCAGACTTTTAAAAAAAAGTGTAAAAAAAAGGAAGCCATTTTTATTTAATCTTTCAGCAATTTCATGGACTCCAAGTTAAGAGTCCTAATATGAAGGCACAAACAACCTATGACACAGATTTTATACAGTGTCCTATATTTTACTGCCTAATGAAACAGTGTAATCCCCATTGTATTACAGCTATCATAAAGCTATTACAAAAGGATAAAATTTAGTAAACAAATTTATTCCCATGTTAGTCTCAAATAAGGTTAATAACAATTGTTGTTTGATTAAAATTCTTGTTTTAAACATTTACCCAATTTTCATGTTTTAAATGTTTTTGCAAAAAAAAAAAAAGTTTATTTGGCCAAACTTTGTGCTAAAGTTGCATGTGACCATGGAGTCTGTTTGGCACTTTAGAGGTTTCGAATGTTGTGAACTTGGGCATACAGATATATACCTAGGAAATTAATCATCTTGGACATCCAGACCCTCTCCCCTTTGACCAGCATGCTGACAAAAACATGGCAATAAATCAGAAACCTTGATAATCAGGAATCTGGACAGTGCTGTCTAGAGGTAGCAAGGGGCAGGAGGGCACACTGGCTCTACTGTGTCGCAGCTGTGTGACCCTGGGCAGGTTACTTATGCCTTTGATCATGTTTTTAATATGCATTTTCTTACTTGATCATCACAACTATCCTTGCAAAGATTTTTTTCAGCATTTTGCAAATAAAGACAGGCTCAGAGAACTAAAGGGAGTTGTTTGAAATCAGAGAACCAAGAAATAGCATAGAAAACCTTTGAACTTGCATCTTTCTTAGATCTTTTTTACCCAGATCCAGTTTTCTTTTTTTGCTGTATTAGATATTGCATATAAAGTGCCTTGTAACCATAAAAAGTCACATAAATATTAGATGTTGTTATCCTATTAAAGGTATCAAAGCTCTACAAGTTCCATAATGGTCATCCTGTGCAGGGACCTGATTTATGATCCTTTGGTCTATAGTTTTGTATAGACTAAATCTATATGTTTATTCCCATTGCCTATGAAGGCCCTTTCCCCTTATATGTTGATTAATTCAGCAAATATTGAGCCTTCATGTAAGGTACTGTGGTTCTAGGTAGTATGGAGGTCATAGCCACAGATTAAGATATGATTGTTGATCATTTATATAGTTTATAATCCAATAGGGTATATACACATAAATACATGTATAAATGATTGTGATTATGATAAAAGGTAGAACATATTATGTATGGTGATTTTTTTTCTTTAAAAAGTTCTTATGTTATTAAAAAATTGCAAAAATCAGTTTTGAAAATGTGGAAATAATTTATTTTAAAGTTATAGGAGTTGAGGAATATGAGAATGATGTGTCATTTTATAACTCAATGATTTTCCATGTAATAATGAGTAAAGTGTGAAAAATAACTAGAAGTAAGACATTCTCTTATGTCAGTGAACTCTTATTGCTATTAATAAGAATTGTGTGATGGTAAAGGTACAAGAAAAACATTTTTTAAGAAATCGGTGGGAGCAGATGATGTTTGTGAACTTGTTGAGATGATCGCAGAATTTGAAGGTTGGAAACGCCCTCAGGGCCCATGAGTCCGATCCATACCTGATCATATAGCTTCTTTACGAAGACTTTCATGTAGAGAAATACAAGTGTAGAGGATTAATCATAGAGCAAGGAGACTAAAAATAGTCTAACTAGGCATCCTACCATAATACAGGCAAGAGCTTCTGAGCGCCTAATTTATGGTAGAGCTTTTGTGAGTGGAGAGAAGGGTTAGATGGGAAGGATGTAGGGAAGGAAGACAGAAAAGTAAAGAATGACTATGTAGTCATAAATCTGTGTGACTTTAAGGATGGTGGTATATTTGACACAAGCAGGTGAGAGTGGATGAAGGGCAGTTTTGTGACTGTTCTTTTGGAAATGTTAAGTTTCAGATGTTTACCACCAATATTATTAGCTACATCCCCATTGGGTGGGAGGATTATCATTAGCAAAAGTGAGAACGGGGAATAGATCAAATAGGTAGAAGAAGTAAGAGAGAACAGTGTCACAAAATCCAAAGGAGGAAAGAATGTCCAGGAAAAAGGGATGGTTGAGAGTGCTAGATATATCAGAGAGGTCAAGAAAGAGGAGGACTGAAAAAAGACTATCAATTTTAGCAGTTAAGAAATTGTTGGTAACACATAAGTGGTAGGGTTAGAGGTTGCTAGGGTGGGGGGATTGATGTTAAAGAAAGGAAGTGGTGAGATACAATATCCGCATTTGGAGCTGCTGAGCTAGAGAATTCTGTGCTCAGGGATTGTTTTCGTCTTTTCCAGAGATTCCATCCTAACTTTCCAGACATTATAAGACTCTTTTATTCTTGTTTATTTTCCTAAGGAACTAGAAGCACATGATGCAAATTACTTTGGAACTCAGGGCTTCTTAAACTTTTTCCACTCACAACCCAGCGCCTCATAAACTGTGTATCACACCCTCACCTATGATCGCGACCCACAGTTTAAGAAGTGCTGTGCCTAAAATGACAACCCCTTGGCAATTAGAGAAGATATACAGGGACATTGCTTAGCAATTATATACCCTAGGCACCATAATGTTTTTGTCCCTACTATCTTAAATGAAGATAATTTAAATTGGTGACACATCAAAATTTAAAGATAGCATTATCTCTAATGCTTTATTATGGGGAATTTTTTATAGATGTCACAAACAGGTACACTGTCTCAGTATTCTCAATTCTTATTATCAAAATCATTTTCTTAATGTATTTTAGGGCTTGTTTTTAATACATTTAGAAAGTATTTGAGAATAAAAAGGGCAAGGACTTTTATCTTTTTTTCCTGGCTGTGCATAATCAGGAGGAAAAAGGGTGATGCTACTAAATTAATGGCAGAATCTAGTATTTTAAATATCTCATATCACTACTTGAATAATCTGATTTTTAGAATACAGATGTGTCAAACATATATATGTATGTGTGTGTGTGTATACACACATCTTGTCTTATTAAGATGATTATGTCTCTGTTAAAGAATATTTGTAGTTTGTGGTCTCCTTTCTGGTTAAACAAAATAACATCCTATAATTTTTTTTGCGGCAGTTTATATACATACTTTAAGGTATCAAAAAATATCCCTTAGGTGTCAGTTCCCATAATTAAATTGGTTTACTTCTCTTCTTTGGATTTGTTAAATTGATAAAATCATCATTCACTTTTCTGACATACTAGGATTTCTACTAAAGTATCCAAATCATTGCCTTAAAATATATAGGTTACATGCTTTGTGAAAAACGAAGTTTTCCTCTGAGTTGTGAAGAATAGTTAAAATTTTGTGAAACAGTAACATTTTTCTTAGGAAAAAAATTGTTTAAACTCATTCCAAGATTTTAACCCTGAATTAAGTAATAACAGTAGAAAGCACACTGAATTTGGAGTCAGAGAATATGGGTTCAAAATCCGTTTGCTCTCTCTGTGATCGTGGGAGCAAAAAAAGCCTCTTTGGGCCTTAATTGGCTTGTCTGTGAAATAAGGGGGTTCCACTGCTTAACTTTTAAGAACCCTTCAACCTCTGAATCTATGATTCTCTTAAATCTACCTTAAAGAGTGAAATACTGATCTATATGTTTTATACGATTATGGCTCATCTAGGTAGAGCTCAGATGAGCCCAGTTACTCTGATTACATAACCGTAACACCCCCACTTCCTCTTCCCACACCACTCTGGCTTAGAGGGAGGAATTTCCTCATCTTTTCCCAAAACAAAACATCAATATTCCTTTCAGTACTTTGAGATTCTGTGGTATTTTGATATAGTTATCACCTCAATTGAAACTGATTACACAGTTCCTCTGTAACTTAGCAGATGGCCTTTGAGAGTCACTGTGGCCCAAAGCCAACCTGAGGATGTTTGTCTCTGAACTTAGGTTGACCGCTTTTCAAGTGACAGCTATACAGTGTATCCTTGGGCCTATCCAAAAGCTTCTCCAGCTTTGTAGGCTCTGCCAGAGCCTTTGTCCTGTGCTAACATAGCCTTCAAGGTGGTCACTGCCACACCAGCATGAGGCAGAGTAGGGCTTGGATGCAGGGTTGCTTTCAGCTCACCATTGGAAAGGAAGTAGCTGTTTTGTTTCGTTTTATTAAGTTCATGTCATAACCCTAAGGGACATATCTGAATTCAGTGTCTTCAAAGGCATGCTAAGACATAGGTAATCTTGTTTAATTGAGAATCTTATATTGAAAATATATCTATATCCAAATTGGTAGTATATCTTTGTTAGCTGTGTTACAAACAATATGTTTGATATTTTTATAACAGGTATCGAATATCCTTATCACTTGGGAGGATTCACTCACAACAACTTATTACTTGAAGGAGGAAAAAATGACTTGGCTGCTGAAAAAGAGCCTGGTATTCTTTTGCGTGGTCCAAACAAAAATGTCTTTCTTGGCCAGGGAGGTGGGGAGGGTTAATTTATTAAAACCTTCCATTGAAGTAGTTTCATTGCTTTATTAATAATAAGATCTTTATAAATTCTTTGTGGTTCTTGTAGTAAAAGGTACTGTAAATCATAATGATGGAATTGTTCCCATGACTAGATCAGCTATTGCACCTTCTTTGATACTTCAGTGGATCTCTGTTTCATCCATGTGGGTGCTCCCTCCAGGGGCAAATACTGTAGCCCATCCTCACCATTCTATGAGATTCTTGTCCATATCCTCCCATAAATCCTCCGTGGATATTCTGTTCTATATACTCATTATACTTTCTTCTAGTTTGGTAATAAATTCAATATGTTCTTTAATCAGTTGGTAATCTGCATACAGATCACTTAATTCTGAAATGACACCTTCATCCAGTCATTTCCAATATATCAGTTTCCTTTTTTGTGACATTGTTCAGTTGCTCACCATGTCCAACAGCTCTTATAGCTCTTCTTTATGATAATACAGGTGTGAGATTTATGAATATCTACAGACCTTTGGAAACTTTCGTTTCTTAGTCTCAGATCATATTTTCTAACAATTTTCCCACCTTTTTATTAATGTCACTGAGTACTAAGGTATATATTGATTTGATTGGAGAATCTTACAGAATTCTTCATAGAAATTTCCTACTAATTCATCTCCAAAAGATGTAGGTGCATATGCTACAATTGTATTTATTGTGATGTCCATTTGTCTCTCTGAGAACATGTGAACCATTCTTCTATATAGCTGCAACTTATTTATGTGTTCTGGTGGTGTGTCACAGAGATCTCCCATTCAGAATGTCAGTAGTTTAATTAATAAACTGTAGAATTCATAGCATCCTTTGTCCTTCCCCTTTGCGTCTTGTCAGTACAAAAAAGGGCAAGGGCTGCACAAGACTGAGTGCCATTTTAATGTTTTCTTCTGCTATATATGTTACCAAAGCCATGGTGAGTCTGCCTGCTGGCAGTAAGGCCCTTGCTTGCTAGGTTGTTCCTCTAATAGTAGCGGACATTGTCAGAGACACCCACACCTGAAGCCTTCCCAGCTTGTCCTCTGCTGATATAGCCTTTGAGAACTCAAGATCACCTTCCATCCAGTTAGAGGCATCAAAACAGAAATTTTCTAGAGGTTTCCTAATAATAGAAATGTCTAAGTTTAGCTATTCATTTTATTCAACAGGAGAATTTTAAAATCCAAATAATAGCAGTTAATCTCCTAATTTGAAACAATTTTTAAAATTTCCTTTATCTGATGGTTTCATTGCAGTCCCAATCTAGTAAGCATTTTTAATGAACTACAAGAGCAGTGACCTCTTAGCTGGTAGAAACAAGAGGGACATTTGATAGTTTTTTGCTAGGTTAAAAATAAGACTTTGAAAATGAATGAAATTGAATCACTCAGTTAAAGTACAAAATATAAAGAATATGAACTTTAAATACAGAAGTGTTTTCTAGATTGGATGGGGAGATGAGATTGAGAGGTGTACTGGAGAGGAGCACTGCTTAGGCTTTTGGGAAGCTATTAAAAACACATTAAGTGGAAGAGAACACAAGTTATGAATAAAACTGACCTAGTAGTATATTAAGTTAGTGGGAAAATCATTCCAAATCATTCAAATAGTAAGCATTTTATATGTGGGTAATCATGATTTAACTATCATCTTTTTCAAGTTCCTAGCCTTCACTTACCATGCAGGGACCAATAGTTCTAAAGGACTCACTCACTCCCAGAAGCAGTCTGTCAGAGTAAATGGTTGGGTTATATAGTCAGCTGTGAGAAAGGTATCAAGAGTTTCATTTAGTCAGAAAAATGCTGTAGGTCAGGAAAGGAGTGTGGTTAGGAGTCTACAATAATAAACTAGTATTTTTATTGAGAATAAAGTGTTATAGGTGGTTAAGATCAGAAGTGTCAGTGTTGGAAGTGATTCCATTCTTATTTGTAGTTTTTCGTTTCAAACTATTTCTACAGTATTATTAAAGGGGCTTTATTAAAGGAGATTTTTCTAAGGAGAATTTGCTCACCATTTGAATGATCAGATTTTTAACCTTCTTTACACTGCATAAGATTCTAGGTTAGTATACATAAACCTTACCAAAAAAGTGAAGAATGTTTTAAACTAAAACATATAGTACAATTTGGAAATGTTTCTTATAGATGCAGCTAAAAGAATAGAAGGTGAAGGAAGATGGGTGAGTTGAATAAGATGCCTACTAAAGATTTAATATTAACTAATATTAGTGTTAAGTTGTTACAGAGCTTATAAGTTATGGTTATTTGAAGTTACAAAAATTTGACCAAAATGAAATTGATAAATTCAAAGGAAGTTATGTTGTCAGGAGCCTTACAATAACTCTAAAGGCAGTGCAAACTATTAAAAATAAGAACTGAAAAGTTTGTTGTTCTGAAATATGAGAGGCTCTATATGAGGGGGAAAAAAAGAACCATTTTATCTTATACCCTTCATTAACATTGAACAACAAGAAGCATTTGGAAAAAGTGGTTTGCCAAACTCTTTGATTTCTTGATTATATCCTGGGTTTTTTTTTTCGGTACTGGCTTCCCCATTTTTCTTCTATACCACCCTGTTTAAAAAATATGGCAGAAGTATACTTTGTCAAAAACATTCAGTATAGATTATATCACTTAAGTGATGATGCTTTGGGGGAAATCCATTTCTATTGTATACAGAAAGATAATTGGCCCTCAGTAGAACATATTAACAAAGGACATGAAAGAACCTGAGATGCATTTTTAGCCCAGAACTTCCCAGCTGACAAGCAGGATGATTTTGGGTAAGTCAGTTCGCTGGTCTGAGCCTCAATTCTCACCTTTTATATTGGATTAGGTGTTCTTTTGAGATTCTTTCTAGTTTTGAACTAGAATTAATGATTCTAAAAATAGTTTTCTTAGAATAGAAAGCCATTGACACACTAGTCTGAGGAAACAATTTCATTTTGCCTTTTGATTTGAAATTAAAGGTTTTGAATGCCTCATCTAAAGTGTAACATTTATATGGTTCATGAAGCTCCTCAAAAAGGATATATTGGTATCTTTGAGAAGACTTCTTTAATTTGATAATGGAGTACATAAAGAATTGCTCTTTATATAGAAGTCCCCTTTATTTTCCACTCCATTTTATTATACAATAAATGTTCTTGAAAAATTGTAAAGAATTTGAATGTCAAATCATTCTTCTGTTTACTTTCAATACAGTATCAAAGTTAACTTTCTATAGGAAAAAAATAATAAATCATAACTAAGAATCCTAACAGTAGGATTGCTCCATGGAGCAATAATTTACAGTATATGTGAGTGTAGCTCTGTAATATAACTCTTGCAAATACATACATATATATATATATATACACACATACATATATATATATGTATACATTTCTGTATATATCTCATATATATAAATACATTTATAAGGCAAATTTGTCAATTCAGTAAAAACTAGGTGGTAGTTGAGACTTCAGGTTTAAATAAGAGAATCTTGCCTGGCTTGGATATGACATGCACAAAAACTGTAGTACTTGATAAGTGTTTAAGAAAGATGGAGACAAAATGCTTTGTAAGGTTCAGCTGAGAGAACATTTACTGACTTGGGCACCGAGGCAGGTGGTTGGGGTAGGTTTCCTGGGCTTTTCCCAAATGTAGAAGTTAGTACTCAGTAATAAATGTTTATTGTTCATATCAGTGGAAGTGCCTTAGCTTCAAATCTAAATTGATGAACCTTGCTGACTTACTGACTAAGCAGTTCCATAATAAGAACTTTTACAGTGTTTACTGGAAGCCAGTGTCAGCAGGTCTTCATTTCAGCTCTGATCTCTGGCTTCAGTAATTATTTCATCCTTATTTTAGAAGAAAACTTCATGTGTTCATTCAATCAGGGCAGCTTACTAAAATGACAGAAGGGACAGGAGGATGAAACTCATGGCAGAATTCATTGTCGGAGCCCATCAAGTATAGATGGGGAGGTGGTGTTCAAAGAAGGCCAAAGTCACTCAAAAAAAGATAACCTTTGTTTTTTTCAGGAGTGACTTAGAAGGTCAAATGCTTAGAAAGTTGCTGTACAGTCAGTGTGTAGTCAACAAGCAAAGTGCCTGCTTTGTGCCAAATAATGAACAGTGCATGCCATCAGGAAGCTTACTTCTGGGAGAAGAGAAAGGTAGGGAGTGGATTCATACATGGAAAATGATAAATGGGGTTGTTTTTATTAGGAGGAAACCAGCCATTTAAGGTCTTAGGATAGGCTTCCTGTAGGAGGGGCATTTCAAATCACCTTGGCAAGTGACAAGGGATTGTATTTCCAGCAGGGGGGAGGAAAATGTAGCCTGTCTGTACAAAGACATGGAAGAGGAAGATGGAGCATTTTGTGTGGGAAATAACTAGCAGGCCAGTCAGGCTGTAACGTGGGAGTAAAGTATATTATATACGTTAAGCAGAAAAATTACTCTGGAGCCAGATTATGACAGGCTTTAAAAGCTAAACAGATGAGTTGATGTTTGTCACTGGAGTCGAGTGGAGTAGCCAAGTGACACGTCAGACCTGTGCTTTAAGAATATCAATTTTGGCTGCTGTGTGAAAGATGAATTGGAAAAGGGAAAAACTGGTGCCTAGGAGACGAGTTAGAGGCTATTGTAATAGTTCAGGCAGAAGTGGCAAAGGCCTGAGCTAATAGGACAGCTAAGCGGTACAGTGGATAGAGTGTTAGACCTAGTCAGGAAGACCTAAATTCAAATCCAGCCTTAGACACTAGTTGTGTGATCCTGGGCAAGTCACTGAACCTCTCTTTTCTCATCTGTATAATGGGGATAATAATAGCACCCACTTCCCAGGATTTTGAGGATCAAATGAGAAGATTGTCAAATGCTCAGCACCATGATTGGCACATAATAAGTTCTATATAAATGTTAGCTATTGTTATTGTTAGTAGTAATAGTAATTGTAGTAGTGGTAGAAAGAAAGGAAGGGAGGAAGGGAGGAAGGAAGGAAGGAAGGAAGGAAGGAAGGAAGGAAGGAAGGAAGGAAGGAAGGAAGGAAGGAAGGAAGGAAGGAAGGAAGGAAAGAAAGAAAAAGAAAGAAAGAAAGAAAGAAAGAAAGAAAGAAAGAAAGAAAGAAAGAAAGAAAGAAAGAAAAAGAAAAGAAAGAAAGTAGTAATTCGGTATTGATGTGAGTGGAGAGAAAGAGATAATAGTGCAGGTAGAACTGAATAAACTTGCTGCTTATTGGATGTGATAGAGATGACCTTGGTTACAAGCTTAGGAAGAATGCTGGTTCCCTCAACAGAAATAGAGAAGTTAGAAAAATAGAAGGGTTTGGAGAAAAAAGTTAGTAGTAATTGATATGCCTGTGAGATACCCAGTTGGCTATATCCAATAGGCACTAGGTGATGAGTGACTAGAGTTCAGAAGAGACTGGAGCTTGAATTATAGAAAGACCAGCGTACCCAAGACAGAACCCTGAGGTATGCCCATAGTTAAAAGAGTGGGACAGGTTTAGAAGAAGCCAAACATGTAGGAGGACTACCAGGAGAAATTTTTATGATGAAAATGCACAGATGAGAGAGGGTTTTAGAAGAAGGAGGTTGTCAGTAGTGTTGAGTGCTGAGCACTGAGAAAAGGCCATTAATTTGGCAATTAATAATAGATCATTAGT
This sequence comes from Phalanger gymnotis, assembly GCA_028646595.1. Classification (NCBI taxonomy): domain Eukaryota; kingdom Metazoa; phylum Chordata; class Mammalia; order Diprotodontia; family Phalangeridae; genus Phalanger; species Phalanger gymnotis. Next base: position 255,888,026 of record CM053623.1, read on the forward strand.
CAACTTAGAGCAGTTTCAGTTGAGTGATAAGATTGAAAGCCAGGTAAGGGGAGTTGAGAAGTGACTGGGGTATGAGACAGTAGAGACAAGTATAGATTATCTAGCAATGGTGTAGAATCTTCTTTGAATTCATATATATACTGAGTGTTTGAATATGGGAGTATTGGAAATGAAAATGGAAATCTATGAAGAGCAGCAAGTCGTCTTCTATGAAGGAAGCTAAGAAGGGAAGTGCCCTTCAGTAGATGGTGCTTGTGATTGGTATACAGTAATCTCTGGCGTTGACTTCTGTTGTTGGAATTATTCTTGAATAATAGTCATCTTGAGTAGTAATGACATCCCCTTCCATGCCTCTTTTAGTGTACCTCTAAAAGGGAAGATTTTAGAGATACTCTGATAAATTTCTGTGGTTCTACTTGCTTTTCTTCTACATAGAGTACTTTTTTTTTAGGTAAAGGAAGCATTAAGAAGTCATAAGAAGGCTTACTCCTGCTGAACATGAGAGACTGAGAATGTTGTTTTACTGACAAAATAATTTCACACTGTCTAAAAGTTCTTCCCATAGTTTTTGTTGTTTCTTCATGCTTTTACATAATCTTTATGGACATTTGTTTTAGAATTCTAAACAAGTAGCCTTCCTAGTGATGGAGGATATCTTTAATAATAAATCAAGAACATATTTGCTTAGAAACAAGAGTGTAATGTTTAGTAATGGTAAGGCAAGTATAGAATTCACAAGTGTCTCATACAGTTTTAGATATTTGTGAAGCAATTATCTCAAAAGTGAACTAGTTAGAAGGGGAAAACACTTTTTCATTAATGGATTAAATCTGTTTCCAGTAAGTAAGATATTCAGAGAAAGTTATCTTCAGAGGTATAGTTTTAGAAAAAAAAAAGTTTATTATGCTGTGTAAGTGCAAATACTTATCTGAATCTGAAATTAGGTTTATTTCTTTATGATTCATTTTTATTAATTATAAACATTAGAACCAGTCAACGAATATATTTCTTACAAATATCTCAGTTTTCTTCCTCACATGAGTATGGCTGCCAGCTTGATGCTTTGACGCTATTTATTTTTTGTACTTTGCAATGGCTTTGGTGGATTTTTGTTTGGGAGAGAGGGATAATTTATTGTTAGAGGCAACTATTAATGCAGTGAATAAAGCACTGGGCCTAGAATCAGGAAGACCAGAGTTCAAATTCAGTCTCAGACACTTAACAGTGTGACTGTGGACAGGTCACTTGCAATCCATGTCTCAGTTTCCTCAACTATAAAATAGAAATGATAGCACCTTCTTTTTGAGTTGTTGAGGATTAATTAAGATAATATTTGTAAAAAGTATGTAGCACAGTGCCTAACACATAATAGGTTATATATACTTACTCCATTCCCTTCTGTACCCCCCATTCATGTGTCTGCCTTTGATTGTGTCTTTACACACACTTCTTTATGTATATCAACACTAAACACAGTGAGAGTTTGTATTTTCTTCAGGAATCATTCAGTTTTCTGAGAGTAAACATGTGCTCCATTGTGGAGTATCACTCACAAAAAGTTGCTTGTCTGTTCTGCTATAATCCCCAGAAATACCCTTGCATGGATAGATTATTTTTATTAAAATTGCATGTAGATAAGAAGGAAATGATATGGGTTGGTAGCTGTTAGTGTTCTTTTGATGGCTTTTATTTGATAATAATATTATGTTAGATTTTCCTCACATCTTTAGTATCTTCCTGTTCTCTTTATTTCATTAGAACTGTTTCCTCAACACCCTCAGTTAATCAACAAACATTCATTAAGCTCTTACTCTGTGCCAGGAGCTAGAGATTTGATGTCAAAAAAAATAGTCCCTGCCCTTGGGTAGCGTACTTGTTATCAGGGGAGACCACACAAATAGATATAAGTATACATAAAATGTACCAAATAATTAATCGAGTTGCCTCCAACACTATATCTTCTATCTCTGGTTCAGTTGCCTTTCCCATCTTTGTTTTCTTAGTGCAATTTCCACTCGTCTCAAGAAGCATACTTAATTTGGTAGTGCAAAAAGCACCTCAAAGACCTTCTGGCAATAAAATAGGGAGGTGAATGATCACCATAGTTTTTCTCTTCCATGTGGAAAAGATCCATTACATTCTTAAGTCTGTGTAACTACACCTGCAGTTGGTGAAGTCCTCCAGGTGTTCTGACATTGTGCTGATTTTATCAAGCCCCAGAATATTCATAGAGCCTTCTGGACAAAATCCATAAATGCTCAAAAAAGATTGTTCTAACTATCCACAGACTGCAAAAAATTAAGAAAGATCGATCATTATCTAAACCTATTGGTTCCAAAGTTTTGTGGTTGTGTAACCCCATTGGTAAAAGAAAGTTTTAGCATCCACCCCCAATATAAGTATATTAACTTAATTTTAAGTTGTAGACATGTACTATTATGCTAGTAATTATTTAAGTTATAAATCTTACACAAAAAAATAGGCATTGAAAGGAGTGAGATGGATTAACTAATATTTGGTGCAGTTGAAAGAACACCATCTGGAATTAACAGTTCAGATTCTGCTTGTGACATATACTATCGGTATGACTAGGCAACTCACTTAGTCTCACTGGGCTTCAGTTACCTCATCTGTAAAATGAGGGGACTAGATGACCTCTATAGTACCTTCTAGCTCCAGATCTGTGGTCCTAAATTTACTGAATAGGAGAAATGCACTGTCAGATTTGCACTGTAGGAAGATGATTTTTGCAGCTTTGTGGATGATGACTTAGAGTAGGGAGAAACTTGAGGCAAGGAGACCAGTTAGAAGGCTGCTGCAGTACTTGAAGCAAGAGGTGATAAAAGCCTGAACTGGGGTGGTGGCTGTGTGAGTAAAGATTGGCTCTGTGGCATGAGAATGAATTGGCAGCCAGGTGGCGAAATGGATAGAGTACTCATCTTCCAGAATTTAAATCTGGCCTTAGACACTTGATAGCTATGTGATCCTGGGAAAGTCACTTCAACCTATTTGTCTTGGTTTCCTCATCGGTAAAATGGGCTGGAAAAGGAAATGGCAAACCACTACAGTATCTTTGCCAAAAATAAAACAACATTTAGCATCAGAATGAAAAGATGATATATAACAGTCTTAATAGTGGTTCTTTTGACAGAAATTGGGAAGTTTGAAGGGGAAACTGAGCTATATATGAGATCTTACAGCCCATCCATGTCTGGTCGTTCTGTCTGAATCTTTGTCCATTTGAAGTATTCACTCACCACTACCCCACAATACAGAGCCTACCTTTCCAAGGAATGCCTGCTGCTGTAGCTACAAGATGAAAGGGCAAGGTGTGGGATGATGGAAGGAGAATGTTGCCTCCACAGTGACTTATATGGGTGCTGGTAGTGGGGTTACATGAAAACCACCCTGAAAGGACTACACGAATGTAGAAACCTGAAAGAAAGCAAAGTGTGAATGTGGTTTTATTGAAGGGAAGAGAGGTGGGATTTCTCTTTTGTTCTCCAGTCTCTAACTGGTTGATTACAAACCCCTTGGGGTCTTGCCAAAGCTCTCTACTTTGGAAACTACTGCTCTGTGATATGGATTTGGGTGGACAACTTAGAGAGCTCATCTGTCAGAAAATGTATCTTGAAAAGACTACAAAAGAATAGTAAATTGGAGCCCAGAATTAAACAAAAGGAAGAGAGTGAGTTGGATTGCCTTTGGAGCAATATAGACAGCAAAGAATTAGAAGGCCCACACAGAATAATGAAGATTCTCATGTTAGGCATGAGGAGGCTATAACACATTACAAATCCAAGAGAAGAGTATAAAGGCTATCAGAGAAAAGTATGCCTGAAAAAAGAACAGTGACAAGAGTATGCTTCACGTGCTCCATGGGTATTCATGTGATAGAAAGGGAACTAAAGGAAAAGCCCCTTCACATTTGGTCAGCCCTGGTGGTGACCCTGTTTGAGGACATAGATGGAAGTTTCACAGGATAAGCAGACAAGAATGGGTTGCTATCTGCATCACTGAAAGGAATGCTTATATTGATAAGATCACAAATCTATTGGAATATATATTTGTTAGATATGTAGACAGGTAGGGTAAATGTGTATCTGCATACCCTGTATGTGATTTAGTTGTTGACGCTGTTGGCATTTCTACTAATTGAAAAATGACATTGGTAATAATTTCTGTCCCCAGTTGTTTTTTAGAGTAGGATTCTATGAATCAGAAATTTGAAAAATAATTTTTAAAAGAATTTACCAATTAACTCATGGCTTCAAAAACTGCTTAATTTTTTCCCTCAATTTTCAAAACTTGGCACCAAGACCTAGCTCAATTTATTAGTGAGACTTTTGGGAAGCACTTTAAATCTTGAATGAAAGGATTTTCTATCAGATAATTGATGATAGCATCCTTTTGATGTAATTAAATATTGTTAGCATTTGTAGTTTATTTTGAAAGTAATAAAATATTGAATTTGAACATGTACTCTTAATTTGACTTGCCTAAGTATTTGAGTTGGCAGTAATCAAGATAAATGTAGCATTCGTGTTATAGGCTCCATTTTGGCGTGGGGGGAGAGAGGGAGGGAGGGAGAGAAAGAGGAAGAGAGAGAGAGACAGAGACAGAGAGAGTGTAGGTCATATAGCACCCTGTATATGTTACAGTAAAGGACTGTGAGGACAAATCTTGGACCTGTACCAGTAGCCTTTTCATACCTAAACAATACCTTCTTTTCTGTCACATACTGTAAATCAGACTGTTCGATAGTTGACCCCACTATGAGAGCAGAAAGACAAAAGTAACTTAAAAATTAATTTCTCCACAGATAGAAAAAGGAAAGAAGAGATGCCAGAGAGTCTTCATCAGCAGTCATCTGGATACAACTTACTATTATCCACAGATTCCTCTCCCCAACCCAGTACCATTAATTACTTTGGTTTGACAGAAGCTTCAAAGGTAAGTAAAACTGGCAAATGCTTAGTTGATTTTCCTGTAAGGTCAGGAGAACAAGTGAGCATTAGTTTTAGTTGTACTGGGAAAAAGAAGAGCAAAACTATTCAAAAATCACTTAGGTTCTCATAAAAATTCTTATACGTAAACTAATGTTTCAGACTGTTTTATAGGATCAGGGTCTATTTTTGAAGTTGGTTATCTTTAGAGGGATCATCTAACTTTGTTGCTTTTTAAATTACAGGAGACAACGATGGAGAAAATAGAAAGAATAAAAAGAATGTAAGTAACAGGAAAGGGCAGCAAGAATTCATTTCTCTGTAGGGAATCGTATTGGACTAAGGTACCTATAGAATGTGCATATGTGTTCCAAACTGAAGGTCTCTTAATCAGGTGTGGAATTTCTTCAGGACTCTAGAGGATAATAAATCCACCTTCAGTTATATGTTTGTCGGCTGAGTCATTATTTGGGTTTCTAAATAGTAATGTAAAGGTTGTTAATGGAATTAACTGGGGATTAAAAAGTCCAGTTTGAATTGATGGTTAGTAAGAGCATTGTCTATCATTCATTAACAAAACACTAAACAATACTTGTGGTCATCTGCTTTAAAATGGATTGTTTTTTAATCTTGTAGAAGTGTCAAGTAAAGAAGTCCTCTTATTGCAAAAATCACTTCTATTGCTTATGTCTTAAATCGTAAATATTTTATGAAAGAATTGTAATTGACTCTTCATTTTCTTTGCATAGCCTTGTCTTAGCTCTTTTTTATTAATAGTAACTGCCTCCTATAAGCATTAAAAAATTGTTTTAGGGTTTGGAAAATTTTAATTGCTTAAATAGCCCATTTTGTTGTAATAATTTTTAAAATATTTTTAGGTTTCAAGAAACTGCTGACTTGTTGAAGTATTCCAATAACTCATCTTAGAAATATGTCCTTGGACTTCTGAGACTCGACACTGAACATTTTCTTCAAGTTTTATTTGTGCAGTTTTAAATATATATTGATATTGCTACATTGAGAATTCCATTTGGTGTATTCATTATTAAAGAAATAATTTAATTCTCAAAAGCTGTAATTATACTACTTTACTGCATTTGAGATTTTTGCAAGGAAAATATTCCTGTTGTTCCTAGTAGATTTCTTTTGCAGAGTGAAGTCATTACAGCAGAGTACTTTTGTGTTGACATTTGTTGGCAGTGTGCTAAGTAATATGTTTTTTAAAGCGCAGGCTTGAGGACCACAGTTTACATCCTGTTGGAAACTCTCCAATGGGGACTTGCATATTGCACCCAAGAGATTTACATGCATACCATTTTGCCATCTGTGTAGTCAAATAAGTTGCAATGAAAAGTTAAATATACACATTGCGAATGAAAATGTTTTTATTTTTAAAAACGCATCTTTTTTTTCAACTTAGAAAAGTAGTGATGAATTCGATTCTCAATTAACATTGAAATAGTGGAGGTCAATGTGATCCTGTATTTCTGTATTTGTGTGTAGGGTCTGAAGTCTTACTGTGAAAAAGGTGTTGAGTGTTTTAGTGTCATATTCAGTAACACATTTTAAGACCAGCAGCACAGATGGAGACCATCCAGAGTTATAAAGATACACAAGCATGTTTTGGGATTTTGTTCTTTTTTTTTTTAATTTTTTTTTTTTGGTCTTGGCGGGGGAGACACTGTGATTTATAATTATAAATTTCTTTGGAGATGTGGTTGATGTTGATGGAAAGTTTACATGAACTTGAGTCAAGAAAAAAAAGGAATTTAAAAATTTCTCAGTTTTAAAAAATCATAACACAAGTTTTCTCTGAACAGACTTCAAGAAAAGGCAACTCCTTTATTATGAAGGTGGAAAACAGCTTTTTCCTTTGATTTTCTTTTCCCCTAAATCTATGTGAGTAAGAATCTTAATTTTTAACTTAAATGTTTTGTATGACACTAAAGTCAAATAAAATGTTAACTTAAGGCATTACCGGTGTGACTTTTTTTAAATGAACTTACAGATTCTTAAGGTTTGAAATCATGTCTACTGCTAACATTTATATAGAAGTTTAAGGTGAAAAAATTCATTCCCCTCAACAGCCCTGTGAGTTACAAGCAATACAGATAATTGGTTTTAATAGTATTAATTGTTCATTATTGCATTCTAGTCTAAAGAAGGATTATAGTTGAAAAAATAGCAAATATTAGTAATGGAACAAACTTGAGAACTGACTTTTAAATTGCCTTTTCAATGGAATTATAGCGCCACCTTGTGGCTCCTTTTTATTTCACACATTAGTGCAAAACCATTTAATGTTTTGCAGAATCTAAGAACATGAGAAGACAAGACTCAGAAGGACTTTATTTAGGTTGCCATTTGGTTGTGGTGGTGGTGGTTGAAAAGGACAATTAGAAATCTGGCATTTTTTTTAACCCCACAGACAACATGTTAAGTGACCAGAAATTTTTGCTTTACATTCTTGAGTATTGTATATGAAGTTTTGACTTTAGCTATAGCATCATCAAATGTTCCCTCTCACATATACATACACTTTACATGACAAGTTTGTACCTAAAGGGCATGTAACACAAAATTTTGCAGTTGGAATAAACCTTTAAGTATACCAAGAGAAATCATTACTTAAGGGAAGTATTTGTCCTGTGGTACAGTTTTATAATTATGAATTACCTAGATAATACGGATGGTTACTTGTTAATAAAATGCTGGAATTACTAGAATGAATGGGTCCTCCATTGAAGCTTAAAGAAAAAAAAACTTAAAAGCCATTGCTGCTTCAAAAAACAACTACTTGGCATAAATTGTTAAAAACTGATATTCTAAATTAAGCAAGAGATTGAGAAGGTGATAAAACAGATCACTTTTATTACATGCAATTGAAAAACTTTTGCTCTAACAAAATCCATACCACTTGGATAAAGAAGGCAGCAGTAGATAGAGGAAAAAAAAACCTTTACTTTAAATATATCTGATAAGGACATGATATCCAAGATGTATATTGGAAACTAACATACATGAGTAAGACCAGGACCCATTCTACAGTGGACAAGTTGATAAAGAATATGAACAAACTTATCCAAAGAATTATAAACTGTTGACTATATGAAGGGTGTTCTAAATCACTAAGAGAAATTCAAGTCAAAACAACTTTCATTTTACACCCAACAAATTAAAAGATGACAAACGGTAGAAGTAATTTTGAAAGTTTGCAGAAAAACAAGCACATACAAGAAATCAATGAAAGGGACAATTTTTGTGAATCCTGGAAAGACTTTTGTGAACTGATAGTCAAGTGAGTGAAAGGAAGGAAATGGTTTAGTGACTTACCCAGTCACAAAAACAGCATCTGAGGCCAAATTTGAATTCAGGTATTCCTCACCCCAAACTCAGCACTCTATATGCTATTGGAATCAGCGCCAGGAAAAACAATTTATACAATAATACCATAATTTTGAAACACCTAAAAAGTATAATCAATAATGCAATGACTAACTATGGACCCACGATGAAACATACTGCCCACCTTCTGACAGGTAATCCATTACAATTAGCCAGTGGGAAAAAGTTTTAAAAGTTGCGCTGCCCCCCCCCCCCCCCCCCCCCGCCATGTAGAGGGAAAGAAGAAAGTGACTAAAATGTCCATACATTTTAACCTTGAGACTCCATCACAAGACAGGCCCCACTGTGGTCAAAGATAGAAAGAAGATCCCCTTTGTAGTCGTCAGAGCAGCACTTTTGTTGTTGTAACAAAAGAACTAGAGTCAAAGTAGATGCCTATTGACTGGGGAATGGGTAAACAAATTGTGTTGTCCATGAAAATAACAGTGCACCGTAAGAAATGAATATGAGCATGGCCTACTGCATAGGGTCAGGAATCCTTTTGTTCAAGTCCTTCTAACATGTACCAACCACTTCCCTGGGCAAGTCTCAACTTCTCAGGTACCCAATTCTCTTTTAAAAAAATTTTTTTTAATTGATAAGCATTAATTTTATGTCTTTGCCACCATTCTGTCCAAGTATTTGAAAAAGAAAAAAAATAACAAATAAGCATAGTCAAAAATGCCTTTATTAAAGGTGCACGTCTCAGTATGCATCTTTAACCTCTATACCATAGGAGGTGGTTGGGATTCTTCATCAGTCCTTTGGCTTCACAGTTGGTCATTCCATTGATCAGAGTTAAGTCTTTCAAAGTTGCTTGTCTTTAAAATGGTACTAAATAGCTTGTTCTCCTGGTTCTACTCATCTCACTCAGCAATTGTTCATGAAGTTCTTTGCAAGTTTCTCCATAAACTAGTCCCTTTTCATTATTTCTTGAAACTAAGTTGCAGAATGGGTGGGGTATCCAATTGTATTGGTAGAGGAAGTTCCTCACCAGGAGCACCCTCAGGTGCAGGGCCCCCTCCAGAAGATAAAAACATCGCAAACCAATAAGAAGAATGCAAAAAAATGTGGGAAGACTTCTGATCCGATGTTGAGTGAAGGAAGAAGAACCAGGGTAGCGGTTACACAAAAATGGCAGTAACGCCACAAGAAACAACAAAACAAGTATGGTCAAGCTTGTCCCCAGAGATTTGAGCCTGGGTACAGAACACTGAATACTGTTCTCAGTTGAGGTGGTATGTTTTTTCTCTCCTTGGGGGGGGATAGGGGAAGTTATACCCAGGAGGGTTTGCTGGTGAAAAGAAAGATACTTGGAAATGAAAGTGATATGAAAACAAAAGATAGCCTTAAAATTTTAAAATAAAACTCAGGCTTAGAATTACGACTTAAAAATAGCTTTAGACAAATTCATTGGCAGTTTCAGGAAAAGTAACATGACCAACTTGAATGTTGTAGAAGGCATTCTTTTTCAAAGATGTGTTGGACTAGTCAGCCCTGAGGCCTCTTCCAACTCTTAACATTTTGTTCTTTGAAGGATAGAACCTAAAAGGAAGGAAGGGTTAATTCAAAAGAGAGTAACAGTGTGTTCTCTCCCACATTTCTTGTTGTCAATGCAAGGGGAATAAAATAAGTGTAGCTAGCTGGATAGGGAACAATCTTATTTTCAATCTTTTCACAAAATAAATTAACCCTTTGTGATGAAAATAGTCCTGTAGTCATTCATTATGTTTCAGATTTGTTATTTTTTGTTTGTTAGTTATTGTCCCACTTGTTTGTGGTGGGGGAAAGGGGGAAAGAATCACCGCCTAAACTATTAGTCCAGAGGACTGAAGATGAATTGTGTCACCCATATACTGGAGCGTAAAAGGCTTAAGTCTAGGATGAGACATTCATTTTTGGACATTAACAATGTGGATATTTGTTTTGGGGACTATGAGTGTTAGGAGGATTTTTAGTTTTAATTTAGTTGGGAAAGTAGTGGAAAGGACAGAGAATAATTTTAAAAATTAAAAGTTAAAAAATGTAATTTTAAAACCTTTTCAGGGCTTTGGAAAACCTATAATTAGTAAATATCAATTGTTCCCTTTTGATTGACTTGTAGATTTTAAGACTTATGCAGTCCTTAACATGAAGACCACCAAAGGCCATGTGACTTAACTCTTAAATGGAATTTTGAAGTAGATTGAAATTATTAAGCTGGATAAAAAAGCTTTTACTGTAATAAGAAGGCAGCAGCAACTTTCTGCTCCATCAGTACTATTATGCCCTTGGGAAATTAGGTGAAATGTAATCCAGTTATTTTCAGTGGTAGATTTAGAAAGAATAATTACCTCAAGTTAGATAATACGATATTTATAAGAAAACAGTACTCAGGTGAAAAATAGCCATATGTCATTCAGATCATGTCTGTGCTGTCCCATTTACTCCAGCATTTTAAAATACTATTTTTAAAATGATAGGCAGGTTTTAGGACTCTTTTGGCTAGTGCCCTTCCTTGTAGCACCCTTCACGTGGTTGACAGGCACTTGGGGAAGCATTAAAGAGAACCTTGTCAACTTTACAAACTACTACACTTCTAAAGCTCAAATAACGTAGGTTTAATTTTTACTTTTTAATGATCCCAAGGCTTGTCTGTCTCAGTTCTTTAAAACTCACAGATGTAGAAAAGGAGGTGTGTAAAGCTTTTAGGATTTTTTTAGCTTTAAATTTATTAAACCACAAAAATGAAAAATTTCAGTGCCACTCGTTCCTTAAATAAGCTTTTAGTGAAAATGAGAAGCTTCTTTGACTACTTAAACTGTGTCAAGTGTGAAGGAAGCTGGGAAAGAAGGACCTTGTTAGGTAGGAACAACCTAAAAAAGGTCTTACTGCTTTGGAAATTTGGGGAAGTTATTCCATACTAATTGTTTGGGGATGTACTTTTAAGAGACTAAGGGCAAATGGGGGAGCATCCTGTCTATCATAGGCCACTGAGCCACAGGGAAAAGAAAAAAAAAACTGAATCAACCATAAACATTTTTTTTTCTTAAATATAATCTGATTGAATCAACTTTTAAAAATTGACGACAGAAAACATAAAATGTTAAGTGCAAAACAAAAAAAAGTGCTTCTCTACATATAGAAGACTTGATCTCATCTTTGTGGTTAATTCCAGGGGAGAAAATTCCCTCTGCCAAAGCAAGTGGCCAGCGTCTCTGCATCTTACTTAGAGTCTTTCCTGAGGCACTGAGATTTTTAAATGTTTGCCCAGGATCACACAGTATGCTCCAGAAGCTTGAATTGAAGTTCGGTCTTACTGACTGAGCATTCTATTCACTTCATGCAGATACATTTAAGTTGCTATAGATATATCTATGTATGTATGTGCACCCATACACACATACATAATGTGGTATTGTTTTCCATGTTACTGAGTTCAATAGGGTGAGAGCCAATGTAGTTTAGTTGTTTAGTCGAAGCGGAAAAAGAAGACCGAAAAAGAGGTTCAGGGGATTTTGAGTATTTGTTGAAGTCCAACTATTGTTCTATGAACTTCAAAATGGAACTTATTTACCTATGAAAATATGATTAGTTGATTCAATCAGTTTAATAAACATCTATTGAGTAACTACTGTATGCATTGTACCAGTTCTTAGGGGAGAGAGTTTAAAGCCCAGTCTCTACCCTTAGGAAACTTAGTCTAGTAATGTGACACAATTGTACTGACAACTAAAATGAAAAGGAATCATCTGAAGGGCAAGGATCGTTTTTCTTCTTTTTTTTTTCACCCTATTCCTTAGTACTGTGCATTGTCCATGATAGACATTCAGTTGCTGGTTGAATTGAATACAAAATAAGTATATAACAACAAGTCCTAGGCTCTGGGGATACAAAACCAAAATCAAATAGTCCTTGCCTTTGATGAATTTACAATCTCCTGGGGAGTTGTAACATGCTATAGATAAGTATGTCTGTGAAACTTGAAGGAGAGAATAGTAACCAGGGAAATGAAGAAAACCTCTCTGTGGGAGACAGTGCAGGAGCTGAGCCTCGGAGGGTATTCTAAGAGGCAGAGGAGGGATGGAAAGCATTCCAAATATGGGAAAGAAAGGACACAAGAAATGGAAAGCTAGATTCGAGGGACAGTAAGTAGGCTGGAACATAAGAGTGAATTAGGAAGAGTAAATTCAAATGCATCTGAAAAGTAGCTGGCGTCCTATTTTAAATGCAGAGCTGAGAAGTTTGCAAAGATGCAATTGTTGGGAAAAGGGATTGCTGGGTAGCAGTTGTCTGGCAGTAATTACTATTTTATAAGAGGCTATATATGAAAAGGAGAGATTTGTCTTTTAGTAGTTAATTTGATATTTCTTGTCAGCATGAAAAGATATGATGCCTTGTGCACCCTGTTCTGTACCATTCCCCTCTCCTGTTGTAACAGGGCTAAGAGGTGAGGCAGTTTTTCTTTTGTCAACTTCCAGTAATCGATTAACACTGGTGAGGTCATGGTTTGGTCAACTGACATAACAGTAGTACCAATGGTACCCACTTCTGAGTCCTATTTTTGACCTAATTACTTTTGCACAATTTGCACATATTTTGCACAATTTGCACATGGTAACATTAGCCATGCTAAGTTTGTGATTACTACCAGGTGGCACTGGCAAACAAGGTAAACTGGACCTAGGGCTTTGTCTGGTATGCATGAGGAACTTCCTGTACTGTCACATACATAGAACATCATAGTAACTAACTCCTCAAGGATGGCTTTCCTTTTAAGCCTGGTGCATACTACCTTCCAGAGGGAATGACAAAATCGTTATCCACTTAAGCTCACTTTTGTCGCTATATTGGCTGGAGTCTACTAGGAGTATATTTCTAGAGACTGTCTCTGGCTCTGTACAATTAAAACAAGTTTCTAACTGACATCTATTAAATGTGTACTTCTGAACTTCCCCCGGGTACTTTGCATTAGGAAGAAAAAAATACAAATTCAGCTTACAATACTTTGGTTTACAACTCCTTCCCTTCTATCTGGGTTTTAATAGAGTCTCAAGCAAACAACAAACTCAAAATAACTGCATAGAGATAATAATTCTGAATTCTAGCTGTTCAGTCAACTTTTTCTGTAAAGATAGGTAAAAGTAGGAAGCCAATTAAAGGCAGGTAAGAGTAAAATAGATCTCCACTGCCAAGAGCTCTTAAGGGTGACTCAAGTGAGTTGTACCAATACATACCTTTTACTTCTTGCCCAATTGGTTCTAGTAGTCATCAGTCTATTTGATTTCTTTATTATAGTATCCTTGGTGTTTAGGGTTCTTCTTTTCATACTTTAAGATTTTCCTAGGAACCTAGTGGCAGAAGAATTCAGCAAATAAGCAATTTGCCATGCCGATTAACAGGAGGAATTTTAAGAAAACCACAAAATGTAATTGAAGTTGAGATCCACTAGGTAAGGAAAGATGGAACTGTGTGTGCCAGTATCCTGTTGTGTATGTGCTTTGTTTAGTTCCCTGTCCATATTCAGGATGACAAATACAAATTGGTCTACTCTGCTGCAAAGAAAATAAAAGAATTCGAGGAATGCTTTTCTATAACCATGCTTTTAAAGAGAGTCTTAAGAGGTACTAAAAAGGACAAAAGAAATAGGCCAGGAAGAAACCGAGGAAGAAAAAGATTGTGAAAAATGTTGTGAAAGGGGATGAATGTCAGTATTGTGAATTGTGTGTTTGCAAGTGGGAATTATGCTTGCCATTGCTATGTATGCATTTCTCCAAGTTTGTTTTGTGGATACTATAAAACAAAGGACCAAAAAAATGTCCCCAAAGTACGTTCAGACCCTTCATTTCATTGAAAGACTGACACAAGGATTCTAAGTATTGCTAGTGAAATAAATGTCCTCAGTAGGACATGGACAGATTTGTGAGTATAGGGAAAGATTTAATCCTGCTGGTTGAATGTTGGGAGTGAACACTTGTCTATGTAGATGGTATAAAAAAACAGAATTTGGATATATAAACCAGTCATGATTTATTCTCTAGGGACTTAGGAAGTAAAAACAAAACAACAAAAAAACCTTGGTTAGCAGATTTACTGACTGGATCAAGTGGGTTATAAACTGAGTTTGGAGGCAGGGAGAAAGGGGGAAATGTCTAAATAAAATTTTATATAATAGAGCAAAATAAATGGAACACCACAAAGAAGAGTGGCACCCAGGAGAAAACTGAAGACTATCAGGAAACCTTAGCTGTTGTTTTGGTCTAGGCCTGACTGAGGCTAGTGGTGGTTTGTGCTTCGTACTTTAAGAAGGTAAGGTTCTAATAGAGCAATCGACAGTTAACAAAAGGACATTTATTTAGCTATACCAGGAGAAGAGTATTCAACAAAATGTGCATTAAAGACATTCTGAACTGATTTAGCTGAGCAAAGCTTCCCTGCCTGTGTTGCATAACACTAGACCATGCCTGGAGATCCTTGTAGCTATTTTGTATCCAAGTAACAAGGTCACCTTAACAGTATGAGCCTTTAGTCTCTTGAGCCAATCAAGTCTTGAGGATGGTAGGAAAACCTGACCTAACTTGTATGGAGTAAGGGTTGGGATATTGCTTCCACTTCAAATGTCTCTTATCTTGACACCCTGTGTGGTAATAAGCCAAGTAGTTTTATGTTTGTTTCTTTATTGGAATTTCAATTACATAGTTATCACTGAAACTGTGATGTAATACACATAAATGGGAGTTCTCTCCCTCTTTCCACTCTCTTTCAACAATCCAGCTAGCAGCTGCTGTGGGGGTGTAAAACCAACAACAACCAGCTCACAGAACACTGCAAGCCCAGGTTCTTTTGATCTGCTTTACTAAGGAAAGCAACGTTAGGGGTTAACGATCTTACTTTAATCTAGCATACAAATATCATTCACTTAGTTCAGGGGAAAAAGCCAGCACCATGAACTTCAGACCAAATACAATTCATAGTTACCAAGAAAACCATCAACATCTGCGTTCAGCTGGAAGGCCCTTAGAGCAGCTGCCCACAGTCCCATGCCTCCAAGAGCAAGCCCTAAGCAAATAGCTCTGTCTTCTCTTTTTATACAGTTTCAGACTTCATCAAAGGGTCTGAGCAACCAGAATTTAGCCTCCATCGATTGGCTCTGGTGTTAGCACCTCCCTTCATTGGTCCCATCTGGAGTCCCACCTTAGTTCCCAATTCACACCCACATTGGCTTAGCACCTAATAGATAGGGGTTTGGGCCTGGGGCTTAGCACCTAGTAAGACTCAATCAAAGACACTGAATTAATCAAAGGAAACAAAGGCCAAACTCTTCAAGGATCCCCAACACACTTTCCAGGTTCCATGGCCTAACAAAAATCTAAATTAAATGGCCATGGATCCTAGAACAAATAGAATCATTATACATTGTGATCCAATCAAGCAGGAAACTAAAACATATTCACAACAAAGCAAAACATATCATTCAGTGTCATTCCCAAATACCTGTTTACAATACAAACATGATCCACCCCTAGGTCCCAGCAAGTTAATCTCTACAATCAATCATTCCCAAAATACTTGTTTACAATTCAAATGTCCACCCTTAGGTCAAAGCAAGTTAATCTCTTTAGCTAACACAGAGTGTCGGCATAAAGTACTTCTTCAGCATCACACTGTGTTGTTAAGCAAAATTGTCTCACTAGCATGGCTTTTGTTTCTTTTGAGTGGAAGTACTTGCAGCTGTTAAGTGCTAAGCCCCAGGCCCAGGGCCCTGTCAGGTGTGAAACCTGTGTGGGTGTGGATTGGTGACTTAGGAGGGGCCAGCTAGGGAACCAATGGTCTCTGGTCATTGAGGCGGGGCTTGAGAACGCCGGAAGCTCGGCTGCGAGGAGGGGTGAGCCGGGAGACAACTTCAGCGGCAGCGGAAGGTGTGGAAGCCGGAAGGTGCAGAAGCAGAAAGCTTCGGAGGCAGGGCTTACCCAAGTGCGAGCAGGTGAGGCCAGTGAAAATGATTTGGCTAAATACTATCTTGTTTTTCTGTGG
>CM053623.1:255904868-255918587 GCA_028646595.1 Phalanger gymnotis
CTCTTCCAAATAATGGTCCTGGGGACTGGAAGCTGTTCAGAACTTGTTTGTTTCAGGTTTGGAAGTGCCCAACAGTTTCAGACCCAAAGATTCATTAATCACACCCACTTATTGTCTGGGGCTCAGCAGTTCTAAGTAAACACAGCAGTGAGCAGAGTGGGTTTTCGTTTGGAGAGATGATCATTCAAACTGAGCACATGCATGCACTTTGGCTCCAGTCAAATGTCCTTGGAGCAGGCAAGATAATTTTCTTCTTAATTAGATGAACTCGATGCATGTCAATGAATCCCTTACCTTCCTGGGACTTCAGTCTAGAAACACAAACTCAGCTCACTGGCTAATTGAAGCAATGTCAGATGA
The DNA here is from genome assembly GCA_028646595.1 of Phalanger gymnotis. NCBI lineage: Eukaryota > Metazoa > Chordata > Mammalia > Diprotodontia > Phalangeridae > Phalanger > Phalanger gymnotis. Next base: position 255,905,229 of record CM053623.1, read on the forward strand.
CACAGGGCAAATTTTTCTAGTGTAGGGCAGTGAGGTTTGGAGCCTACCTCAGAATAGAAGCTGATTATAGCCGGCCCAGGTTTACTGAGGGAATTTGTGCTGGACTTGGCAGCTTAGCAGCTATCTGCTTCATTTTTGGGAATAATGCTTGAAGACTTCTGTGTTTATAGAACCACTGGGCAAAGAGAGGACTTTTGCTGTCTGGATGGAAAAATCAAATGACTTTTTTGTGGTACCACCAGAAAACCTTTGGAATTCCTTATCTGTTAATCAGCATCAGAATGGACCACAATACCCCCAGCAACCAAAATTGGACTATTCCTTCTGGATTCTAATAAACAAAAGGTTGAATTATCATAACATGGGGCTGGAGTTTTTCCTCATTTTCTTTCAACTCAATTTTGTGATCTGGAGAATCCACAGAAATAATTTATCACTGGGCACATACCTTTCCACAGCTGGATTTTCAAATATGATTACAAAGTTCATAGGACAAAATCATCCTGAAAGTAAATATGTCAGGAGGCTTTGTTTTATTTTATGGATTCATTCTGAAGGCAGTTTAGCTTAATACAAACATGGCCTCCACTCAAGACATTTAGCTAGTACTGGGCAAGACTCATATCATTTCAGATTATGGAAAGTTCTTTAGAAACACCTGGGTCCAATATTTATATCCAGGCCTTAAATCCTAAAAGCTTTGCAGTTTTATAGCCCTTAGGGGGAAAGACAGGAACTACATTAACACTTGTTAGTGTAACAGTTAATGCATTGCTGACCAAAACTTCAAGAAAAAAAAACCCTCAACCTTAAAAATTAATGCAGAAAAAGGAGGAAAGAAAAAAGGCCCAGTGTTTGATCAACATTTTATAGACTTAGGAGGAGTGTTTCATATAACTTTCTTTTTTTTCTACTTTTTGTGGCACCAAGGGGGGACAGTTTGCAAGAAAAAAACCAAATACTACAGCTTTAATATCACTAGTATTTGTTGTAACATCGAACATGACTAGGGCAAAAGCTTTAAGCTAAATTGTGAGGCAGGAAAAGATTTTCTTTTCAGCCTTCCCTTTCCCTTTCCTCCTTCTCTTGGAATCCCTGCTTCCCCGACGCTAGATTGAAGTTGTTCAGGGCTACCTGGTTTGCTCTTCCTGCTTGTCCTGGAATGCTTATGGTCCATCATTGAGCGCCTCTTTTAAGACTGGCTGCCTGGGTGTACTTTCTGCTCCCTTCCATGACAAGAGGGTTAGTTTTCTGACATCTTTTCCTCTCTTGCTTTGTCCCCTCCATCCCTTGTACTTGCCGCTTGAATCTTGCCCCTAGACTCACACTTCTCTAATCAAACTGTGTTTTTCAGATGGTTTCTGTGCCACTGAAGAAGGCTAATTGTTCTTCTGATAAATTAATATGTCTGTAATGGGAGTGGATTGGCTTCAGTCTATATATTTGCATAGTTGTTAAGGAAAAAGGCTGAAGGAGGCCACAGAGGGCTTCCTTCACTTCCCCAAAATAGTGTTTATTTTAGCAGTAGTATTCAGGAAATTTGTCCCCATTTTGGTCACCTAATCTTGGCAGTAGGAGGCCAGGTAGAGAAGAAGGTGGTAGGTGAGAGAAATATTTTCAAAATGATGCCTTTCAATGTCCTTAGTTCTTGCCAAGTAGGCAACCACCTAGTTTGCTCATGACAAAGATCAAATCTGAATGTTAACACATATACATATATACAATATATGTATTACTTAATCATTTAATTAAATTATTTAAATTACATATACTCATATTATATATTTATAATTGTTATCTATCTAAACATTTTATAAAGAAATTTCTACCGCTAGTCATTTTAACTTCAAGGAAGAGCACACTAGGTAAAAAAAAAAGCAGATGAAATTGAGGTGAAGGCAGGCTTAAATGCTAATCTTTCATTATTAGCAGCAATATGATTAATAAGAACTTTTGAAAGCATATCATCATTTACAAAGTGATTTCCATAGGTATTTCATTTGAGCGTCACAGAAAACCCGTAAGGTCATAAGTTCGAGTGTTTGGGCCCCCTCCCCCCCAGTCATTTTACACATGAGGAAACCAAGGCCTACACAGGCCTGAGACCACTCAGATAAGTGGCAACGTCCCTAGAACATTCAGAAAAGCCAAAGAAGCTCAGTGTCCTTTCTAGGAAGCTGCAGGTCCTCCCAGTAAGAGCTGGAAATGCATGTACCTTTGTACAAGATGACTCTGCTTGCCAGGTGATATCATAGATAGAGTCTTGGATTTGGAATCAGGACTGAGTACAAATACTGCCTCAGATACTAACAAGCTGTGTGACTGGGAACGTGCCACTCTGTCTCTCTCAGCTTTAGTTTCATCATCTACAAAATGGGGATGATAATAATGCTTATATCCTAGGACTGAATGAGGTAATAAATGTAAAGTGATTTGCAAACCTTAGAGTGCCGTATAATTGCAAGTTGCTATTATTATTAATTCTCACACCTCCTCAGCATTCCTTGCCCCTGGGGTCTCTCCCTCTGTTTGGAAAGGTTGGTTGAGGGAGACACATGACAGCTCCCCCCCATACCTTCTATTTGAGGACGGTAACCAAAGAATCTGCCTCACCATTTCTCATCTTGCTGATCTCCTAGATTTCATGATCTCCAGAAACTTAATGAGAAGTAAGATTATTTCTGGAAGAAGAAATCAACTCTGAAACTTACACTTCCTCAGATCATTTCCCACCCCAGCTAGAAGACTTCACCATTCTCCCCATCTCCACTTTTCAGCTTTTTAAAAAATGTGTTATGAGCTCCTTAAGGGTAGAGATTGTCTTATACCTTTCTTCATATCTCCAGTGCCTAGCACAGTGCCTGGCACATAGTATGCATTCAATAAATGTTTATTGAGTATTGACTATTGTAGTTTAGGGAAGAAAATGAACTATGGTATAGATATATAAGTTTATAGGGATATAAGACTTGATGTAGGATGATGCCTCTTTTGTATGTGAACAGTCTGATGCTTTAAGAGGTATGGAGAAATAATTTATATTTATAAAAAACTGATAATATTTGTGAAGGAACAGTTTTTAAAGACACAATGAAAATAAACTGTTTTTGAAGACTGATAAAGGGCTGGCATTGCAGCACATTGTGATTTCTCAGCTTGTTTGCGTGTAACTATTTTGGGGGGGGCAGGGAAATTGGGGTTAAGTGACTTGCCCAAGGTCACACAGCTAGTACATGTGTCAAATGTCTGAGGCCAGATTTGAACACAGGTTCTCCTGACTCCAGTGCCAGTGCTCTACTCACTGTGCCACCTAGCTGTCCCTTGCATGTAACTATTTTGAAACTTAAGAGGGCAAAGTTTAAAAATTTTTTAAAAATCATACAAATGATTGGAGACTATGTAATTATTAAAATTAAAAATTTAAAAAATCATATACATTTTTAGAGACTATGTACTTATTAAAATAAGAAGTGTGATTTTGCAGGTGAGATTTGGAAAGTTTTTATGTTATCAATGAAACATGAGTCAGTATTAGGAGGCTTTGATTGAAGCCATTGAAAAACATTGAGTAACCTGTTAGTGAAGAGATATATAAATAGAAAAGGATGACCCAGCTTCATGTATAGATTGTGATATGCTTACTAATCATGCATTTGCTTTACTATATGAGTATCTGTGATGTTGTTATTACTTTTGCTTTCTTGTTAGGTAAATGGTTACTTTTAAGATTGAATTGTGACATCATTGTGAGCTGCTCGGTTTTTTCTGGTGATGGACTTCCCAATTTTACCTATGCTGGTTCTCAACAAGAGACATACAGCATGTTGCTGGGATCACACTTGAAAGTTTTTCCTGCTTGGTAAAATCTGCCAGAGTGTGTGGTCTACCATCTTAGTCTTTAAACGCAGAATCCCTTCTCTATCCTGGTCATAATGATGCATCAGAGTAGGACTTTAGTGGAGGTCCAAAGGAGAAAAGGTACAAAAATAACTTAGAGACATCAAAACGGATTTCTACAACAGAAATGTTCTCTCTGTCTTCTTTTCCCACCCCACTCGCACCCTTGCCCTGGCCCCAGATATATATGAATATATCCAAATCTATATCTCTGTATGTCCACATCAGGCCCTTGGAGAGCAGTGCTGGGTGGGGCCAGGCCAAGCCAGGGTGAAAGTTCTGAGCTCAGACCTGGAACAGGGATTCACCCTGAGTTGAGACGTGTGCTTTACACAACCATCCAGCCTAAAGGAAAGTTAGAGATTGCAGGTTGCCTCTTTTCCTTTATTACCTCCAGGTTCTTCTGACCTCACTGCCCCTGCCCCTTCCCATGGTTTGCCTCTCCTCTCCTGTCCCTTTTGTGGGTCATTTCATGGTTACTTGTGTTAGGAAAGGTGCATATTATCAGGATTAATGTTTTGTTATAAAGAATTATATGCAGAAAAGTATATTTTCAGCAATGTCTAGTGAAAGATTACGGTTTTGGTGGTTGTGAGAACCTAACCCCTTGTTTCCCATAGGTTCAATATATCAATATTTACGTCTTTTACTTTTGCACCATTTTCTAAATACCTTACCCCTGCGAAAGCTGAAGATTGACTGTATGTTGAACTAGATGACCTTTAAGGTTTCTTCTACCTCCCAAACTACATTTTTATAATTCATTTATTGACGGAATTGGGATAGTAGAATGCAGCATGGAGTTAGAGATGCCCTGATTTAGTTTTCTTTGTGTTAGCCTGGGTTTGTGTTTAAGATTCAAACACATAGATGTATCACAGAATTTAGGAATCAGGGTCCTTCTATTTTAACCCTTTGCTGAAAACAAATCCTCTCCATAATATCACTAAGAAATGACCATCCAGTTCTTCTTAAAAAATCTCCAATGAGGGTGGACTCCCTCCCTCCTGTCAGTCAGTTAAGAAATGTTTATTAAGCACTTACTATGTGCTAATGACTATGTTAAACTCTGGGGACACAAAAAGAGGCAAAAGATGATCACTAACCTTAAGGTGCTAGCAATCTAGTGAGAGAGACAAGCAAACAACCATGTGCAAACGAGCTACATACAGGATAAATTGGAAATAATTAAGAGAGGAATGCCTCTAGAATTAAGAAGGTTTGGGAAAGGCTTCCATTAGAAGACAGGAAGCAACCTATTGCATTTTGAGAAAACAAAAAAAAAAGATTTTCTTTTTGTAAAGAGAGGTAATCAGAAGAACTCTTTCCCAGGCTCCATCTCCTGGACCAGGGTACTGTCCTTGGAAGTGAGCATGTACTTTGGACCTTTCTATCGGGGAGGTTTCTTGCTGAAAAACTGGGTAAATGTGTTTTGTTTAACATTTTTTTTTATTGGGGGAGGGTTACTCATCAAGAAATGTTTATATCCATAAATAATGGATATATGTGTGTGTATATATATATATTATATACGTACATATAATGAATATATATGTTCACTTGGAAAAAATTTATTGATGCTCTTTTAAATATATAATGCATTAAATATATAAATATATAATATATATTATAATAATATATTAAAACATATAAACTATATAATCAATATATTAATATATATTAAAAGAGAATCAATAAAACTATTTTTTCCCCAGATGAACATCTTTTAAAAAAGAGGAATATGTGCTAATCCTTTTGTTTTTAATGCAAGTGATGCCTCAGCATTTACTGGTGCCTCTTGGGTCCCACTTAAATTTTTTCTCTTTTCTAATGTACACTTGGGCATATACATTCACCTGTTTAAATATAACTGGAGCTACTAATCAGCCCTGCTAAATACATAACAGATGTTCAAAGGAATATAAATGAAAGCAGATGACTCAATGAAGTGAATCCAGAATTGTCATCACCCTTTTCATGATCACCACGTATTTTCTTTCACCAAGCTCATGTGGGTGTGCCCACAGGACCCTGCCAAAGTTTTTCTTCTGCCAATTTTCTGTATTAGACATTATGATCTCACAATATTCAGTATCCCTTAACTCAACAAAACCTCCCCAGGGGAGGCTTTGGATGAGATGGATTGTCAAGCTATGACCCTCTGAATCTCTGTGAGCTTCAGAGTAGTTTGGAGGTTCTTATGATCCACCAAGGACCCCCCGAAGGAACCGAAGCTTTGTATGCTCCTCAGATAAGGGCATCATCGTAGATCAACCTGCCTTGGTTCAATATATACTTGGATATAGCTTGGCCACGTAGTTATGAACACATGAGATGCCTTTAGGGACATAACGGGAAGATATTTCCTCCTGGTCTCAACTCCATGCCTTTGCATTATCTGTTTCCCATGCCTGGAATGCTCTTTTTTCTCATCCCTGCCTCTTGGCTTCCTTCAAGAGTCTTCTCAAATTCCATCTTCTGCCAGGGGCCTTCCCTGGTTCTTTCCCTATAGCTAATCCTCCCCTACTCCCCAATTCCCTTGTACCTTCCTCTGCAGTTACCTTCTACTTATAGTGTTTATATTCTGCATTTACATAGTTGTTTGTGCATTGTCTTCTCCATTAGACTATGAGCCCTTTGAAACTTGTTGTTCAGTTGTGTCCTACTCTTTGTGTTCGTGTTTTCTTGGCAAAGATACTAGAGCACTTTGCCGTTTCCTTCTTTAGATCATTTTACAGGTGAGGAACTGAGACAAACAGGGTGAAATGACTTGCCTGTGGTCACATGTGTGGTAAGTGTCTGAGGCTGGATATGAGCTCAGGTCTTCCTGACTCCAAGCCCAGTGCTCTATCACTTTGAGAGCAGGGACTATATTTTTGCCTTTCTTTGTATCTCCAGTCCTTAGCTTAGTTCCTAGTATTGTAAATATGTATAAAAGTTTAATAAGTTCTTGTTGACTGACTGACTGATTTTTCTGCAGCATCTGACACATTCTTCAGTGATCAGTAATATAGGATGTGTGTATGTACATGCATACATGTATTTATGTGTATGTATGTATATTTATATATGTATGTATACACACATATCTCTATAGAGCTAGCATCTTTCTAGCACTGTGCTTAGTATGTATTTACACACATGCACATACATACAAGTGCACACAAATGCACACACACACATATACATGAAGATAGTCTTTATCTGAAACTTTTTGAAGTCTTGCTATCCTGATTGGTGACTGTCTCACCGAGCTCACTCTTTCAGGCAGGCTCCAACTATATTTCTCTCTATTCCCAATTCACTAGCCATCTTTTCAGCAACCACTTATCCTCTGCCTTCAACCGTTCCAGTTCTAGAACCATGATCAATAATCAACTCTGCCACGTTCCTGGAAGAAGACTTTCAACTTGCTTCCCTATTGCCCCTCCCTAGCTGCCACACCTCTGTGTGTACTATCACCCCTATTTGAGTATAAATTTCTTGATGGCAGACAGTTTTTCTTTTGTGCTTGTATTCCTTGAATTTAGCATAGTGCTTGGCATTTAATGAGGCTTAATAGATATTGTTGTTTTTAAAATTCACTTGCTCATTTTCATTTGTAACAGGGCTTCAGAGAGTGCCTGAGATGGCATGTCTCCAAGTGGAGAGATTGAAGAACCTACTTTTGGGGGAGTGATGAAAAGGTGGGATGGAAATGCCTTAGAGAGACCGTGGGGCATGCATACACATTCTATAACTGGTTCTGGTCTGCTAAGCACAAGGTTAAAGAAGAATCCCTTTTTTAATTGGCTGTGAAACTAGGGGAATCTTCAAAAAAGGCCAAGTCAGCTTTGGCTTGAGTTTTTCACTTAATTCTCTTCAGATGTGCTTTTGAGGGGCTCTGATTGAGTCTTTCACTCACAGCATCTGGTAAGATAAAATGTGTGAGAAAAGTAGCCTTGGGGTCTTCTCCCCTCTGAGGCCACATGGCCTTGGGAAAGGGTCTTCTTTGTTCTTTTCTGTTTAGGTGAAGGGAGTGAAGTGTCTGATTTTCTGAGTTTTCAAAGGTCAGAAGGGCACACCAGTATCCTGGCATTCCAGAGTCTGGGTTTTATAACCATTTGCAACCCAGTAATTGGGGCCTAGATAAAGTGAGGAACAAGGAGTAACCTTTTGGACTCAGGTCAGAAGAAACTGATATAAGGATTCATCCAGCAGTCAAATCACATCTGGACATGAACTTGGTAGGACCAACGTTATGTAGTACCTGAATTAGGCACCTGTCCCTGAAGTAATGGAAGGAAATCATTGTACATTTGTTCCTGATATTTCTTAATATTGTAAAAATTTTGTAAAAGCTAATTGATATGAAGTGATTAAATAGAACTGGGATGCTAGTCATTGGTGCCTAATAATGGTGGGGTAACAGCTAGTAGGAGCTCAGGAGTATACAAGAACCCTGAGAGGCAAATGTTGTAGGCCTAGTTTTGGGAATATGAGGTGGGACATGCTACACATTCATCCATCCATCTAGTCATTTATTAACTCATTCATCCATTTAAAAGATTTCTCTCTAGAAACAAGGAAAATATACTTATTATAGTGAAATGGTAAGAGACACTGTGGTGGTGAGATTAAAATAAATACTGTTCTATGTCCCAATCCTTCCCATAGTCATAAAGATGCCCCATGCCATCCCAAACTCCAGCTATTCGACTCATATACACATGTATGTGTATGTATGTGTATATATACATACACATATATACACACATGTAAATATCCATATACACACACAAAACAAAGTCACAAACATACAAACAACTATACATATAATCAAGTGCTAATCTTTGCTAATGGAAGGAGAACAGTAGGATCAGTAATTCAGAACAGTAGGCTATAATACCAAAGTCATTTTGAAATTCACTTTGGAATAAATAATGACTTTATTTTAATAGGATATCTATTGCTATCATTTATGTTTTGCTTTACCACAGTGTTCCTAATAGCACAGGATGGTAGCCAAGACATGTTTCGAATGGCTGGGGGCAGTGGTTTTAGAATTAAAATTTTAATATACTTGAGTCATGATTAGGGTGTCGAGAATTGTTCACCATTTGCTGTGTCTGCGCAGATATTTCCTGTTTGGCCATTTATCATTTATCTTGTTATAGTGGGGCACTAGTCTAGAATAGATTTAGATGAAAAGAGGAAATTATCTAGAAATGATGGCCAGAGTGTAGCAGTATTGTTTCTTGAATGGAGAAGAAATGAAGGTAGTAAATCCTTGTCCCCCTCCTCCTCTTCCACTTCCATGACTTTCACCTTCATATCACTTATCCTCAAACAAAGACAATTAATCCCTTAATTTCATCTTCACCTACATGTATCCTACTTCCATGATGAAGAACGGTGAAATTCTCCTAACCATCCATAATGTCTTATCTCTCTATTTCTCCATGTGTCTCGCTTCTAAACTTTTTTTTTTGTTCTTCACTATGACCTTCAGTCCCTTCATCCCTCAGTGCTGGCTTCATGTCCTTTCATTCTCATTCTTAACCCTACTCTATTTCCCATCTCTGCTATTGTGCCAGCCATCTCACATGCTTAGAATACACCCCTTCTTTACCTCCATCTTATGGAATCCCGTCATTCTTTAAAATAAAACTCAGGCTTCAGTGTTTTAGATGCCCCCTATAAAGCCTGGGATATTATTGAGTTAAAAATATATATTCTTAAAACATTCCTGCAAATATGTACTGCTGATGTATACCTCATAATATTGCCTTGACCCATGTGGCTTCATGATAATGTTGTTAATATACTATAATCCAACATTACCATAAAGTTGTAAATCCAGTTTATCATTATTCATCAAATCCTGTGCTCATAACACAACATTGTTTCTATGAAAGACTGAATACCTACTGTGATATGGGATCACATAACTATCTTTTGGATTTTCTTTTTGGAGGGGGGAAGGCAGGGCAATTGAGGTTAAGTGACTTGCCCAAGGTCACACAGCTAGTAAGTGTGTCAAGTGTCTGAGGCTGGATTTGAACTCAGGTCCTCCTGACTCCAGGGCTGGTGCTCTAATCACTGTGCCACCTCACTGCCCCTACATTACCATTTTTTGATGAAATTAGTTGATGATTATGGGCCAGATAATACTGTAACTCAAAGTCCACTTTGTATATGATTTCATATATTAATAATCAGTATGATTTTATGTCTAAATAATCTCAAGAGTTCTGTTTTAGGTTAACATATTTTTTCCAAGTGTTTTTCCTTGTGTCCTCTTCCATCACATGAAAATTGTTAATGTGCAAAGAAAACCTGAGAATGAGAGAGAGTAAACACTTGGATATATCCATACAGGTCTCTGAAAACACAAAAAGATATAGAATCAAGGAGGGAAGCCTGTGGATTCTAGGCTTGTGTGGGAGAGTGAAGGTGGTGGTAGAAAAAGCATCAGTAATATTCAGAGATACAGATGTGGAAGCACTGAATTATATGCACATTATGCCTATCTGTTGAAGAAATAGTTCATTCTGAAAGACCAATTTTCAGCCGGAAAATTTTCTTGAAGTAGTTGTTCTTTGGCTATAGAAATACAGCTTCTATCTTCTCTATGTGTGTGCTTCCTGATTCATTGTAACTACTTGCATTAAGCAGAGATCATGCCACAGCAGTTTTTACATTTTTACATGAATGAGTGAGAGATCTTAGTTTACAAATGTCTTTAACTTAAGTGTCTCAGCCCAACTGCACCTTTTTATAAAGATCTTTGCCTTCATCTTAGCCATGTCATCAGTTCTTGAAATAAACAGCACACTAGGTAGGGAACAGGGCTCCTTCAAGTTTATGTATTTCTTGGGAACAAAGAACTACTAAGTGAATTTAAGATTTCAAGATGTCATTTAAGAGTGACCAGAGATTTTAAATATGTTTGAGAAAAGAAACTGGGTAAAAATGATGTGTGCCTACAGGTATGATTGGTCCCAAAAGTAAATTGAGTGCGTCATCTGATCTTTTTGGTGGCCACAAATTCAGCCTTTAAAAAAAGAAAACCACCTTACCCTCCATGATACACTCCTTTATCTTGAATTGTTCATTTCACAATGATTAAATATATGGTGCCATTTGTTTGACTTGAGTGCATGACTTCTGGTTTAAAGGCATATCCGTTCATTGTTAATGAGTAATCAATAATAACTAGTTCATGTAGTGTGTTAAGGCTGACAAAGCAATTTACATAAATAATCGCATTTGAGTCTTAACAACTACCCTGGCAAGGTAGACTTTCTACTGCTGAGGTGTCAAATTTACAACTCCTTTGTGCTGCAGGAACTAGGTTTACATGTTATTGAGAATCAATTTAACAAAACTGTTTAGCAATTTTAACAATTTGTTGAATAATTTTAACAAGTTTAACAAAATAAGCCAAAGTACAATACAAAATAGATAATGTTAATTTGTAGTTTTGTAAGTCAAGATGTGGCAGTTTCTAATTGAGTTTGAAACAATTGCTCTTCAAATATTCTTTTCATTTTATGGATGAGAAAAGGGAGGGTCTAGGAAGTGAAGCCTTGTTCATATTTATGAGCTCCTAAATATCAGAGCCTGGGTTGACACCCAGATATGCCTGACTCCAACAGCAGCACTCTACTCCACTTCCTAAGAAAAATACTTTAGGTCAGGAGGCAGAGGAGAGTTAGAGATGAAGGAAATGTGTTTAGTTCAAAAGAAGTTAGACACTTTTGTTATCATTTGAGGATCCCAGTGGTAAAATTCAGCTTGAACTTCAGTAGATTTTGGAGCTGAGAAGGGACCTAATTATTCTGGTATTGAAGATAGAAGTCAGTTTGGAATGAACACAAATGTTCAGGATCTAGAAAGGTAATACTGGCAGAAAGAACTTAGAGAAAATGCTGCCCTCAGGGTGCTAGACAGACAAAGCTGGCCTCCACACCTCTCTATGTACCTAACAATGCTGACTTAATTTTTAGGTACTTTTAGTCTCCAGCCTTTGTAGGGGGAGTAAATGAGGGTCATGGCGGAAACTGGTGCTTAACAGAACCATATGGAGGGAATAGGCACAACTTATTCCACATTTCACTCACTTCTGCACATCCATGTGTATATAATGAAAATGCCTTATTGAGACACTCAAGACTGACAAAGGAAAAAGGAGAGTCAGATACCCAGCAAACCATGAACATGGGCTTGTGGATCCCCCTTGCCCCAGAGCCGTCACTAGCATTAGTTTCTGCTACGGTCAGATATTAATTTGCCTTGTAGAACACTATCAATCTTCTTGGACTAACCCTGGCATCCTACCATGAAGAGCATAATGTTCCCTAGAAGTGGGTGAACTTGTGACTTCAAGGATGTGTGATTTCATTAATAGAGACTGTGATCTGTACCCACATATGCTTTAGTTGTGATCAAAAGAAAAAGATGCTGGTCAGCCCTATGGCAGTCAGCATCTCTGAACTTAGCAAAGATGACCCTTTCAGCGGTAGGGTTTAAAATCTGTCCCCAAGTCTGGACTTTAAGTCTTTCTGGCTTAATAAAACTTGCCAGAATTTGAAGAAAAGCCTTTGAGAGCTTAGGGTCACTATTATACCACTATTAGATAGATAGATAGTATTAGATACCCCTTCCCCCCCCCAAAAAAAAATCCTACTGCCTTAAGCTTAGCTCACTTAGTTTTGTCTCTTTTTAATAATATAAACAGTTGTTTAGGAATTCTTAGGGCTTAAGCTGTGTAAAATGGCCTTAAAATCCTTATAGAGCATGTCAATCAAGTGAGACTACATCTATTAGTCTACATAGATTGTGTGACAAAATCTCTTCATCTCCCATTTTCATATTTCTTGCATCTAGTGTACCTCCTTAGACACAGTAGATACTCAAATGTTTGCCCTGAAAGAGTGCTGGCTGTAGAGTCAGAAGACCTGTGTTCAAATCTTGACTCTGGCACTTCTTCCCTATGTGACCTTTGATGAGTCATTGGGTAGGTAAGGCAAAATGGGCTCCTTAACATTTAGTTCAACAAGTGCCCTTAAAGAGTTTGGCTTTTGTTTGCTTTGAGTGATTCATCTATTTCATTGAATCTTGCTAAGTGCTAAGCCCCAGGCCCAAGATTTGGGTGTCCTTGGTGCCTCCTTGCCTCAGGGGAGGGCTTAGTTTAGACATGAGTTTGAGTGACATGTCTGGGCCGGGCCAGGGGCGGGGGAGGGGCTCTTGGACCACGTGGGTTTGAGTCCGACTCTTTGTGGCGATTTTGGGTCACATGGGTGAGTAGCATGTGTGACTCACCCCTGATGCTGAAAAAGATATAAAAGCCAGGGGTTGGCCTCTTCTTCCTTGGAGCTCTTTGCCGCAGCAGTGGTAGCGCGCGTGACTCTGGGCCAGCCCTTGTTCTGAGCTCCCAGGGCTAAACCTAGATGTTGGTAACTATGAATTGTATTGGGT
>CM053623.1:255918687-255939373 GCA_028646595.1 Phalanger gymnotis
TTGTTGAACTCTGGTTACTATGTATTGAGATTTGAATCAGACGAGGTTTGTCTGTTGACTTTTGTAGTTTGCTTGTATTTTGCTCTGAAGTTCAGGGTGCTGGCTTTTTCCCCTGAACTAAGTGAATGATATTTGTGTGCTGAATTAAAGTAAGCTTGCCAACCCCTTAACCTTGCACTCCTTATTAAGGCAGATTAAAAGAACCTGGACTTTCTGGCTGTCCAGCAGCTTTCTGGGTGCTGGCTGTGGGTGGATCTTGCACCCCCACAGAAGCTGCTAGCCAGATTGTGGAAACAGTCATTTATTCTCTGAGCCTACTTTTTCTCATTTATAAAATGAGAGAAGAGGGTAGATTCAATGACTTCTAAGTTCTCTTCCACCTTTGAATCTGTGATCCTAGAATAAGAAATGAGTATAGAGGAGAAAAGAGATAGGAGGGAGGTAGAAAAGCAGCTTTCCTTCAGTCCCTCTACCTGTGGTCATAATTTACAGCTATAAGAGATCGTAAATGGCACCAAGTCCAACCCCCTAATTTTGCAAATGAGGAAACTGAGTCTCAGTGAGGTTAAGCAAATTACCCAGGATCACACAGCTAGTAATTTGTCTAAAATGGAGTTTGAGCCCAGGACTTCCTGAGTCCAAGGTGTCAAACATGGACTGCATGCAGGCCCCAACACTTCCAAGTATTGGAAAATAGTTGGGAAATATTTAATATAATAAAAATACAATAAAATATAAATAATATTATATCTTAAAACTAAGTCAATATGTGATCTCTAAGGATGCTTATATATGGTTTAGTGGCTCCAATTTCTATTTAAATTTGATACCACTCCAGTATGCTATGCTGGCTCTTTGCTTTTTTGGCTTCTTTCTTATACTTGCCACCTCACATTGTTCCCTCCGCGTTTCTTCCCTTATGATCTTAAAAAAAATTCATTAGTCATTTTTAAGAGTACAACTACAGCTCCTTCTCTATGGGAGAGCCAATATTGCACAGTGGGTGAATACTGGGAACTGAGGAAATAGGTTCTAGTCTTGGTCTGAGCATTGCAGAATGGTGACCTTGAGGAAGATACCAGCTTTATGGGTCTCAGAATCCTTATTTGCAAAATGAGAAGGGGGACTAAATGACTTCTAAGGCCCCTTTCAACTTCACAGCTATGTGAGTTACAGAGAGCTGTCCACTGACTGTCCTTGCAACCTGCCAACTGAGTTTCCTGTTCTGAGTGGGCAGCTGGGATGATGTCACAGAATTCCTTGCAGGTGTCTTCATTATCTCAGAGCTTGATTATGCAGCTGTTTACTAAATTACTGCTTCAGGGCATCATATTAGACTCTTTTAGTGTCTCTTTTTTGTTATCAACCTGGGAGCAGTCTTTTTACTGGAAGAACTTGGCGTAATATTTATCATGTGCCCTTGGGCTATTAGCAGGAAATAGAAAATGAAACTAAGAGGGATCAGAAGTAAGCCAAACTGTGTTCCATTATTTACTAAGAATATATGTTGAGATCTTTATGGAAATCTGAAGAGTAAAAAAAAAAACCTTCTTATTTTAGCATAAAACGAAATAGGAAAAAGACATTAAAAGATTGTTCTTTGCTTTTCACTCTCTAGAACCAGTGCTTTTTACTAGAACTTACTTGGTTGGAAACATGGATGCTTTTACAAAATAGGCATCAATGCACATCTGCAGAGCCAAAGGCTAGATGGATTAACCAGCACAGTCTGATTTTTCCAGTTACAAGAAATGACAGGCCTTTGACAAAAGTCTGTATTCACTCTGAGCTGTTATAGTAATATATCCTTCAACAGTACATGACACCAACCTGCCACAGTGTTGAGTCTGGAGGCTAGTCTTCTTAAATTCCTAATGGCTAAAATTCAGGTTATTTTGGGAGATCTTGTGGATTTAACACTATTGCTGTTTCTCAGTGAAAAGAAGCAGAGCTGTAACTCAACTTTGTAGTTTATGCAACTAAGAGAAATAAAGGGATGTGTTTCTGATGTTCAGCTTCATGGTAATAACACTAGAATGTCTTCTTTTTTGGATAAGTTATAAAACTAAAGCTTTTCAAGTCGTGTTTTTCAAGAGGAGTGTAGGGTATATTTGCAGGCCAGTTGTTAGAGTTGCCGATATGCTACCATATGTCTCAATCTGCTGTTATGGGACCATTGAGGCTCTGTAACAAAACCCTGATTTCTGCAGCCTCAAAGGAGCCTACATCTTTTCTGGGTTAAAGATAGGCAGGGCTCCATCTGACAATGTAGCTCTGGATTTTTAACTCTTGAGAGTCCGTGAAACAAGGCCTTACCTTTGTTGTTAGTAGAACTTGGATTACCAAATTCTTAAGATACTTCTTATGTTATAAAATTGCATGATGGGATTCTGAGAGAAACCACTTCCCTGAAAAAAAAAAAACTAACATAGGGCACAAGCAGAGATGATTATCTTGAGCCAGGAAAGGTGTGAGCCTTCATTCTGTCCAGGTTGTATCTTTCTCAGCACTGTGAGGGCCTACGGGGCATGATGGAGCCCAGTAGAACACTGCACTTAAGAGTCAAGAAGACTTGAGTGAAAGGCCTGTCACAAGCACTTAATATCTGTGTGAGACTGGTCACAAGTCATTGAACCTTTAAGCTTCAATTTCCTCATCTGTATAATGGGGATAATAATAGCACCTACCTCACAGGATTCTTGTGAGGGTCAGATGAGATAATAGGTAAAGTGCTTTGCAAACCTTAAAGTGCTATATAAATGCAAGATATTATTATTGTGAGTTAGCTGAGAGGCTGAGGTAAAGAAAACAGGTACCTGATGGTAGGTCCATAAAAAGTATTGGTCTTATTAACAAGAGGAAGGGTCAGGTTATGAGAGGCAGTGTAGCATAGTAGAAAGAATGCTGGGTTTAGAGGCAGATGACTTACTCAACAAATATTTGTATGACGCTTACTGTGTGCCAGGCACTGTGCTAAGCACTGGCAACACAAAGAAAGGTAATAAAACACAACCACCCTGTGAGCCTGGAAGAGAAAACATGCAAACAAGTATGTACAAGCAAGAGATTCAAGATATATGAAAAATAAACAACAGAGGGGAAGCACTAGTTTTCTTGCAGAAGGTGAGATTTTGGCTGTGACATGAAGGAAGCCAGGAGGTGGAGATGAAGAGGGAGAGAATTCCAGGCATGAGGAAGAGCCAGTAATGATGGCCAGAGTGGTTTATTGTGAAAAGTGTCAAGGAGACCAATGTCACTGGTATAAGGAGGAAGAAAGTAGAAAAGCAGAAAAGGGACAAGTAATAGGGGGGCTTTAGAAGTCAAACAGAGGACTTGATCCTGGAGGTACTGCGTAAGGATAAGGATAAGGAGCTACTGCAGTTGATTCAGTTGGGGGGGGTGACATGATCAAACCTGGAGTTTAGGAAGATCAATTTAACTAGATGACCTTGGGTTAGACTCAGCTCTGCTACCTTGTGACCTTGGAGAAGTCACTTAATTACTCCGGACCTCGTTTTTCTCATTTGTCAAATAGGTAATTTTAAGTAGAAAACCTCTGTGGTCCTTTCCAGCTCTAGATCTATAATAGTCCACATTTATATAGCACTCTACAATGTGCCAAACACTTTCTTCCCAACAACCTGGTGAGCTAGGTAGCATGTGCATTATTATAGTCATTTTATCGATAAGGAAACAAAGTCTCAGAGAGCTAAAGTGACTAGATCATAGGTAAAAACTCTTATTAGATACTTGATTTGAACCTGTCTTCTTGGCTTCAAGTCCAGTACTCTTTCTAATCTGCCACAGTAGAGGATGTGGCTAAGGACGGGTTGTAGAGAAACCAGGAAGAACTTATGCCATGGAAATGCACACTGTCTCTGGAGTCAGAAGACCTGGATTCATATTGAACCTCAGATTTTTGCTACTTACCTCTTGAGCCCTCCATTCTCTTTTCTATAAAATGAGATGCTTCGTCTAGATCAGTGGTATCAAATTAAAATAGAAAGAGGACCACTAAACTTACTTAGCAAACCACATATTAACATTATCTGTGTTTTATTGTATTTTTATTTGTTTTGTTAAACATCTCTCAAACGCATTTCAGTCTGGTTCAGGTTGTACTAGGGAATGATGCCTATGGCCACACGTTTGATATATCTGGTCCAGATGATGTCTAGATCCTTGTCTATGAGCTCTATAGAACACCATCCCCCAAATTCATTTGAATATGGAACTGTTTAGAATGAAAAAATATTGGTGGAAAACATTAGTTCTGGTGCTGAGGAAATCTGGGAGCACAGACTATTCCTAAGAAGGGGGATTTGGGAAATCTGGGTGTAACATCAAGGACATTAAGCCCATTTTCACCCCAAAATTGCCTTCACGTGCTAAGTAATTTTTAGCATATGCACAATTTCATGTTTAATATTTCAAAGGAGGAAAATATCAGTAGTATTGATATTCCCTCCCCTACCCCCAAAAAACTTTTATTCTCACCAAGGAGTTCACCATAGTTCCACAGAACACTGCTTGGGAAACCCCACGGTAGAGTGTGTGTCCAGCCAAATTTTTGCTTTCTCTAGGGAATTGGCTAGACATACCAATCACTTGTGGGATGGACAGCCTCCACACACCCAGCTGGGCACAATCCCAGGGGACCAGCTTACCAAGCAGTATTCTCAGAGGGGGCAATTTCCTTCTTACAACTTGAATGAGCATCCAAAATATCAATTGCCCAATAGCAGAGAAAATAATTGCCCAGTGCCTTCTAGGAATACGTAAAAATGTAAGACTTTCTAAAATTTATTTTTTATTTGTTTTGAGACTGGTCTTCTTATCTTGCCCAAGTCAAAAGTCCTGTGCCTAATCACAAGCTTGATCCCAGGATCCCAATATTGGTTAGCAAGGAAGCTTTGAAGTACTTAATTTCCTATCTGGACCAGTTCGCTTTTCCTTAGATAGCCTGGTATCCTCCTTTCTACTCCTTGGAACTCACCATACTGGTGTCAGACCCAGTGAATACACTTTAGAAGGGCTAAGGAACCTGTGTCCTCGAGGCCACATGTGGCCTTCTAAGTTCTTTGGAGCAGCCTTTTGACTGAGTCCAAGTTTTACAGAACAAATCCTTTTATTAAGGGTATTTGTTCTGTGAAGTTTGGATTCAGTCAAAGGGCCGCACTTGAGGACCTAGAGGGCCACATGTGGCCTCAGGGCTTCAGGTTACCCACCCCTGCTTTAGGGCTTTAGCTCTACTGCAACTCAGAGCTTCCAAATTCAAAACATCTACAGGTCTCAGCCTCCCTCATAGGAAGGATTACAAGTGTGAACCCTTTGTACCTGGAAGAATGTAGGATTTATCTCCTTAGAAGAAAATATGGCCTCACTGCTCCACTATTCTGTACCTAGTGCAGGAACTATGATTGTTAGCCCTAGGAACAGACTTGGTAAGAAAAAAGTAGCCTGGAAATGTATATTGAGTGCTGATAGTGTGGTTCAGTGGAAAGAGCTCTGTCTTTGGAGTCAAATGACCTAGGTTCAAATTCTGCTTCTGCTATTTGCTTACCAGACTGACTTTAGGCAAGTCACTTAACTTCCCTGGACCTTAGTTTCCTCATCTGCAAAACAAGGGTGTTTGACTAGTGGTCTTTGAGGCTGTTTCCTTCTCCAGGATCCTATGATTTCCTTTCCCTAGTAAGGAGGTTTGTTCTTGTTCTCCACCTGTTTCTCTTACTTCTAATTACTTGGTCTTTTAAGTTGAACCTTGTGATACTCCTAAATTTTGAAATCCTCAGATTTACTCAGGAAATACTAAGGCTAAAATACTCCTACAATTTTTCTTTTGCCTGGTGGACAGAAGTTGCATTCTTCTAAAAAAAAAAAACCAACCTTGGCACTGCTAAAATTTGAGAACCTATATCAAGAACTAATTTTTTAAAAAAATAAAACTCATTTTTAAAAAGGGTTTTAAGTCTCAAAGATGGATTTATCCACAAGCCACTTCAAAATATGCTATGTCTGACAAGGGAAAAAAAAATGTCTTTCCAGTCCAAGATCAACTGAATCCAGAGATCCAAGAGATTAGTCTTATTTACTAAGCCCAAGTGTCTCTGCTGATATTAGGAACAAGTGTAGTCATTTACCTTGGCAGGAAATCAGCAGTATTTTTTGAGCCAGACCCAAGTTCTTTCCTAACTCTCATTGTAATGAAAAGAATAATGAATTTATTGGCAAATGGTCTTATTGTGTCCTTTGACTAAGGTACAGTACAAACTACCTGGCAGCATGGATAGAAGGCTAAGCTTAGAGCCAGGAACACGGGTTTGTATCCTTCCTGTTTCGATAACTTGTTATGTGTCCACGGATGAGTCACTATATCTTTCTTAGCCTCAGTTTCCTCATTTGCTTGATGAGGATACTGCCTCTGCAGTATCTGTCTCATAGGGTTGTTATGTGACTCAAATGAAAGGATGTTAGCAAAATGCTTTGAAACCTTTAAAATGCCTTGTAAGTATCAGCTATTGTTCTACAAAGGTTTATAAAGTCCTTTTCAATTTGAAATCTGTAATCCTATACCGTACACACTTGGCACCATACCAAATAGTATGAATTTGGAGCCAGAGTCCAGCTCCTTCTATTTAATACCTGAGCGATCTTGGACACATCTTCCAGATCTCAGTTTTCTTAGCTATAAAATGAGAGATTTGGACTAGATAATCTCCAAGGTTCATTCTGGTTCTAAATCCCATGAGTATCTTGAGATAAGCCATCTGGGTCCTAGCCCTGCCTCTGTCATTCACTAGATGAACGACCTTGGAGAAGTCAGATAGCTCCTCAGTTTCCTTATTTGTAAAATGAAATAGTGCAATTAGATAACGTATAAGACCCCTGCTAGGTCTAATATCGTATACTTTTATTTCCTCTAATAGTTTCTCTGTGAGAGGATGGAAAAGGGTATCCATTCTGACAGCTTCAATGGGTCAATGACTCTTTCCACAAGTATAGATTGCAGTCCATTCACACCTTCTCATCCTAGGCTATTTTTGTCTTTGTTTACCCATAAAGCTTCAACATTGCCTTATTTAAGTTATACTGGGGATTATAGTAGTTGGATTGTTAGAGGGACCTTATTAATGAATGAATGAAATAAAAAGTGGCAAAACACTGTGCTAAATCCTGGGTATACATATTGAGATATCTAGTTCAACTTCCTTATTGTACAGATGAGGAAACTGAGGTCCATAGAATGAAATGACTTCACTGAAGTAACACAGGTAGTAGTGGCAGGATTCAAATTCAGGTCCAAAGGTTCCAAGTCTAGTACTCCTTCTACTGCCCAATTATAGCTCTTTTCTGTTATCTCTCCTTCTCAATACATGAAAAATTTTGTTAAAATGGCTAGCAAGTTTAAAAAGGACAGTGGTGAAAGTTTAGAAATCTTGAATTCCCAGCAGGCTTTTGAGAATGATGAAAGAGCACTTACTGAAAAGAGGAGTAGCTGCTACATTTATGAAGGAAGACAGTTCAAGTGTGTCTGCTTCAGGAAAACTCAACTTACAAAAACGTATTACATAGAAAATAAGCTAGAAGATGATTCTTTGAAGTCAGTAAAACTCTGGGCTTTTTTTTTTTTTTTTGCAAAAAAAGCTTTGACTACAGAGGTATAAGGTCAAATTTGAATTATGATTCCATTGAGAAGAGGAGTGGTTTCAGAGAAAACCAAGAAGATGTATGAACTGATGCAGAGTGAAATAAGTAGAACGAGGAGAACAATGTTTATAATAATAACAGTAATTGTAATGACAAACAACAACTTTGAAAGACTTAAGAACTCTGATCAATGCAAGGACCATCCATGATTCCAGAGGATCGATGGTGACATCCTGAACAGAGAAATGACTGATTCAGAGTACAGATCAAGACATACATTTTGGACATGACCTTTATGCAAATTTATTTTTCCTGACTCTGCATATTTATTACAAGGGTTTGATTTTCCTATTTTTTTTTTTAACTGGTGGAAAGGAGAATAAAAGAAAGCAGGCTTTTTTGAGTGAAAATTTTAAATGAAAAATTATGATTCCATTTATATAAAAATACTTTTGTGTAAAACATTTCAGGAATGTATCCATTGCATAAAGTAAGGTATAATTTTCTGTGGAGTGGAATTTTTCTAACCTATTCCACTTCCACTAAGAACTGAGTCCGAAAGGTCAACATCTCTGGCACTATGTCACTTTTTAATTCTTCCACAATTCTGCAAAGGAATCATAGCATAAGGATCCTCTCCTTTCAGACTTGGGGAAATTTGAAAGCCACAGAGAATAAGTAATAGGGAGAATGAAATATAAAGGTTCCTCCCAGTCAGACTGCTTTTGTACTTACTAAAGAAATATTCCCCTTCAGATTTGAGTGGATCATTTCACACCTTTTGAGAGATCTAAAACTTGGAGTAAGTTCATTTATACCACAGAAAGGATGAAAACTTTCCAGGAATCTGTGAAGAGTTCAGGAAAGTATCTCAGTAGCCAGCAGATAAACTTGCCTCCAGGGTATACTGTCTCAGTACCTTTCCCTAGCCTGTCTTTCATTTGAATGGACTAACTGGATGAAATGGACTAACCTAGAAGGTAATTAAAAACAAATAAACAAAAAAAAACCCTGTGTAACCTTGAACTCAGGAGCTATTTGGTTATAAGAGAAAAGCCAATAACTGAAATTAAATTGAACTGGATAGTTGCCATAAGTTAGGGTGAGGTCACTCACCAAGAAGACCCAGCTTTGTACCAGGAAGTATTGTTTAAAACAAAGGATATGCCTCAAGTTATTAAAGGCATCTTGCTGGGAGGCTCTTGTTCTCCCATGTCTTGTCTGGGAGATGGCAGATCTCAGAGCCAAGGCTCTGAGTGAGTGCAACTGGGGAGGTTTTTGACTGTCCTTAGGTAAGAGTCTCTGCTCTTTTGGAAAGAACATAGCAGTGTGGACCCACAGAGTACCTGTGAATCTGAGATAGCATTAGTTGCCCTTCTAGAAAGAGAAAGAGAGTATGAGCTGAGTCAGTACCCTACCAGAGAGGAACCTTAGGTCTCTGATTATCTCCTGTTATCACAACCTCAAATATAAACTTATCTTCTTCTTCCCTCCCAAATAGTTTCTCCTTCTGATTTCTCTTTTTTAAAAAAAAATTCTATGAGTGACATCATCATTATTAATCTCCCAGGATCAAAACTTCCAAGCTTAAAATTTCTCCTTCTACCTTGCTGTCCCTATTTCCTCCTCTTCCCTCCCTATCTTGCCTCAAAGTTTCATTGACTTTTCTTTTGTAAGGGCTCTCAAATTTCTCTCATTGCTTCCATTTCTGGGTCTGGAGCTGGGAAGACCTGAATTCAAATTCAGCTTTGATGCTTAATTAGTTGTGTGAGTCTGGGCAAGTCACTTAACCTCTATTTGCCTCAGTTTCCTCATCTATAAAATAATAGCGCTTACCTCCCAGGATTTTAGTGAGGATCGAATGAGACAATAATTATAAAGCACTTAGCGCAATGCCTGGTAGACAGTAAGTGCTATATAAATGTTAGCTGTTATTAGTACTACCACCAATCCACTATTTCAAACTGGTCACTTCCCATTTGTGCTGTTGCCTGGCTTCCTACTGAACCTCCCTGCCTAGTCTTTTCCTTCTCTGATTTATTTTCATATCACTGCCCCTTCCTTTTCCCTTCAACCCATCAATCTTTTCTAAGCCCAGCCTTCCATTATGTTATTCCACGTTCAATTCAATCCAGCATTTATGAAGTATGTGCAAAGTATGGGAATACAAAGACAAAAATGAAATATTCTCTCAATTCTTTTGAATTTCTATTGAAATATAGTTCAATTGAACATTCAAAAACCTTCAAAAATGGCTCTCCCGTTGCTTAGAAGTTAAATTGAACCTACATGGCTTGCATTCAAACTCTTACTACTCTTCTTTTCTAACCTTTGCTTTCCCAGTGTGACACAATAGCGATCCTCCTCTGGAGTCAAATGGTCTCTGAGCTCTCAATCTGGGCTAGGACTGACTCTGGACAGCCATACAGTACTTTAGGCTCCATACTGCAATGAAATTAGACACTTGAAGGTAAGAGCGTGCTGGCAAATGTTTAACACTGGCTCTCTGAAAAGAAATGTATGCACAACATGTTTTTAAGTTTAGTGACATTTTCTCCATCACTTTCTTAATTCGAGACAATCAACATAACAATAAATCAAGCTGGGATTTGTGATTTCTGAGATGTAAATGTTCACACTGAAAATGAGTCAGTTCGAATTGGCTCCAGCATGTCTGTGGGCACGAGGGGGACACCTATACAAAAGCACTGAGATAGGAGAGGGGCTTCCAAGTTTGGGGAACAGCAAGCATGACAGTATTAACTGGTTCCAGCATACCATTCAATAGTTAACCAAAGATTTACTTATCTGTAGAAGAAGAAGGATATTCAACTAGGCTATACATCGAGGACACCTTGAATTGATTTGCTGAGTAAAGCTTTCCTGTATGGGAATTGTCCATCACTGTCCACTAATAAATCATCAGGGAGAGATCCTGGAGCTCCTCCAGGCTGTTTTGCACTCAGGAGCCCAGGAAGTAACATTAACAGCCTGAACCTTTAGTCCCCCAAGCCAATCAAATCTCCACATTGGCTTCAGTATTTCTTAAGGATAAAAATAGTCTAACTTGCATGAAGGGAGGGGGAGTCGGGATATTGTAGGTCGCACCAGGTCCCCAAAACACACTGACATTCCCTACTAGAAATATACTCACTTTTCCTCTACTTTTCCTTTTAGCCTGCCCCCATTCTACCCGCTTTTCTTGAGGCTTTATGTTGCGATTGTTGAGTGGTGTCTGACTCTTCATAATCCTGTTTGGCTTTTGGAGTTATTTGGGGCAATGATCCTGGAGTGATTTGCCATTTCATTCCTTCAACTCAATTCACAGATGAGAAACTGAGGCAAGCATGTTTAAATGACTTTAAATGACCCAGGGTCATGTAGCTAGTGAGTGTCCAAGTTCAGATTTGAACTTATAAAGGTGAGTCTTCCTGGATCCCAGCCTGGTGTTCTTATCTACCGCATCACCTAGCTGCCCATTTTAAGGTTCTACTTAGGAATCATTTCCATGAAGGCTTCTCCCAAACTCAACCCAACCCACAATGATGCTTCCTCTTCTCTGACCTCTTCTAGCACTTGTAACAGTAATATATTATTTCATCCTGTTCTTTAAGGTTTTTTGCTTTTTAAAATAAATTTTTGTTAATGTCTCATAGTTTTCCCCAGTGTCTCTTCTTTTCTCTCTCCCAGAAAGCCATGCTTTATAACCAATATTTTTTGAAGGGGAAAAAAAATAACTTGATATCCAATCAATACTTTGGAGAAGTCAGACAATATGTGCAATATGCAGCATTTGTGCACCCCCTACCTTTTCAAGGAGGTGAGTGGGAGTGTATTCTCATATCTCTTCTTTTAAGTCATGCTTATTCTTCATAAGTTTTGAAAACACTATTCACTTTTGATGTTTGTGTGTGTGTGTGTGTGTGTGTGTGTGCATGCATGTGCAGTTGTTTTTTGCATTTACATTGTTGTTAGTCATTGAGTATTATTTTCTTGGCTCTGCTTATTTCACTCTGCATCAGTTTATCAGTCGTTCCTTGGTTCTTCCATGGTC
Organism: Phalanger gymnotis; assembly: GCA_028646595.1. Classification (NCBI taxonomy): domain Eukaryota; kingdom Metazoa; phylum Chordata; class Mammalia; order Diprotodontia; family Phalangeridae; genus Phalanger; species Phalanger gymnotis. Next base: position 255,930,389 of record CM053623.1, read on the forward strand.
AACATTTCTCACAGAACACTGATGTTCCATTACATAAATATACCATACTTTGTTTTTGCCAGTTTATGAGCATTTGCTTTGTTTCCAATCCTTTGTTATCACAAAAAAGAGCTGCTATAAATATTTTGGTGTATATATGGACTTTCTTCTTACACTTGGAATCTCTGGGTCAAGGGGGTGGATATTTTGGTCACTTTATTTGCATAATTCCAAATTGCTTTCCAAAATACTTGTTCAGATTCACAGCTCCATCAATAATGCACCAAGGAGCCTATTTTCCCATAACCCCTTCAACATTGATTATTCCTCTCTTTTGTCATCTTTGCCTAAATAGGGTGTAAGGTTAAACCTCAGGGCTGATCTGCATTTCTCTTATTGTTAGTGATTTTGAGCATTCTTTGATGTGGTTATTAATAGTTTGCAATACTTTTAAAAGTTAATTTATTTATTTTTAGTTTTCAACATTTACTTCCATAAGTTTTAAATTTTTTCCCCTCTTTCTCCTTTCCCTCCCCAATCCTGCAATCTGACATAGGCTCTACATGCATATTCCTATTAAATACATTTTCACATTAGTCATGTTGTGTAGAAGAATTATAATGAGTGAAAGAAACCATGAGAAGGAAAATAATAAAACAAAACAAAACAAAAAAGAAAATATTCTGCTTTGATCCGCATTCAGACTCCATAATTCTTTCTTTGGATGTAGTTGGCATTTTCCATCATGAGTCCTTTGGAATTGTTTTAGGTCCTTGCATTGCTGAGAAGGGCTAAGTCTATCAAAATCAGTCATCGCACACTGTGGCTGTTACTGTGTACAATGTTTTCCTGGTTCTGCTCAGTTCACTCAGCATAAGTTCATATAAATCTTTTCAGATTTTTCTGAAGTCTGCCTGTTCATCATTTCTTATAGCACAATAGTATTCCATTACTTTCATATACCACAACTTGTTCAGCCATTCCCTAACTGATAGGCATCCCTTCAATTTCCAGTTCTTGGCCATCAGAAAAAGAGCTGCTATAAATATTTTTGTAGATGTGGGTCCTTTTCCCATTTTTATGATCTCTTTGGGATATAGCAATAGTGCTGTGTAAAAGGGTATGCACATTTTTATCGCCTTTGGATATAGTTCCAAATTGCTCCCCAGAATGGTTGGATGTAATACTTCTTTAGAGAACTATTTATTCATATCACTTGACCATTGGAGAATGACTTTTTGCTTTATAGGCATCTCTAACTTTTTACTTGAATTTGTCTTGTTTCGTTAACAAGATGTCTTGTATCTTCATTGTATACCCTACCAGATTAGCAAATGCTATGTTCATAATAGGCCTTGGACAAATATTTATTGACTGAAAATATTTATTAACTAAATGATTGAGTAAGGGGCTTAATCCACACAAAGCTGTGAGAAAAAAAACCCTTTACTCTAGAGAACAGGGTCATTTGCTATAGATAATTCTTCAGGCAATCGTACTCTGCACCAAGAAAGTGAAGTAGCAGGATAATATTATGGACTATTTACCTAATTTCTCAGGCTGCCTTGACTCCTATCGTAGTAATAGAGGTTTATTTTGTTCTGCTGTTTATCTGCCTAGAAGTCTCTGGGTAAATATTATAGTAAATAACTTTTTCTTTAAGTCCTGGTTATTTAAAAAGGACTCTCTACATAAGGAATAATTTTTTTCCAGTGGATTTTGCTAAGATGATAAACTCTATTTCAAAGATGAATCAGCTTCCCAGAGGCAAGTCAAACAAATACATTTGCGCAATAAGGCTTTGCTTATTTTTTTTTGTCATTCTACTTTTCTTACTTGGCTTTGCCAAAAGACCAAGAGCTAACAGTGTCCTTTAGATCCCACAGAAGGACACTGAGACTGAATCCCACTCCTGTCTTTATTGCTTCCCCCCGCCTCCCATGCTGGCTGTGATCACACTTCATCCAGCAAGTGAAAATATTGTGAGTGTGAAGAGAAAAGAAGACAGAGAGACTGCAAGAGGACAACCAGGATGAGCTAGAGATGGGCTGGGGAGCAGTGAAAAGTCACCATGAGGTCTTTGCAGAGATGCCTTAATTTCCTTCAACTAGAGGTGCTACTTTTCTGCCAGAAAGAAATCAATCAGCCTCTGTGAGTCAGGCATTCAGGCAATATCTTTGTTATTAAAAATACCTCTCTGGAAAGGAGATGGAAATGTTGAATCACACATACTGACTTGAACGGCAAAAATTTATATGTTTTACAGTTGTAGTCATCTGGTACCTCAAAAACATGTATTATATAAGAATGGTATGTCTGTTTCTTAAGTCCCTGTGTTCTGAAAGTCACCAATATTTCCCTGAATCCCTAAGCACTTATGGTCTGCACCATATTTTCTTTAGTGTTTTCTCTAGGCTATACCTCAGAGAAAGTTTAGTCTAGTGGTTAGTGTGCTGGATTTGGAGTCAGGAAAACATGGGTTTGAATCCTGCCTCAGATACAATATTTATGTGACCTTGGGAAGTCACTTAACCTCTCTGGACCTCAGTTTCCTCATTTATGGAATGTGGATAATAATATCTGTAACAGTTACTTCACAGAGTTGTTGTGGGTCCCAAAAAAGAGAGTATATAGAAAGTACTTTGCAAAGGTTAATGGTCTCTTTACTAGTCAATTGCTATTCTAAAGTAACTTAGCTTCTTAGATATAGATAAGAGAATCTTGGGATATGGTACTGGAAGGGCCCTCAACATCTTTGAATCCACTCCTTTCACCTTCCACTCAAGGAAATTAAGACCTAGAAAGGTGAAGTGAATTACTTAAGGGGACTCTAGTGTTAAATAGTAGAGTTGGGAGTTTAACACAGGTCACCTGACTTCATCTCCATCGTTCTTACCATTACCATGCCTTTGTCTTTCTGAATTCAGCCTCCTTCAGGGGACAGACTGTATCTTATGCTTCTTTCTTATCCTGACAAAGTTTAGCATAACTACTATCTGATCTGCTGCTGATAGTCAAGAAGTATTTGTTGTCTCTTTGGATCATCATAAACCTAACTAAATGGGGCAAATAGATTTCCAATGTCTAGATTCAAGAATTTGAGAATTGGAAGGGACCTCAGTGACCATCCAGTGTTGCAACCTATACCCCAAAGGAATCCCTATTATAATATACTTGGCAAGTGGTTCTCCATTGAGTTTTTGAAGACTTCTAAACAAGGAGAGGCCATCACCCATTACTCCTTGAGGCAGGCCATTCCACTCTTATACAGCTCTGATTTTAGGAAGATTTTCTTGACATCAAGCCTAAATTGGCTTCTTTGCTGCTTGTTCTGGTTGTTCCTGATTCTGCCCTTTGGGACCAAACAAAACAAGCCTAATCTTTCTTGGCATGGCAGCCCTTAAGATATTTGAAGATAGCTATCATATTGATCAGTTCACACTCAACAAACATTTACTAATGTTTATTATGTACCAGGCACTGTGCGAAATGCTGGGGATACAAAGAAAGGCCAAAATATAATCCCTGCCCAAATGAAGATTGCAGTCTAGTGAAGGAGACAACCTATAAATAATAGATTATAAATGGTATCAATACAAATAGGTTAAAATAAAATAGGTTATAAATAATATATATACAAAATATATACAGTAAAAATGGAATGTAATCTCATAAGTAAGGCACTAGCAAGGGGGAAAAATCTCCTACAGACGGCGGGATTTGAGCTGAATCTTAAAGGAAGCCAGGGAAGCCAGAAGGTATAGGGTGTGAGGGAGAATATTCCAGATGTGGGTGAGAGCCAGAAAAAAGATGAGGATATAGAAAGTCCTCTGCAAGAAACAGCAAAAAGGTCAATGTTACTGGATTGTAGAGTTTATGGAGGAGAATAAAATGGAAGAAGATGGAAATATAGGAAGGGCCTAGGTTGTGAAGGACCTTAAATGCCAAAGAGAAGATTTTATATTTGATCCTGAAGGTAATAAGGAACCACAGAGTTATTGAGTAGGGGGTGAGGTGTGATCTGGTCAGACCTGTGTTTTAGGAAAATCACTTGGCGGGTGGGTGGGAGATAGATTGAAGTAGGGAGACACTTGAGGTGGGGAGGAGATCCATCAGAATTAAATTCCAATAATCCAGCTGTGTGGTGATGAGACCCTTCACCAGGGTAGCTGCTGTGTGAGGAGAGAGAATGACACATCGAGGAGAAATATTGCAGAGATTAAAATGACAAAAATTGACAACAGATTGGATAAGTGAGGTGAGAATGTCACAGAGGTTTTAAGCCTGAGTGACTCAGAGGATGGGGGTTCCCTAGTCAATAATAGGAAAGTTATAAAGAGGGAAAGGTTTTGGAAAAAAGAAAATGAGTTCTGCTTTGTGTATCTCTCTCTCGAGATCTGTTTTCTCCAGGCTAAACATGCTCAGTTCTTTGAACCATTCCTCATGCACAATTTTTGATATTTTCTATTCTCCTCTGCTTTGCTACTGCTCCCTGAGGACCACTGGGCTTTTCCAATGGCCAGACTTGCAGCTAAAACTTCTTCTATGTGTTCTCTCCTTCTGTTAGAAAGTGAGCTGAAAGCAGAGACTATGTTACTTTTCCATTTGTATCTCCAGTGCATTTCACAGTATTAATGAATGACTTTATCATTCACTCATTCAGTCATTCATTCATTCATTCATTCACCAAGATATTTAGTCTAATTCAGTATTCATTGGGATGACTGAACTTGTTAAGTGACTTCCAAAATGAAGAAGTGGCACATACACACTTAATAAATAATTGTTCACTTGACTTTATCTCTCAGTTCTAGGAAATATATTTGTACATTAACTATTGAAAACTGAGCCATATCATTAGTTTGCAAAAATGTAGCCATATTCTCTACACCATTGTTGTTCATCCTTCATTTCAAAGAGATCCAATGACATGACATGACATGACTCACGTGTGAATTGGATTTTAGTGAGGTAGAGTTGCACAAAGTCATCAGCCTCCCTCTCTCTTCCAGAGTCATCAAGGTCAGGTGGAAAGACAAAACTCAAGATGATTGGCAATGGCCAATGCCGTGGATGACCTTGGTGTCTTCAAAGTCTAACCAAGTTCTGAGCATTCCACATTGCCTATTTCATCTGCCTTCATGGCTGTTGGAGAATATTGTTCTCATCCACCCATTCTGCCAGAGGGGAAGTCTTCACATGCTTGGGATAGACATTCTCCTAACTCACCAATAGGTTTGAAGCCTTTCATTACTCTCAACCTGGTTTAGCTCATCTGCTGAGAAGGTTTTACCAAAGCGTGTCTGCTGTACTTGCTACAGCTTCCTGGAGCCACAGGGGAGAGTTGGGAGAAGGTGGACACCAAAAGTGGGTGGGTAGCCCTGAAAAGGGCTCAACAAGCCCTCCCACCAGAGGTGCAAGTCCTCCCTGAACACCCCATACACCTCATACTGCGCCAATGTAAAGTTTCCTAAAATAGATTAGTATAAGTTGCTACTGAAAGTTGTAAACGTATGGGGTCATAGGTTTGCCATTAGCCTTTATCCTGGTAGGCAATTTGGAGTTTATTTTCTTTTTAAAAATCTAATTCTGCTACTAACTTGTTGATCATCAATTTTGAAGAAAGATTTGACCTTCTTGGATACCAGTTTTATTTGTAAAATTAGGATAATATTCATTTTTAAATATCCTGTGCCTCAAAAGGCCATAGTGAGGATTCAGTCTGTGCTATCTATAGCTTTCATACAAAAAACATAACATCTAAGATCTATTAAGAGAAAGCTATATTGGCCATTTTTGACGTGATGTACTGGTTACTGATAATATAGTATGCTAATATATTTATGTCTTGAACATAATTACAAGTGATGGAATTGCAAGCCTTCTTTACATTTTAGCCATTGCTCCTCTTTTCGATTTAAATATCTCTCTAGCTTCTTAAGTGGAAAGAAAAAAATTCAGCCTTCTTGACATGCTAGTCATGGTTTGATGCAGCAAGACTATTTGGGCTGAATCTATTCCAAAGCACCACCAGATAGCGCTCTAGGAACACGTCTTTTCCTCAGCTCTCCTGCTCTGGGCCGCCTGGAGAACAGAGCAGGCTTTTGCCTTTCTGTGATTAGTTGGGAAAGGAGCCTGCCTGTAATGATATGAGTTATTAGTGATGGGACAGGTTTGAGTTGTGAATCCAATCATGGAGAAAGAAAAAAAAATCAATGCTGGTGTGAAGTTAAATCAAACTCACCAAAAACATAGCACAAGCCATGGAGGACCTCCTGTAGAGAAAAATCTTTAGGAAAAGACTTCTTGGACTTATCGATAGCCTGAGAGGAAAAAAGAATAATTTCGGGGCAGAGGTGGGGAAAGGGGGGGGCTGGAATGGAATTTGGGATTTCTTGGCTCAAAAGCTGAGCCTCTGGGAAATTCTGACCTGAAACCCTTGGTAATGTTTAAACACATCCCAGGAGATTGCTCTCTTCTTTTTCTCTGTCTTGGAAGTAGATTTTCCTCCCAACAGACTCTTGGGCAGAATGCCACCAGGATTTTAATTCTGAGGGGGACAAATGAGGAGTAATGCATTTCTAAATATTGAAAGTCATTTCGTATGCTGTAAGTTGGATACAGCAACATAATTTGATGGCTTCATGAGGGATCTGGAAGTGAGAAACTTTCATATAAGAGTTTTAGAGATTCTATACATTTCTTCCCAGTTTAACACTGAGACTGCCTGGTTCCTGCATCTCTTTCTAGAATACTTGTCATCAGGATCACTTATTAGGCATTTCTTTGCATGTAGCTCTGTCCTCCGTTATCATTCCAATGTCTGTTGCCATGAAACAATGTACATTAGGCATCCTATTATTTTGCCTGCAGAGGGAAGATAGGTTCAATTTTCTCGGTGAAAATTCACAGCAAAGTTATTTAAACCTAATTTGAGATGGGCCAGATAGAATGTATTTTATATAGGAAGACAGTAGGAATACTGAGCCATTTGGTTTTAGGTATTGAGACTGGGAAAATAGGAAAGTAGGATGCTGATAATGTTGCCTTCTGGCAGAATAGTTTTAGTTCTCATGGGATCAGTTCACCATCCTCTGACTCCTTAGAACAAAAGCTCCTTTCCCTGGCAACCATTTCCTTCGGCGTATTGTCTCTATTAGCATGTAAGCTTCTTGAGGGCAGGCATCATTTCGTTTCTGTACTTGTTTCCCTAGCAATTAGCTTAGTTGCTTGGTACATACCTCAGAAGCCATTAACAAATGATTTTTCATTCATTTATTCATTCCTTATATCTTTTCTTTCAGTTATGCTATGAGTGGTGGCCAGAGAGGAGAGCTTACATTTATGTAGTGCTTTATAGCTACCCAATGCTTTCACATTTGTTATTCCATGTAATCTTCACAAGAAGTTTATGAGATATATTTCACACATATTTTCATTCCCTTTGTATATGTTTTGGGGGCTAAACTAGCAGCAGCCTGGGGAGCAGTAGGTGGAAGCAATGGACTGGACATATGCAGCAGCAGCAGCAGCAGCAGCAGTGACAGTGATATAAGGCAGCCTAAAGCCTTCTTCCCCTTGCTGGAATCTTTCCTCATTTTCTTCATTACCTCTCCAGAGGCATTCCTTCCTTCACTCCACAGTCTCTTAAATAGAGGAGGGGCTGAGCTTTCAGTTATATTGAATTTTATGGCTCTGTATAGCCTCAAGTGGATAAGCATTGATGAACCTCTGGTGGAATCAGAATGAGCAAAATGAGCCTAAGAGATGTTCAGTGTTTGTCCAAAATGACAGTAAGTGGTGGAGTGACTTTAACCTCGATCTTCTGACTACTATTGCAACCACACAGAACTTGGTTGAAGGTTGGAAGTCCACCTCCTCTTGGCCTCCAAACAAAGAAATGGATGAAGAGCAGCCTTAGAAAGCCAAGAAGAGTTGTAACTAGGTAGGAGCGAATAGACCTTTTCCTCAGGGCACCACAGTTTAGAGGGCACTGAGAGCATCTCTTCATCAGGTAGAAACAATTAAACTTAGAAACTATTAGGAAAAATGAAACTACCAGATGACCACATATCCCAGGAAGAGCTCCTCCTTGGAGCTCTTCTCCTTGGCCCTCTCTTGCCTTGTGTCCTCCTACAGTGGCCTTCCTAGCAACAGTCTAGTATCTCTTATTCCATGAGGTCTTGTGTACTAGAAGTCCATGATTGCTTTCTGAGATTTCTCTCATCCCTATAACCCCAGATGAATTTGACATCCTTGAATTAAAACTTTCTTCTCTAGCCTTATACCTCTATTTCTGTTGTCATCTTCTATTCCAGGGCAGTGAGGTGGCATAGTATATAGAGTGCTGGTCCTGGAGTCAGGAAGACTCATCTTCCTCAGCACAAATCCAGCCTTGGACACTACCTAGCTGTGACCCTGGGCAAGTCATCTAACCCTGTTTGCTTCAGTTTCCTTATCTGTCAAATGAACTGGAGAAGGAAATGGCAAAGCACTCTAGTATTTTTGCCAAGAAAACCCCAAATGTGGTCATAAAGGGTCAGAAATGAGTGAAATAACTGAATAACAAAAACCTCTATCATAATGTAAAGGACTGTCTCTCATTTTGTATTTGTATCCCCAGCACTTAATACCATGTCTGACATATAGAAAATGCTTATTTGGTTAAATAAGGGATTGATTGGGTGAATTTTGTGGTGCTTATCCAAGGTACCAAAATTGCTAGTTACAACTCTAGTCTAAATAATTAGATTGGCCAGCTAATGAGGCTGAGCCAGTGTAGTAGGAAGGCCGAATTTATGACCTCAAAGAGAATCATAGATATGTCTGAACGGTTCAGAATCATTAGATATAAGAAATTCTCTAAGTAGAAGGCATCAAAACATTTACTTAGGCCCCACAGTGGCAGACCCACGAACCAGCCTCCCCATTCCAATATTGTGATCATAAGCTTCCAGGCCCAATAAGCCCACCTCACAAGAGTAACCAGGAGGCCACAGAAAAGCA
>CM053623.1:255939873-255959864 GCA_028646595.1 Phalanger gymnotis
TGAAGGCTTTGACCTCGCCCAGGCGGGGTCTGGGGGAGTTCTCCATCCTCAGGATCACATCATATACAAATCAATGACTCCTACTTGTCTCAGTGCTGAGAAATGCTCCAAGACAAAAAGATCCCACTTTATCTGCCCCAGAATCATTAAGGGCACTTAAGAGAAGAAAAGCAAAATGTCCCATCTTAATTACTATTACATAATAATGTTAATTTTAAAATTTATTTAATTTTAATTTAATTTTTAAATTATTTTAAAAAATTTTAATTATATATTTTTATATTTTATATATATTTTATTTATTATTTATATATAATTTTAATATATATAAATATATGTATATAAAATAAAATTTAAATTTAAAATTAAAAAAATTAATTAAAATTTAAAATTAAAAAAAAATAAATTACACCTAATAGGGGTTTGGGCCTGGGGCTTAGCACTTAGCAAGATTCAATGACAAAAGCCAAACTCTTTCAAGGGCACTTGTTGAACTAAGTGCTAAGGAGACAATTTTTTGCCTTGCGACACAGCTGCGGAAGCAGAGCTGACCCGTGGGTAGACCCAGGAGGTGCGAGCAAGGACTTGAGGCCAGTAAATATGATTTGGCTAAATACTATCTTGTTTTTCTGTGGCCTCCTGGTTACTCTTGTGAGGCGGGCTTTCTGGGCCTGGAGTCTTTTTGTCAAGATGTCAGAATGGGGAGGCTTGTTCGCGGTGGGGCCTAAATAAATGTTTTGTTGCGTTCTACTTAGATAATCTCTCATACCTTGCGATTTTGAACCAACATATACATGATTATAGTTGAGATTATAAATTCGGTCTTCCTACTACAGTCATGTTAGAAGGACTGAGGTCCTATTGGCCAGTCTCTCATTCTAATAGTAATAAAGGAATCATAATATCCAGCTCGAACACCTTCATAGCAGAAGTCTATTAAATATAAATCACTTGGAATTTACATGAAACCTTTCTTTGAAAGGTCAGAATACTTTGTAAAAATATCGATTTATTCATCTATGCCACAGCTTTCAACAAAGGAGCAAGTTATATTCCCTCCATTTTGTTAATGAGGCAAATGAAACTTATCTCCATGCAAAATTATGGCACAAAATATAGATCAAAATAAGTGCTGTTTACTTTCTGGGAGAGATGGATAAGTCTCAGCCAGCTCACAAACTTATCTGTCAAAATTAGTCCCTTGGCCTGATTCCACTCAGAAGCCAAAATCCCCTCCATAGTAATGCCTTCCTTTATTCACCAGTACTCATACCGGTAAGGAGTTTCCTCTGGCCTCAGAAACCTCTATTGGCCTCCCATAGTTCTCACTGTTTGGGCCTTTGTCCTTGTGGAGCTCAGGTGAGGGCAGGGAACAGGACTTGTGTGTGTGTGTGTGTGTGTGTGTGCATTCGTATATTATTAGAGACTTTATGCTGTTTCTAAATGGAAATTTCTATTGCGAATTTAATGATCAACAAGTATAATCATTTCAATATACAAAGAAAAAGAAAGAGTATCCTATGAGAGGGAAGGGAAGGAAATAAGCATTTATACAGCACCAACTATGAGATAGGTACTATGTTAAGTGCTTTTACAAGTATTATCTTATTCGATCCTCATAATAACCCTGTGAAGTAGGTACTCCCATTGTTCTGTTGAGGGAACTAAGGTAATCAGAGGTTAACAAATTTGCCCAGTCACCCAGTAGTAAGTGTCTGAGGCTGGATTTGAACTCAGGTCTTTCTGACTCTAGGCCCAGTGCTCTATCCATCGTGCAATCAGCTATTATATAGTTTTAAAGTATATATAGTGTAACATACATGTGGACATGTACATGCATACAAATATACATACATGCATACATATGTGTATATATATGTTGTAACAACAATGCTGCTACCAGATGCTGTGGCTGGGTAAGACCAACAACAACCAGCACACAGAAGGGCTGCTAACAGAGATTCTTTGATCTGCTTTTCTAAGGAAAGCAACTTTGAGGGGTTAATAATCTCAGTTTAATTAAACATACATATATCATTCACTTAGTTCAGGGAGAAAAGATCAGCCCCATGAACTTCAGGACAAATACAAACACAAATTACAAACATCAACAGACACACCTTGTCTGATTCAAATCACAATTCATAGTTACCAGAGAAGCACCAACATCTATCTGTCTGGGCTACAAAGCTGGGCGGGGCAGGTTCAATAGTTTACCCAGAGTCTTGTCACCTACATTCTTTCAATGAGTGTACCCTCAAAAGTCAAATGCTAACCTTGGATCTTAATATAGCCATCTCAGGGCCCTGGGGGCTTGAGGCTCACCATTTAAGGTGTGGGAAAGCTCTTGAACGGCCAGTACCACATCATATACAATTCAATGACTCTTGATTGTCTTAGTGCTGAGAAACATTCCAAGACAAAAAAGACCCTACTTTACTTGCCTCATTCAAACGAAGAGCAGCAAAAAGTTCCATTTTGCTTGCCGTTACACATGTACGTATATACATATGCATGTGTACATTTTGTGTGTGTGTTCTCTCTCCCCACTATATTATAAACCTCTGTATTGGTAATTAAGGTGGGACTTTTTTTTTTTTTTACTGTTTTCTCTTTTAGAAATGCTAAAGTAATCAAATGCCTTTGATTAAGCTTTACTAGGTACAAAGCCCCAGGCCCACACCCTTTTGCTAACTAGATACTAAGCCCCAGGCTCACACCCTTTTGCTGATTACGTATGAATCCTTTGGTGTGAATAGGGTATTAAAAACCCAAAGGTTAACATTTTGTCTGGGGCTTTCACTTACTGGAGGAATGTTGATGTGAAGACTCTGGGTAGCCATTGTTAAGAGCCTCCCCACCTTTTTGAAGAAACTCAGATGTTTTGTTTGGGAGCACACTCATGGAAGGAGTGGGCAAGCTGTAACTGACCTCTGGCTTTGCTAACCCAGACCCATTGGTTCTTTGGTAAGTATGAATTGTGATTTGGTTTGTTTATATCATGTATGTTTGTAATTTGTTTGTATTTTCTCTGAAGTTCAGGTTGCTGGCTTTTCCTCCTGAACTAAGTGAATGATATTTGTATGTTGGATTAAAGTGAGATTGTTAACCCCATAAAGTTACTTTCCTTAGTAAAGCAGATCAAAAGAACCTGCACTGGCAGCTCTTGTTGCTGGTCTTGTTGGGTCTTACACCCCTACAGCTGCTGCTAGCTGGATTGTTGTTACAACCTCTGAGGGAGAGAGAATGTAATTTATACCTCACAAGGCATGCTGTTAGGCTCAAATGAACTAATGCATATGAAGCAATCAACCTACCAGCATTTGTAAGTATCTAAGTACCTACCTAAGTACTAAGTGCTGAGCTACAAAGACAAAAACTAAGCAATCTCTGCCCTTAAGGAGCTCACAGAAGCTTCATTTAAAGAGTGATAGAAAGGACAGCTACTATTTTGCTTATTGCTACAAACCCTTGTATCTAGCCTGGCAACATAAACTAGCAGGCATCCAAAGCACGGTTTTGTTAAAGATAGTGAAGAACAGCACCACAGCCCCAAAGTACGACACTCCTCAAGCATCGTAGTGGGTTGGGGAGAAATTTCAGGGTAAGCCCCTGCAATCATACTATGCAGGTGTAAGGGCTGTAAGTAAAGTAAGAATATCTGGATTTGCCCAAAATCTGGTGTAAAATTGAAGCATGTCCACTTTCAAAAATATTTTTCTGCACCTCTTAATAGAAAAAGGTAGGTAGAGCGTCATTATGGTCAGCCTTGAAGTCAAAGGAACTGGTTTCCAGTCCTGCCTTAAACACAGCAAGGTAATAGTATAATGAATGGGAAACTGGTTTTGGAGTTAGGAAAACTTGGATTCAAATTCTGCCTCAGACACTTAATAGTTGTATGACCCTGGGAAACTTAACCTCTCTGGACCTCAGTTTTCTCATATGTAAAATGAAAAAAAAACATTAGATGGGATTTCTTTTGAGGTTCCTTCTAGTTCTCAATTTGATCTGTAAGTCTCATACTGGGCAAACCCTGGGCAAATCACCTCAGTGCTCATGTACCAGGCAACTAAGACTATAAGTTGAAGAGCAGGTGCTGATCTAACCGATCTAGTAAAGGAAGTTTCCTGAAAGTTCCCTATAGAAATGAAATTATAGGTCAATAAAACTACTTTTAGAAATGCAAAGGTCCTTAAGGGCAGAGATTCTCCCTTTCTCTTCTCTCCTTTTCCATTCCCCTTCCTTTCCCTTCTCTCCTTTTCCCCTTCCTTTCCCTTGCCCTTCCTCTTCCCCTCCCCTTCCCTTCCCCTTTCCCTTTCCTTCTTCTTCCCTTTCCTCTTCCCTTTTTTTCTCCTTTTCCTTTCCCCTTCTCCTTTACTTCTTCTTTTTCCTTTTTCCCTTCCCTTTTTTCTCTTTTTACTTTTCCCTTCCCCTTTCCTTCTTCTTCTTCCTTTTCTCCTTCCCTTTTATCTCCTTTTCCTTTTCCCTTTCCCCTTTGTTTGTCTTTCTTCCTATTCAAATGCCTTCTTGTGGCATGGAAGTAATTCTGAGTTTTCAAAGGCTATGGCAACAGGGTGGATGTGAGCTTGATAAAGTCCTACCAAGCTGGAGAGACTCTAAATGTGGGTTTAGTGGGTCTGGCAATGGACTGTCTACCTGCTTAGGTAAATTTAAAGAGGCTCATTTATGATATTTAGGAAGCGCCAGTTTAGAATGGTTGTGAGGTTGGGACGAATTAGGTAGATTGTCTAAGCTACATTTCTTGTTTTGTAATGTGGCATAAGAATGGAAGGGAAGATACTGGGAAGTGACACTGATGGATGTAAAAAAGAAAAATGCGTAGATGAAACCTTTGCTAAAAGGAAATAATACTAATAGCTTGCATTTATATAGCTTTTTAAGGTTCACAAAGCACTTTGCATGTGTTATTTTTATTTGATCCTCATAATAACTCTATGAGATAGAAAGGAAGGAAAGGAGGAAAAAAAGAAGGAAGGTACTATTATTTCCAATTTACTTAGGAGGAAACTGAGGCTCGGAGATGGTGAGTAATTTGCCCAAGAACCCACAACTAATGTCACAGGTAGGATTTGAACTCAGATCTTTCTGATTTCAAGTTTGGAAGTCTGAAATATTATCTCCTAAAGTGCCTCAGTAGAATCTACACTGGTAGAGGGTGTACCCACTCTGGTGAAACCCCAGGTCCTTGAGACAATACAGCAGGCCTGTATAACCTGTGGCCTGCTGAAGGTTTTTGGGCAGCTGGTGAAAAGCGTAGAGGAAAACATCCTCTACATTTCTTGCCAGCTGCACAAAATCCTTTGGGGTGCTGTGGGTTTGAGTTTGTGCAGGCCTGTCATACAGTATATCTAGATCTAGTACATTTTACAAAAGTCTATGGTCATTCTGAAGATGGTGGTTTATCTGTCACAAATGAAGTGATATGTTGGGGGGAGATGCCCTCTCACATAAATCCTAACCCATTTGCTTATTAGACTTGTGTGCCCCAAGATTTTTTGTCCCTCTTTTTTGGTGGAGGGAAGGAAAGAATTTGTAGCTATCCATGTATTTCGAGAAACTGCCACAGAGGATTTCAACATTTCTAAACCATTTTTTCTTTTCCACCAATGTTCTCTGATATCCTGTAGATCCCTACTGAGGGACCGACTCTTTGGAGTCTATCTCTAGAAATATTATCTCTCACAGCTTATCTCTAATATGTATTTTTTCTGGTCATGAACTGCAACCTTCTCTTCAACATTCCCAGATGCTCCTCACTAATCTCATTTTGCTCACAATGGAAACAACTTATGGGACTACAGATATGCTTTATTTGGCAGATCCTTATGTCTCAGATAAGACAAAGTTACATCCTTGCTCTAAGTGGAAGAAGCTCATTAAGGGGTGATCTAATCTTTAGTCGTGAACCACAAAATTTGACAAGTCCAACAAAGTTCTCTGCATTCTGAAAGTTGAGTTGGAGGACGAGATGGGCATAAAATACAACCATTTTTGTTAGCTTCTTGACAAATATTATACGTTCACGCAACTATATCTCACCACATACAGGGCCCCCTTGCATGGTCTGAAAATTTAATCAAAAATATTTATTGAACACTTACTATGTGCCAAGAACTGTGTTAGGTACCAGGAGTATAACACATAGCAGAATGTGGTAAATATGTAGAAATGAATACAATACAAAGACTGTTCAGAGGAAGAAGAGAGGCTGTCTATCTGGGGGCATAAAGGAAGACTTCATAGAGTACCATAGAACCTTGAAAAATGAGCAAGCTTCAGTTGGCAGAGATGTAGGAGAAGAGATTCGAAGTAGATAGAAAAACATAAACTCAGGTTCTAGAAAGGGAGGTGGTATTGTGGGATCAAGCTAGAAAGGCAGTTTGGGGCCAGGTAATGGTGGCCTTTGAAAGCTAAAATAAGGAGTTTGGATTTTATTTAGTACATAATGGGAGCAATTAAAAAATTTCAAAAGGTAATGGACAAGAGCTGAGCGCTGCATCAGGGAACATAGAACTGACTGAAGCAGAGAGTGATCTGAGGCAGAATTGCAGGCAGGATGATAATGCAGAAGTCTAGATATGGCACTAAATAAATTTATTATATTGACTTTTTTTTCTGGAGACGATCTGTGAATTCTTTTGATTGGTGTTTGTTTTCTATATGCAGGAGTTCTGGTTCCCTTTCTTGCATTATTTCTTGCATTATGGTGCAAAGGTTTTTTTTATTTTTCTGGGAAATTTATGGTCTTTGAATTGTATCAATGCATCCTATCTTTGAGATAAATGGCTTTGGCTTGCACAAATATTTGTGTGTGTATGTGTGTGTGTATGTGGTGTATGTTTGTGTGAAACTACAACATATCACTGCATGCTCTAAGAGTTTAACACCTACAGAATATGTGTGTTTTACACTGATGCCTTTTGCTTTTCTTCCACATTTCATGCCAATTCAAAGTTTTTGTATTCCAAATGTTATTCTAGCTTTAAATTCTTGTAGAAACTTGCCACTATGGATTCAAATTAATCTAATGCGGGTAATTGGGTGGTTCAGTGTATGGAGCAACTGGCCTGGAGTCAGGAAGACCTGAGTTAAAATTCAGCCTCAGACACTGGCTCTGTGACCTTGGGCAAATCATTAAATCTTTGTTTGCTTCTGTTTCCTCATCTGTAAAATGGGCATGATAAAAGCACCTACCTTCCGTGGTTTTTGTAAGGATCAAATGAGAAATTTTTGAAGTGCTTGGTATAGTACTTCACACATACAAAGCAATATATAAATGTTAGCTCTTTTTTGTTATCATTGTCATCATCATCATCACCTTCTTCTTCTTCTTCCTCCTCCTCCTCCTTCTCCTCCTCTGTCATTTCTGCTTTGAAAACTAAACCTTTGTTGTATTCTAATTTCTTACATTTCTGGAATTTCTTGTTGTTCAATTCTCTCTTTGGAAATTCCACAGTGTTCCATCAAGCATTGATTCATTTCCTTTTACTATTTATTAAAAGAGCTAGTTTTAGTTTTCTAATTTTAGTCTCTTCTCTATTGATTTTCCTGCTTGTGCTTTGGGTTTTTAATTAAATTTTCTTCCTTTTATAATCTTTGGTATTTCAGACTTTTTTTTCTCTGTGTTAACTCATCATTCGTTTCCTGAATTATCCTTTTTTGATGGTATGTACAGACCCCCAAGTACAGGACCATAAAGCTTCTTTAGCCTCCCCTTACATTTCATCATTTTTGGTCTAAAGCTACCTTTAGTAGCTTCTGGAGAGGCAGGACTGGCTCCAGTTGGATTCTAGTCCACTTTTCTTGAAGCTTGGTATAGTCACTCTCCTCTCCTCTCCTCTCCCATAGTTCCTTCCTAGACTATCATGCTTTTTTTCTCTAGGTAAACTAAATCGGCATGCGATTATAACACAGTTGATGCTGTCCCCACTCTCTGAAGGCTGGGACTGTTATATTTTATTCCCTAAAGGGTTCTCTGGTGCCTGAAGGAGGGGTTTCTTTTCTCTGCCAAAAGCTCAAGCCTCTACCTGCTGTGTCCCTCCATTATTAGAGGACCAAGGATAAGTACCCCACTTCCATTTTAACCACTTAAAATTGGATTTACTTTAAGAGACATTTACTTCAAAGCAGTAAGGACAAATATACAATATTTTCCTCAACATCTAAGGTGTATAATCTTCACTAAATCACCCATCATTGGGGAGTAAGGCTGGAATTAGGTTCACAGCTTAGCTCAATTCACCAAATTCAAATCTGAAGCTGCACTGGGTTATAATGTTCTGAGCCTTGTTGCTCAAAACTGGGCTGGTTATAACAGCCAGCCTGGATTACTAGATTTCTGGAATCCCAGGCTGGAGTCCCAGGTCAGATCAGACTCTTTGCTCCTGTACCTCCAATGCAAAAAACAAAACAAAATTTAAAAAGGCCAAAACCCCAGATCCATTTCTCAGACCAAGTGTCTTAAGGGAGGGAAAGATGAAGTAGTTTACCCTCAGGGCCATTTCCCATTACTGCGTGGTCAGTCCTTCACTCTCTGGTAAGACTGCCAATAAAAGTCCTGCCTGTTATTCTATTGGAACATTCTAAAGACATGAACAGTTCTGACCACAAGAAAAATGTTGCTCCCAACCATGTGGTTGTTGTTTAGTTGTTTTGAGTTGTGTCCAACTCTTCGTGACCCCTTTAGGGGTTTTCTTGGCAAAGATACTGGCGTGATTTGACATATCCTTCTCCAGCTCATTTTATAGATGAAGAAACTGGGGCAAACAGAATTAAGTGACTTGCTCAGGGTTGCACAGCTAGTAAGTATCTGAGGTCAGATTTGAACTCAGGTCTTCCTGACTCCAGACTAGGCACTCTTATCTGCTGCACCACATAGCTGCCCAAACTGTGTGGTAAGCTACTGCAAAATGTCCATCCATGTTTCAGTCCTCCAGTTTCCTGGAGGCAGGCTCCTAGAATCTTCCACATGGATTATGCCATCTTAGATAGTCTAGCAGGGATGGGGAACTTGTGGCCTCGAGGTTGCATGTGGCCCTCTAGGTCCTCAAGTGCAGCCTTTTGACCAAATCCAAATTTCACAGAATAAATAGATTGCACTTGAGGACCTAGAGGGCCATATGTGGCCTTGAGGCCACAGGTTCCCTATTCCTGGAAGCATTCACCAAACCCCAATTTCACAAGGTTGAGGGATGATTATAAGGTTGTTATGTATAGAGTATTTATAGTCTTTAAGGCCCTCTAACCTAGGGGCTTCCCTAAACAGAGGATATCATCTTTCTTCTCCCTCTCTTCTTCCTAACATGACTAAACAGAATTGTTGTTAACTGTTTTGAGGAGTTCTAGGACAAAGAGAAGGTAAAGATGTTCCAGAAGTCTCTGCCACAAAAATCTGTCTCTGTTGAGTGCTATCTCTATTTGGGAACTAGGTACAAGCCTGTGGGCCAGTTGTGTGTTCTTGCCCGATGCTGGTCAGGCAAGGATGTTTAGTGAACACTTTTGCAGTGTTAATTCATACCTTGAAGAATCCTTGCTTTCTTGTCTAGAGGATTAAACTTCAATTATTCTGCATATAGTTCAGAATTCTCCTTTTTTTGAGAGTGGGAGCCAGAGAAAATGTCTGGTCTGCCATACTGTAGGTTCCATACCTTTTGTCTCTAGATTGTATCTTTGGGAATTGGAAGGAAGGTAGAGATGCATGAAACATTATGAAGTCAGAAAGTCACAACTTGGTATCTAAATGGGAAGTGCATGACAAAAGAGAGGAAAGCTGTAAAGATGATTCTGTTTTCTTACTTTGGTGATCAGAAGAATTGTGACATCAGAGGCAACAATGAAAAGGTCAGGAAAAGGAGTTGTATTACAGATGTTTACATTGATTTTTGAGAAGATGACTAGTGTTCTGATTTAATTACAGCTGTTTTATCCACCTCTATAACAGTCCTTAGAACATTAAATATAAAAGAATATGGCAGCCATGATAGTAACTTGTCTCAGGACAATTTCTATCAACTTGAAGAAGTTGAGAACAAGAGAATAATGTTGTCTAACATTTACCTAGGATTTCAAGGTTTCTAAAACACTTTATACACGTTATTTCATCCTGGGAGGTAGGTGCTATATCCATGATGATGCAGTAGATAGAGCAATCAGCCTGGAGTCAAGAAGACCAGAGTTCAAATATGGCCTCAGATTACTTATCAGCTGTATTATCCTAAGCAAATCACTTAACCCCTGTTTGCTTCAGTTTCCTCATCTGAAAAATAGGGATAATAATAGCACCTACCTCCCAGGATGGTTGTGAAGACTAAACAAGATGATAATTGTAAAGTACTTGGTACAGTGCCTGATATGTAATAATAAGTACTATATAAATGTTAGAAACAAATGAGGAATAAGAAATGAGGCAGATAGTGATTAGATGATTTGCCTAGGTCATAAAACTACTGTCACAAGTAGAATCTGAACCCAGGTCCTCCTGATTCCAAGTCACGCATTGGCTAGGGACAGCAAGAGACTTAAGGAGGGTCTGGAATAAATTTGGCCTCCCCAAAGGAGGCCTCATAAGGAGGGTTTGTATCTTGTTCTTTAGTTTTGAAAAAGATAAATTACATATCATGATTATTTGTTGAAGACAGAAAACGTCAGTTAAAATATTGTGTATTGAAGTCACCACAGAGTCTGAAAACAATTTTCTCTTCTAAATGCACAATTCTGCTTAATATACCTTGTTATTATTTCTATAGGTGTTCATTTGTAGTAAAAGCACAGGATTTGAAGGGATCTTATCTATTTATCGTCTACCTACAACCTCTACCTATCTGTCCATCTCTCTCTCTCTCTCTCTCTCTCTCTCTCTCTCTCTCTCTCTCTCTCTCTCTATATATATATATATATATATACACATATATATATATGTATTTATATATCTCACTACTTTCCTCTACATTCTACTATCTCACTACTTCTCTACCTCTCCATCTATTTGATCTCTGTCTGTCTGTCTCTCTAAATCCAACCAAATCTTTTTACAGCATGAAGCAAGCTAAATCCCAGGTAGATAACATGACTGACTGAAGGTCCCATAGAAAGGACGGAGCTGGGATTGGAACCTATGTCCTCAGACTCCAAGTTTAGTTCTCTTCCCACTAGGACAAGGCAATCTCTTGCTCCTACCTTCTTCCACAGAAGGGAAACTCTGGAAATCTGTCCATTTCCTTTGTTATTCAGACTATGGAGCTTACATTTTAGCATCAATACATATAAAATCAGATACTTGACAAACCACAATGGGAATTTTGCTCTAGAATATATTCTGTTGAGAGGTCTCCACTAGCCAAGCACAGGGTTTAATGAACATAATGGTCCTTCAGGTAAAAGGAAAATGTTCACACACAGCTTTATGGGTTAGTTCTGCTTTTAGCTTGAAATCTCCAGCTCATGTTGTCGTGTCACCTTGGCAATGTCTTGGAAATAGTGCTGATGTAACAAATGAAATGTGCTTTATTGTAGATGTTGAAGTGGCTTGGTGGAGGTAGAGCAGGTAGTGGGTTGGAGCTGGACTCAGGAAGGTCTGGGTTCAAATATTGCCAGTGACACTTATTATCTGGATTAAGCTAAGCAAGCCATTTAACCTCTCTCAGCCTCAGTTTCTTCTTTTGTAAAGTGGAGATAATAATACTATCCACCTTCCAGGGCTATTATGAGGGTCAAAGGAGATAGCCTGCATGAAGGACCTTTCAAAACTTGAAGCTCTATGTAAATATTACTATTACTATTCTTATCACTATATTTTAATTTGAAGACAGGAAGTGCTCCCTTTTATTGGATTCTCCTTAACATTTGAAAATAGTTCATTTTCCTCCCTATAAATACATTTTTCTTTGGTCCAGGTCTGCGATTTCATAAGAATTCCTTTTCTGGAACACTTCTTATCAATACATATTGGGAGTAGTCTCTCCCATGCCAGATAGCTGTCTGGACCCAAGAGGGTAAGGTTACAAGCAAACAATTAAAAGCTGTCAGAGACACAACCCACTCTGCAACACTGCCTCTCATACAATTGTCTAACACACACACATACATACATACATACATACACCAAGAAAAATTTAGTGTTGTGTTCTCATTTATGCCCCTCTCTACACCCTAACTCAACAAAAACAATCTGCTAGAGAAAATGAAAAGCCTTTTCTGCCAATTAGTCTTCAACAATCGAGCTCTTGTTTATTGTCCTCCAGTGTTGAAACTTGTGTTCTGGTATTTGTGGTTAGTAATGATGCAGATACAGCTGGTTCAGCAAACTTCTACAAAGAACTAGAAGCAGCATAGACAGATAGCCCATTATAGGATCAACTATTCAAAAACAAGAGAGGTGTGGCTGCAGGCAAGAAAAAAAGTTCAGTGAGTTTCATTTGTTTCATCTTGTCTATGGAAACAGTGAGCTGACCATTTTATTTTCCTTTTGTGGCTGTTTTCCTGTGATTAACAGTATCGGCTAAGTGACAGGCCACAAACAACTGTGAAAACCAACGAGCATCAGACCAAGACAATGTTCAGGTTCAGTTTTTTTTTTTCAATTATGTCTGAATCTTCATGATCCCATTTGGGGTTTTTCTTGGCAAAGATACTGGAGTGATTTGCTGTTTCCTTCTCCTCCTCTAGGAGGAAACTGAGGCAAACAAGGTTAAGTGACTTTACACAGCTAGTAAGTGTTTGAGATCAGATTTGAATGCAGGAAGATGAATCTTGCTGACTTCAGGCCTGGTGCTGTATCTACTATGCCACTTAGCTGCCCCCAACCAAGACAAGCTTATTTCTAACATAGAGATTATAGGAAGTGGGAGTCTCATGTTGTCCTTAGGAAAGTCCCGAATAGTCTGAAATTGTCCTGACTGGTGGTAGGTAGGTAGGTAGGTAGCTACTCAGTAGGTAGTAGGTACCTACTGAGAGGCAGGTAGATGACTGAATGGCTTGGCAGAAAGAACTTCATCTATGGTGCACAAAGAAGAGAAGGGGAAGGGAACAAACATTTACTTAGCTGCGTTAAGTGCTTTACAAATATTATCTTGTTTGATCCTCACAACTACTCTAGTGAGGTGGGGGCTAATATTATTTGCATTTTACAGTTAAGGAAACTGAGGCAAATAGAAACTAAATGACTTGTCCAGGATCATGTAATCCCGAGGTCACACAGCTAGAAAGTGTTGGAGGTCAGATTTGATTGCCAAAGAGCCTATTTGCCTACTTCAATTTGCTAGTTGAATTGTGAATTTCTTCATAGAATTCCCCTTATTCTTTATCTTCTACAACACTTATTCATACATAGGATACAACTATCTTTATTCTAGTGCCCATTAATATAGCTAATTTTGAGTTCAATAGAATGTTGGCTATTTATTAATAATTTGTTTTCAAGGTTGGGGGGAGTTCTTGATGTTTCTACTGGGCACTAACACTGTATTATATCATTCTGAGAACTTTCACAGCAGCTCTACCTTATCATTTATTGGCATTGACCTGAGATACAGTCAGGTTGTCTGGCCTCAAATATTAACTATACTCTATCATTCTCAATCCCTCCTCCCAAACAAAGCAAAACAAAACAAAACAAAACAAAAACAAACCACTTCAAATTCTGCTGGAACACATGAGAAGAAATGAATGAAAGGACATTAAAATAAAGCGACATTAGAATCTGGAAATGCTCTGAAACTCCAGTTGTTTAAACTTTGCTTTCATAAGCGCCATTAGAATTGCAGTAGAGGGGGAAAATCTTTTATTTTTTCCAAATTTCCCTGCATGGCACCAAGTTTTTATGAGTCTGTATATATGCATATCTAGCTACTAATTTTTAAAAAATGATAATTTATTCCCTATGATTTCTTTCACTTGTTTAAACATCCTAGAGTCTAATATTTTCCTTTTATCTGGGAAAATTTTTGCTAGGATTGGAGGAGACTGAAATTCCAGAGTCTGGTCCAGAATCAAAGACTTAATTAACAAATGGCCTAGTTATTTTCAAATGCCTAATAAACATATATGGTATAAAAGCATTTGTGAAAAGATCGAATATTTTTCTTGAAAATGCATATGTAACATAACATACCAAAAAATTCATAGCATCACTTTTTTTTTTGTAGTAGCAAAGAACTAAAAGCAAAGTGGGTACTTGTCAATTGGGGAAGGGCAAACCAAATTATGAATATAATAGGATATTATCACCTCAAAAGAAATGGTGAAAGTAAAGAATTAAGAGAAATATAGAAAAACCTTCTGATCTGATGCAGAGAAAGGAAAATAAGACATGCAATGACTACAACAAAATAAATGGAAATTAAGAAATGGAATGCTGTGTAATTATGACAACTCTTGTACTCAGAAGATATGAGGAAGTACGCCTCCTCCTTTCATCGGAGAAATAGGAAATGATGAGTGTGGGATGTTGTATGCCAGATGTGGTTTATGTATTGGTTTTGCTTAACTTTTTGTTCCCTTGTTACAAAATAATGTCCATTAGGTGGAAGGTGGGGCAGACGGATATATCTGGAAATGACTATAATGTAAAAACAAAAGATACCATTGAAACTATTTTTTTTTGTTTATGACACCCAAGAAATACAAAATGACATTTCTTTTCATTGAATTTTCATCAGAATGACTTTGGGCATGAATGTTTATTGTTATTCTTGTGTTATCTGGATCAGAAAAGTAAGACAAAGACATTTGAAGAAACCCACTTAATATCTCAAAACCAGTTACGAGGAAATAATAAATGAGGTTGAACTCTTGGTGACTGATAGGATCTGCCAAATCTGCTAGACTGGGTGGCAAAGTTGGGTGGCCTTTGGGTTCATCCAAGTTTTGTAGCACTCCCATTTCTAGAGAAACTGAATCTTAGAGTCACTTTAATCTTAATATCACTTCACTAATTTGTAAGAAGGAGGCAGTTGGACCAGATGCCTTCTGAGGTGTCTTCCATGATTCTCTCATTTTATATCAACAAGAATACAAAGAGAATTGTCTTTCACTAAGAATCTCTCTATAGATGGGATTCAGAGGGGAACACAGACAAGCAGGACAATGTTGGTATTACCATATTAAATTTAATGCATGTTAAGAGGAACAAACTGTAAGTAGTCAATGTTAAGTTTCATATATAATCTCCATCTTCTGGATTTCTTTGTAGATGGAAATATTCATGTGTATTAATTACTTTTTAGCTCATAATAAAAAAGATTAATTTTGGAGGACAAAGGAACAAACATTTATTAAGTGCCTAATATGTTGCAGGCACTATGTTAAGCATTTTATAAAGGTTATCTTGCTTGATTCTCACAACAGCCTCGTGAGGAAGGTGCTTTTGCGATCTCCCATTTTACAGCTGAGGAAACTGAAGCAAACAGTAGTTTGAACTCTTCTAGGATCATGCAGGTAGTTAAGTGACAGAGTCTAACAATAATGCTGCTTGCTGCTACTGTGACTATGTATGGCCAACAACACCAGCACATAGGAAGGCTGCTCGTATAGGTCCTTTGATCTGCTTTTCTAAGAAAAGAAACTTTAGGGGTTAACAATCTTATTTTTATTAAACATACCATTCACTTAGTTCACAGCAAAGAGCCAGCACCCTGAACTTTAGAGCAAATACAAAGAGAAATTACAAACAGAGACCATATAAACAGATCAGCATTTTTATCTAACCAAATCACAATACATAGTCACCAGAAAAGCACCAACATCTGGGTTTTCAAAGCCGGGGTGGGGTGGGGGGGGGTGGCCAGCACTGCTTCAACAGCTTACCCAGAGTCTCCTCACCAACACTCTTTCAATGAGTTTGTCCCCAAAGGCAAAACATTAGCCTCTGATTTTATATACACTTCTTCAGGGTCAAAAGGCATCACAGCCATGCAACTCAAACCTATGTGAACTAGGCTTTCTTGTTTCTTAAGCAGGTTAAAGACTCTTGATTCAATCAAAGAAATAAAAGACAACAAAAAGCCCACTTTGCTTGCCATTACATTTGAAAGGCAAGACTCATCAAAGGTGTTTGATTACCCTAGCATTCTAAAAGAGAAAACAAAAAAGTCCCACTCCTCCCATTACCATTACACTGAGTTAGGATTTGACCTCAGGTCTTCCTCATTGTAGGCCTAGGCTCTATCCTAGCTGCCTCAAAGACATAGATATAGTCAATTTTGCCATAATACTTGTTTTGAAAGTGCAAATTTGTTTCAGTGAGATGGTATATTAGGGAAGAATTTGAACATGATGTGAGTTTCATGTTTGCTTATGAGAAATTTTGTACATAAGAAACAGTGAGAACATAGAAAACTTCACCACTTTACAGTAACTCATGAGTGGTAAGCCTTCCAACACTCACTTCCATAAGCAAACGTCAGGTCTTTTTCAAGGTAAAGTGCCATATTGATTGTATATTTTCTTATGCAGTAGGACTTGTGGTTGGAGAAGAGATGGTCCATCCTCTTCCTCTTCCCCTGTTCCTTTCTCCTACCTTCTGCCATAGCCCTCACCTTTCCATAGTAGCCATCAGCTTTGTCAGCCTGGGACCTGTGGGAACCCAGGTGCAGTGAACAGCCTCAGATGCTGCCACTATTTCTCATAGTATTTATGATTTCTCAGCATGGGCAGCTAGGTGGCACAGTGGATAGAGTGCCTGGCCTTGAGTCAGGAAGACTCATCTTCCTGAGTTCAAATCTGGCCTCAGACATTGAATAGCTGTGTGACCCTGGGAAAGTCACTTAACCCTGGTTACCTTAGTTTTCTCATCTGTAAATTGAGCTGGAGAGGGTAATGGCAAACCACTCCAGTATCTCAGCCAAGAAAACCCCAATGGGGTCACAAAGAGTCAGACATGACTGAAAAAATAACTAAACAACAATGACAAAAAGATTTCTTAACCATTTAACAGGTATACAACTGTACTACCAATTTTCTTAAGTTTCTATCTTTTCTTTTTAACTGTGTTAGTAATGTAGTTTTTCAGTATTGTTTCCCTAACTCCATTTTCTCTATAAACTCTATGGTTTTTACTGAATAATTCTGAATAGCACAGTGATTTTTAAGAACAATTACATTGCATTTTAGCAGAACTCACTGCATTTAATTCAGCTCTTTTGTTCTCAACTTATAGAATCTTGTCTAGTCTTCATGGCCCAGTTCCTCTCTGAGGACTTCCTTGACAACTGGAACCACAGTGTTTTTCCTCTCTCTACACCCTGGCAGTTCCTTTTTATCTTCAATCCTTTCTTTGTCATTATACCTTAGATATTATAAAAATGTTGAAGCGCCCATGAGAAAACTAGGTCATCATGGGATCATAGGATCTTGTATCTAGCTGTGGAAGGTACTTCAGAGGTTATCCAGTGCAAACAATTAATTAAACATATGAGGAAACTGAGGCCCAGGGGGTTAAGGTAACTTGCTAAAGGTTCAGGATAAGCTTCAAAGGAAATCTATGAACTCATGTCTACCAATCCCAGAGCCTCTGTGCTTTTCCGTGACAGCAGTAAAACAACAATTACCATAGCAGGGAAAAAAATTAGGATTCGATTCAATTTGCTGTAATTTCCCACTTAAGTCTCTCGTACTCGTAATGGAAAGTCCTCTAGTGCAAAATAAAACAAAATGTTAAACTTGTGTTTTAATCTAAGCTCCAGCTGGCCCTTCCTTCTCAAGAGGGTTCAATTAAGTTAAGGGTTTTTCCTGTTTGTAAACTAGGGTGAATTACCTCATTTTCCGGACATTCATAAAGAAATTTTCTCTAGCCACTGTTCCCTAATGTATACATATAGCTAGCTGGCTATTAAAGGGGAAGGGTCAAGTCCTGGTCATTAGGAATCTGTTTTAGCTCCTGTATCTTCCCCATTTCTTATAGCACAATAGTATTCCATTACATTCATATACCACAACTTGTTCAGCCATTCCCCAATTGATGGGCATCCCTTTGATTTCCAATTCTTTGCCACCACACACACACACACACACACACACACACACACACACACACACACACACACATTGAGTAGCTATGTAGCTATCTAGTTCAATTCTCTTCATTGTAAAGGTGAATAAAAGTTAGACCTACTGTTCTGCAACCTTTTAGTTAACAAGCTCTAGGTTTTAGCTCCTCATCTGTAAAATGATTAGCATTAGAATAAGTGACCATAGCGTCTATTCTAGCTCTGAATCTGTGATTCTATCCTTTCTAACCATCCTCTCAGTAAGTTGACTATTTTGTAGAACTTCACACACACACACACACACACACACACACACACACACACACACACACACAAAATTAGGAATACCTGTGTGAACTTAGGAAAAGCATTTTACCACTTAGCTCCAGTTTCCTCATCTGTAAAATTAGGCACATAGATTTTATGACTTCTAATGTCCCTTCTGGGTTGTGCTGGTAAAGGTTTAAAAACCAGCTATCGGGGTCGGGGGGAGGGAGACAGGATACTCTCTTAGGTTTAATCTGTATTATAAATTTTGTCCATACTTAATCTTAAATCCATGGCCTTCTCCCCAGGGTATTGGAATTGGAAGGGAGGAGGGAAATTCTTTGCCACCACAAAAAGAGCTGCTATAAATATTTTTGTATATACAGGTCCCTTTCCTACTTGTGTGATCTCTTTGGGATACAGCCCTAGAAGTGGTATTGCTGGTTCAAAGGATACATTTTTTATAGCCCTTTGGGCATAGTTCCAAATTGCTCTCCAAAATGGCTGGATCTGTTTACAACTCCACCACCAATGTATTAATGTTCTAATTTTCCCACAATCCTCTCCAGCATTTATTATTTTCCTGTTTGTCATGTTAGCCCATCTGACAGGAGAGATGTGGTACCTAAGAGTTGTTTTGATTTTCATGTCTCTAATCAATAGTGATTTAGAGCATGTTTTTCATATACCTATAGATATCTTGAATTTCTTCCTCTGAAAACTGCCTGTTCATATGCTTTGACCACTTCTCAATTGGGGAATGGCTTTTCTTCCTATAAATTTGGCTCAGTTCCCTGTATATTTTAGATATGAGACCTTTATCAGAGACATTGGTTGTAAAGATTTTCTCCCAATTTTCTGCTTCCCTCCTAATCTTTGTTGCATTGGCTTTGTTTATACAAAACCTTTTCAGTTTAACATAATCAAAATTATCTGTTTTGCATTTTGTAATGCTCTCTGTCTCTTTTTGGGTCATGAATTCTTCCCTTTCTCCTAATGCTCTCCCAAATAGCTTACAGTATCAGCCTTTATTCCTAAATCATGAACCTATTTTGACTTTATTTTGGTATGTGGTGTAAGATATTGGTCTATCTCCAGTTTCTGCCATACTATTTTCCAATTTTCCCAGCAGTTTTTTGTGGAATAGTGAATTCTTAGCCCAGAAGCTGGGTTCTTTGGATTTATCAAAGAGTAGATTGCTATAGTTGTTGACTTCTGCATCCTGTGTACCTAATTCCCTATTGATCTACCATTCTGTTTCTTGGCCAGTACCAGGTAGTTTTGATGATTGCTGTTTTATGGTACAGTTTGATATCTGGTATGGCTAGACCACTTTCCCTAGTATTTCTTTTCATTAATTCTCTTGATATGCTGGACTTTTTCTTCTTCCAGATGAATTTTGTTATTATTTTATCCAGCTCTGTAAAATACTTTTTTTGGTAGTTTGATTGGTATGGCACTGAATAGGTAAATTAATTTAGGTGAAATTGTCATTTTTATTATATTAGCTTGGCCTAACCATGAGCAACTGATGTTATTCCATTTATTTAGAACTGACTTTATTTGTGTGAGAAGTGTTTCATAATTGTGTCCCTGAGTTTGTCTTGGCAGGTAGACTCCCAAATATTTTATAGTGTCTATAGTAACTTTAAATGGAATTTCTCTTTCTATCTCTTGCTGTTGGGCTTTGTTAGTAACATATACATATACATATATATATAT
>CM053623.1:255960364-255984812 GCA_028646595.1 Phalanger gymnotis
CCACTATTTCATGCTGCCTCTGTCCCTAAACAATCATTTTGTTATTGTCGTTCAAACAACGAGCTGTGTCTGACTCTTTGTGACCCCATTTGGAATTTTCTTGTTAAAGATAACTGCAGTGATTTGCCATTTTCTTCTCCAGCTCATTCTGCAGATGAGGAAACGGAGGCAAGCAGCGTTAAGTGACTTACCCAAGTCACACAGCTAGTAAGTGTCTGAGGCCAAATTTGAACTCACATCTTCCTCACTCTAGGCTTGGTACACTATCCCCTGTGCCACCTACCTGTCTAAACAATCATTAGCAAAGACTTATTTTAAAGTGGTTTCAAAATGAACATGTGGCATGAGTTGACTAACTAAACCCTCTCTAGAGAAGTGAATAGAATTCTTGTTGTGGAGTCAGAGGGGCCTAGGTTCAAATCCTGCATCTGACACTATGTGACTATGACTTAATCACTTAACCTCTTCAAGTTTCAGTCTCTTCATCATCTAGTCCTATTCTGGTGACCTAAATAATTTTTAGAAGCCTCATATGTAGCATACTAAAATTTGGTTTAATATATTTCCTCATGAGCCCTTTTTTTCCCCATTAAGTAAAACTTTCTATTATAACCCTTTTATTTTTCTCATTGTTCTGTCTATGGTGAGGAATTCTCCCATGGATGCCGTAAGGTAAACAAACATTCTTGAGATAATTCCTAACATTTCAGTCTTAAAAGAAACCTTCGATGCCATTCTCCCCAACATACTGTCTGAAGTAGGACTCTCCCTCCACCATCCTAATATGTGATCTTTCAACCTCTGTTTGAAGATATCTAGCACAGAGTTCCATGTGTTGTTTTAAGACTATTTGATCCATTTTTGTACAGCTCAAAAGGTTAAGAAGTTTCTTCTTAGTGTTTATGAAAATATTCCATGGCAAAATGGGGGTGTGGTGGAGGTGGGAGTGTTTAGGTCCAGAGTTTCTTCTCCTACAGTGAGCTAAAATCTATCTCGTTCTAATGTCCACCCCTAACTATCGTTATTTGAATTAAATTGTTTTCTTTTTAACTTAGAGATCTTTACCTCTTGGAAGGGATGTGCTGGTAAATGTTTAACAGAAGGCTGAGGGTGGGGATTATGCATGACACCTTTAAGTTTAGTGTGCATTAGTAACCTTTTCTCCATCCATTTCCTAAGTCTAAGTAATCAACCAAATAATAAATGGAACTTTGATTTGTAGACTTTACTGATTTCCAAGAGGTGTAAAAGTTCACACTGAAAATTTCACAGTTACTCTCCTGAGTTGATACAAGCAGGTTCCAGCATACCCCTGCCTCTATTTTCCTATCCACAGCAGAGCTTACTCACCACTAGATTTGCCCAATTTGTCATTTCCCTTATCTCCTTCCTCATCTTCCCTTTGGGGTTATCCTTTAGGATAAGCCTGATAAATAGAGATTTTCTTTTATATTGCCCAAACTATATGACTTCATTTCTCAACTTTCTTGCTTTCTCTTATCTTTCCACTTCTTGAAAATTGTGCTTTTATTCAGATAATTATTACCCTTTGCTTCCTTTTCCCCTTGTTTTCCATTCTTAACTTCTCATCATAGTTTATAGCATCCATCTACATTGTATACTTTTTGCCTAGAGCTGCCTATGAGTTAGTAGGTTACCTTGACCTCACACAGGCTCTGGATACTTCCTTGGACTACGTACATAGTAAATGTTATTGTATCTTCATGGAAGGTATCGAGACTATCTTGGAGACATTAAGGAGAGCTTAAGTAGCTTCCCTGGAGCATGAGCAATGGAAGAAACAAAAAGGAAAAAAATGGAGTAGGAGTCAAAGAGAGTTGGGTTTCAGTACTGGTTCGACCACTCACCAACTAAAGTCACCAGATGTGATTTTCTCATCTGTGTAATGGGGACAATGCTTATCAAATCAACCTGACTTATAGGATTGTGAGAAAAGTGCTCAGTGGAATTGGAAGTACATTATCAATGAGTTTTTTTTGTCAGTTCGTTTCCTTTGCTGGGTAGCACACTTGGGGTAAGATACTTGTGTTAGGAGTAAAGGGACAAAGAGAGATGGGATTTCATAGGATAATATATTTAGAGCTAGAAGGAACCATAAAGATCAGAGTCCAGCTTCTTTATTTCAAAGATGAGGAAATTGGGGTCAAGAGTTTTTTTTTTCCAAAACTGGGTCATGGTGGCACATGCCCGTAGTCCCTCCTACTGGAAGGCTAGGAGACCACTCGAACTTTGGAGTTGTAGGTTGAAATAGGGCTAAAGTTGATCAGACGTCTCCACCATCAGGCACAGGTATAGCAAGCTCCCAAGAGTAGGGGCCACTATGCTGCCTAAGGAGGGGAGAACCAGCTTAGTTTAGTAATGGAGTGTTGCTCAGCAATGCATTGGAAACTTGAGTGGCCCCTGCCCTTCCAGCCTGGCCCAGATCTTAGTAAAACTTTCTATTATTACTCCTCTATTTCTCTCATTGTTCTTCCCCTAGAGAACAATTATTCCTTGTATGCAATCAGGTAAATGAGTGTTCTAGGTATATTTCATCATTATGGCTCAGGTCCCCCCATCTTGCCCAGGCTGGAAGTACAGAAGCCACTTATGGGCCCAATCCACTGCTAATGGATTCCAATTAGTCACTTGATTTGGCCTATTCCATTACTAACTTGGTCTCGTTCTCCACTCTTCTGGCAACTACATTAAATTGTCTCTCTAATAAGGTATATGTGAGTATCTAGGCTGGCTCTATTGCCTAGCTATAGTTGTATCTCTTTCCTTAAAGTTCTTACTAGTGACAATTTCATGTTTGCACTTTGACTTTAGTGGGGCAGATGGGAAAGAGTACCTGTTGACTCTTTGCTCAAATTTCCATACAGGGATGGAACTGACTTTTGCTTTGATTTATTAACATGCTGACAGGTCAAAATAGAACACTGGACTAAGCATCAAAAAAGAGAGTTCAAGACTCAGGTCTGCCACCGTTGGTCAAGTCTTCTCTGATCCTTAGTTTTTTTATATGTAAAATTATTGCCCTGGATTTGTTGTTATCGTCCTCTTATCTGACTTTTCATGACCCCATTAGGAGCTTTCTTGGCAAAAATAGTGGAGAGGTTTGCCATTTCATTTTCCAGCTCATTTTACAGATGAGGAAACTGAGGCAAACAGGGTTAAGTGACTTAACCAGGGTTACCCAGCTAGTATCTAAGGCCAGAACTGAACTCAGGAAGATGAGTCTTCCTGATTCCAGGCCCAACACCATCTAGCTGCCCTATTGGGCTGCACTGGATGCCCTAAAAGTTCCTTTACATCTTTTTTTGGGAGGATGAAAAAATAAATATTTTCTCATGATCATTTCAGACACAGTATAGCAGAATAAATAAAGTGCTAGATTCAAACCCTTACAAGTTATTTAACCTCTTAGTGTTCTAAGCTAGAAGTATCTAACTCAAGAAGATGAAAATGTAATTGGAAAATATTTAAGATACAACATAAAAATGCAATACAACACAAATAATGTTAATTTGTGTTTTTTGCAAGTCAAATATGTCTTCAGGATCCATTTCTATTTGAGTTTGGTAGCTGGGGTGGAAATTTCCCTAAGATTTTAAATCATTGTGGTATTAAATTACATTGGTAGAAGCTTTATCACTCAGAATTCCCCATAAAAATGAAATCACAAGTCCAATCCTTTTCTTCTCTCCTTTTCATGATCATTTTATCATGTTTAAAACTAAGTCCAGATGCCGGCATCCGACTTGAAGTAACTAAGAGAGGGCCTGCTGTATTCAGCTCATCTTTGTGGCCCTGAATTACAACAGTCTGATTAACTTGGCTGCATTGCTTCCTGATACGTAGATTACAATTCACCCAGATCAGTTCCTGACCCATCTCGCTTGATAGAATTCTCAGAATCATTCTAGTTCCTAGTTCGACTGATTTAAACTATAATTTATTTGGAGCTGCTGAACAATAATACAGTCAGAGCTGGGAGGGACTGGGAGGCCATCTAGTTTAATCTCCTCATTTTAAAGACTAGGAGATTTAGGCCCAGGGAAGTACAATGTCCTATCAGTCCTGAGAGACAATTTGAATCCAGGTCTTCTGACTGAAGAAGCAGTCTTTCCACTGAGCCTCACTGCTTCCTGGTCTCAGGAGAGCATCATGGTATAATAATAAAAAGGGGACCCTCACAGAAGGGCCCAACTCCACCTGGTTTGGTGCACTAGCTGCTTTGGAGCAGGGACCCCCGATGTGTCCTTTACTTCATGACATTGACCTACAACACTGGCCTGGCCTGAAAAGAATTTGATGAAGGAGACTCTTTGCCTTTTAAAGAGTCATTGGGAAGCTTGTTTAATTCTGGAGCTCCTCAGGGCTCCTGAGTCCCCATTTCCATATCTGTAGAATGGGTATTGGGGAAGGGAGATTAGATGATCTCTGGTGTTCCCAGAGAAAACATGAAGCAACTAAATGGCATAGTGGATAGAACCCTGACTTTGGATTCAGGAGAACCTGAGTTCAAACTGGGATCCTGGGCAAGTCACCTAACTTCTTAGTCTCAATTTCCCTCATTTGTAAAACTGGGATACTCGTACCTACCTCAAACGAGGATCAAATGAGAAAATATATGTAAACCTTTGCAAACCTTAGAGCATTATATGATAGTTATCATAGATTTATTATTAATGTTATTATTATTATTAACATCATCATCATTCTCTGACTCCAAGTTTTACAACCTTGTAAAGTTGTCTAGAACTCTAGATATCCTCTGGTGAGTTTACTGCTGAAGAGATTCTGGTAAAAGGGCAGGTGTTCTGCCTTGGTCATAAATCAAGTAAAACTTGGAGGAAGTGGAAGGGGACGGGGCGAGAAAAAGCTGCTCCAGGTGTGGCAGAGCAGGACCAATAGGCTGTCTTGCTTTCACTGCTGAAGCCTTTGCACCATAAAGAGCCTAGGTGCCATTCATCACTCCTGCTGAGCATAACAACATGAATGTGTAACAACAGTATAACACAACCACAGATGTCAGTGGAAAAAGTCTGTGTGGACAGAGAAGGAGGGAATGATGGCTATGGATTGGCTATACTGGCAGCCATTCAGAGCTATCTAAATATAGTACACTATTAACTTTCCCTGGGGCTGTGTATCACCATGGATCTGATAGAGCTTCTACCCTCTAGGAATGTATAGTCTCAAATGGGCACTAATAACATGGTAGAGCTGGAGGCGGAAATGGCAAACCACTTTGTTGTCTTTGCCAAGAAAACCCTGAATGGGGTCACGGAAAAGTCAAACACAGCTGAAATGACAGAACAACAACATGGTTTTGCACACAAAATGAAACAAGACAGAACAAATAGGAAGCCAAAAGTAGAATTATTATAAATATTATCCACAAGTCCAGAGTCTTCCATTCTAGTGTTATAGAGAAGCAAGTGAAAAGGAGAGTGGGTGTTGGACTCTTACTATCAGTGGGCCTAAGAAAGAATGGACTGAACAAACTTTTAAAGTTATCTGTGAGTAACAAAGGTCATGTCCTGTTCTCTTTATACAAAACTAAACAAATACTTTCATTCCTCTGTACAGTCTAGCCAAGGTTGCCTATAGCAGCAGGGTCCTAAGAAAAATAAAGGAAAACTTGGCTTTAGTGAGGAAGGAGAAGGGCCAGTGGGGTTACAGAAAATCCCTTTTGCTATTCCAGAGTTTCCTATTTACAAAGAACCTATTGAGGTTCTTTCCTGCATGGAGCAGGTGTTTATTCAACCAAGTATTGTTATTTTTTTAAGCCAACATGCCTTCTTTGCTGGACAGAGGGAGATTTGAGACCCTATTCAATCTCTGTAGTACTCTCAATCCTATTTTCTATTTCCTGTTCCTCTCATGTCACTGTAGATCCTGACAGTTTTGAAAGGTATGAAAATGTTACTCAGTGTTATTTATTTAGTCCCTAACTATTGTAAACCTCTGTGCCACTTAAATATCTAAAAAAGGGCTATGGTGATAGCTGAACAGCTTTTGTCTAAAGAATGGCAAAGGAGGGCCTAAATCAGGTTGGGGGTGGGGATGTCATCCATACAATCCTATGGTTCTTTGGATAGTAGCCCTTCCACTTGGTGAACCTCACTCAGATCCTCCTTATTTTATATGTTTTGGGAGGAAGTTGCTATCTTATAAAATCGTATTAATGAAATGGTCCTGCAGGACCCAGTTTACTTTTGCATTTGAAACAGTGTTAAGGACAGTGAAATACACAGGGTTCTTCCTATTCTCTGAAGGAAGGGGGTGTTTCGGAATCTGTTTGGTGTCATAGAACTCTTTGGCAGTCTGATTAAGTCTATGAACACTTTCTCAGTATAATGTATGAAGTAAAGTGCATAGAATTACAAAGGAAACCAGTTACAGAAATATGGCAGAATTAGGGTGCAGAATGAGATATTTTTTTATACACTCATTGAGGGAATTTGTTTTGTTTGCTGCATGTTTGTTACAAGAAATTTGTTTTTCTTTTTCTCTCAGAAGGATGAGAGGAGGTAATCTGTGTTTATAATGTAAAAATAAAGCACATCACAAATTAAAATGAATTTTTATAATGTCTAGAAATTTAAAAGCAAATTTATGGATTCTAGGTGAAGAATCCCCTTGTTATAAAAGAATCAGAAATCCCAGTAAACACTGCCAAACTTTTTTTTTATGGAGGAAAATTTAAAGTTCTATTGTCACACTGAGCAAAGGAAGCTAGACAAATTTTTAAGGGAGCCTTTTGATGACCTTAAAATCTAAATTAAGTCTCACAGTGTTTGCATGACTTCACATATATAATTGATATTGTATTGCTAGCCTTCTTAACGGGTGGGGAGGAGTGGAAGGAAATTTGGAGCTCAAAATTTTAAAAGATTGGTGGTAAAAAAAAATTTCAGCATAATGGGGAAATATTTGACGAAATAGATTTTTAAAAAAAAGGTTCACATAAAAACAGTCTCATGGTAAATAAGGCTTTAAACATGCACAGGACTTTAAGGTGCAGTCCTTCTAATTAAAGTAATTGTTTTTTGGTCCAGATCTGTGATTTTATTGTTGTGGGGAACTCTCACTGAAGAAACTCTATTATAATAGACCAATTCCTGCTTTGTAGGATATAGTCTCAGAAGGCTGTGAAGGGCAGGAGGAGGTAGGAGTACCAAGTCATTGAATGAGTTGCCACTCTCTGGCTTAGGTGGGACTTCAACCTGGTTCAGCTCTGGCTACCATCTGCCTTCAGTTGTTACCATCAATAACATTTTTTTAGAATATCCAATTTTCCACCAAAGCTCTTGGCAATGTCAGCTAAGAGTATTTTTCTAAAATCCCTTCATTGATAAGTCCCATATCCACCTTTGTAGGTGATTGAAGAATGAATACAAAGGGTAAATCTTGAATCCTCTGACTTGGCTTGTACCCAGTCATTGTCACCATCAACTTTTTGGTTAAGGCACTTGGATTCTCTAGACATGCTATCATGTCATCTGCAATTAATGATATTCTGACTTATACATTTTCAACATCAATCCTTCCAATTTATTTCCTGGTTTTTATAACTTCTGAAATTTCTGATACTGTCAAATTTTTTTTTCTAAAAAAGTAGTAAGTGTAGGAAAAGAAAATGAATCCAAGAATTTAGAAGCACAGACCCACCACGCTCACTTGGCTACATGTCTGCTGAATGGAATTGGCTGGATTTAACTGACCAAGAAACAAATCCATTTGATAACTTCACTCATCTAAAGGCATCATTATTCATACAGACGTCAGTCTGCTCCTTTCCTTGGAACCCAGAAGGGCTAAGGAAAACTAATTCTCTACTCTGTGGGAGAAAAAGAAATATTACCAAAGGTGCTGTTGTCGGTAATCGTCATTGAACTTCTCTCTGCCAGCTTATGAAAGGAGGTGGAGGAAAGCCCCTTCCAAAAAGCTGCAGTGTCACCATGAAGGAGCACTTTAGGGCCATGGAAACACATTTGCATAGTTCAGAATGATTGTCCCTGCCATCCCTGCTGCTGCTTTGCTACTCTCTCATTTCAGGCTTAAAGTGATTTAGAAACCAAGGGCCACCAGCTGTTTTAAGTAATGCTACTTGAGCTAGACATAAGTTCAGTACAGCAGCAAGAGTTCTGGATAGAAGGCTGTCAGTCCCATGAGAAACATCTCATGTTGTGCAAGGGAAAACAAACAAAAAAGAGTGAGCAACTTATTAAAATTAGGAAATTGTGATCTAATTTTCATCTATGTATTTGCAAATCTGTCATGCTAAGAGTGAAAGCTAACACATGAAGAATCTCCATCAATTCTTAGAAGAAACTAAAATACTTATTGATTCATTCTAAGAAAGCTTAAAGGTAGTGGGCACTGGTTCCTTATTCGTTGTTGTTCAGTTGTTTTTCAGTTGTATCCAATTCTTTGTGCCCCCATTTGGGGTTTTCTTAACAAAGATACTAGAGTAGTTTAGCATTTCTTCCTTTAATTTATCTTACAGATGAGGAAAATGAGGCAAACATGGTTAAGTGACATACTTAGTAAGTGTCTGAGTCCAAATCTGAACTCAGGAAGAGGAGTCTTCCTGACTCCAGGCTGGGCACTCCATCCACTTTGTCACTTAGCTGCCCTCCTTATTGGTAATCCACTATTTTATCCTGGGATGGCCAACTATGCTAGACGTACTGTCCCTCTATGTAATTCCCCCCTTCCTATTTCTTCTGGCTGGCAGCATGACTGTTTCTGTGGTCACAGCTGTTTCCTGGCCACTCCCTCAATAAGGTTTAAATGTGATTTAGAAATTGAGGGCCACCAACTGCTTTAGATGATTCTCTATGAACCATGAATGTGTTCGGTTTGAGTAGAGAATATTTTTCAGCCCTCCCACCTAGACTGTCCAACCAGGAGAAGCAAGCAACACCTAGGAAAAGGGGATGGGAGAGGGAAGAGCCCAATCCAGTTACTGAGTGCTCATGAGAAGACTGGAGGGGATTCTGGGGAATGCCAGATAAAAGTACCAGTCACACTTAAGTCCATATTTTTGAGCCCTCCCTCCTCCCCTCCGAGTGAGGTATTCTTCTGGTGCCTCATCATGGCGATGACCCTGGATTCTTTGAGGCTTTCCAGTGGATCTCAAGTTCTGACAAGCCCCAATAAATTGGAAAGAATTTATGAACAGAGCTGGTGACAGACTCTTGGCCAAGGATCAGAGATCCTCATCACCAGCAGGTTAGCCACCAGGTAACAAATGTACTTTTGGCAATAGCAAATTATGAAGCTTTCTGTGCTCTTTATCAGTGGAGAAATTGCACACAAGGATTTTGTGAATTAATATTAAGACCAATTTTCTAAGCCCTAC
Source organism: Phalanger gymnotis (assembly GCA_028646595.1). NCBI lineage: Eukaryota > Metazoa > Chordata > Mammalia > Diprotodontia > Phalangeridae > Phalanger > Phalanger gymnotis. The sequence goes on from CM053623.1 coordinate 255,969,744, forward strand.
AGTATAAAGGGACTCCATTTACAAAAAAAGGGGTAGAACTGAATCTCTTTATACACTATGGTCTATTAAATGGCTGGTGTTATATGATGGTTCAAGCTATATGAGAAAACATGGCATTTTTATGGTTGGCGAAAAAAATCTGTTTTACTTTGAATGTAGAAATAATTACATAGGCAAAGCAAGCAAAACCAGACCCACACAGAACAGGCATTAATTGCTTTATTGTTTTAGTCACCACCATTTCCTGGCACTTGTTGCAGTCCTAAAGATTACTACAAAATTAAAAGAGGTTGGCCAGGAAAGAACTGCAAATTTAGCAACACCCTTTCAGAGACTTCCTGCTAGCTTCTCTGCTCTCACCTTGGCTGGCAGAATTGCTCATATAACATAAGAATCCGGAGAGATCTTAGAGGTCATATAATAAACTGCTTTCATTTTAGGAAAATGAAGGTCAAAGAGGTTATAGATTTGGTGCTGAGAAAAGCTTCCTAAGGACAAGGGCTATCCAGAAGCAAAATGGGCTGCTTTAGGAGGTAGAAGGGTTGTCCTCCTTTGAGAGTGTCCACATAGAGGCTGTATAACCACTGGAGATGAGCCAGTTCAATGACTTCAATGCTGGAATGTTGGGAAGACCTGAGTTCAAATTTTGCCTCAGACACTCAGTATCTGTGCCACACTGGGCAAGTCACCTCGTTCTGTTTGCCTCAGTTTCCTCATGTGTAAAGTGAGCTGGAGAAGGAAATGGCTAACCACTTCAGTATCTTTGCCAAGAAAACTCTCTACAGGGTCATGAGTCAGACTTGACTGTGTGCCTGATCACCCACAACGACCACCACTTAGGTGTGTTGTAGAGGAAATTGTATGGTTATAGCATGAATTGGACTGGATGATTGCTGCTGAAATCCCTTCCAATGCTTCCATTCTGTGACTTTTTTTATTTTCAATGACTTTCCCTGAATCCCCTAGCTAGGCAAGGGCAAGATTAGAACTAGAACCTAGGTCTTCTTATTCAGTATCCTTTCTGGGCCACACTCTTTACATTTTCAGCTTACCTAAGCAAGAACCAGGTCAGCTTGACAAACAAGGAGACTTGGCCACCATCTTCTAAGAGGTTTCCACAAGGGCCAATGAATGCCTGAAATTCTGATACTACAGCTTCTCTTTCTTTCGGCTTAAGACTTTGACCCCAGTTAAAATACCAGTATTATTAGGAGAGAACCACGCTGTAAGATGAAACCAGCCATTTATACCTTAATGTGAACGAGGAATCCTAAGATTGGATTTTAATAATGGAGAGGGGGTTTGGGGAAAGAAGCCATTACAATACTGTCTGATTCTTCTACAGCATCTTAAATTACTTTCTATCCTTATCTTATGTGATCATCTCTACAACTCTGTGGTGTAAAAACCACACAAAAAACCCACAGGTGGTCTGATGGTTCTGGCAATAGAAAGGAGAAAAATAAGGAAAAATTTGATCTCTTTGACTATTAATTATATACAAATTTGCCTAAAATGTTTGTCCAGAAATGCCATCCATGTTCTGCAATGGTCCTTGTTTGGGGGATTTGTTTTTGCCTTTTTTTAATGTAAAAGATATCATTCATTCGTTGGAAGTCAGGAAAAGAAAAACAGAGCCACCCAAATTAGCAAAACCAATGGGTTCTGAGAATGATGTGATTACTGCTAATTAGGAGTTGTGGTATATTCTAACTTGAATCAAGGTTATATTGGTTTTCCATATTCACCTTTCCATTCCCTCTCTCCTTTGGTAGCATAGTACTTTCTTACTATCTCCTCTATTAAAAGTTATTTACAGAAAAAGATCAGAAATCCCTCATTTATATTCTAGAATGAAGCTGCGAAGTGTGTAGTCTACCTCTCCCCCAGGGGGTAGTTATAATTTAAGCCTTATCTGCCTCTCTCATTGTATACTAAGAGTCACAAAAGGCTTTGCCCAGGTAAAGGATTTCTGGCATCATTGAGAAGGAAAGCATTTTGAGGCTCAGGGGCCATTTCATTCAAGTACTTCTAAATGCCTTTCTCCCCCAGTAGAAATTGTCTGTAGCATTCTTTCAATCAGCTGTTCTTAGGTGACATTTTAGGGTAGGAAGAGTAAACTAAAAATCTAGGCCAGAAGAGATGAGAGGAAGATAGATCCATATACTTTAGTATAATGGAAGTCTCTCTTAAGTACCAAATCTCATGTATTTATATGTGTTTGAAATATTCCTATTCCTTCTTTAAAAGGAAAAAAATTATTAACTGGCTGAAGTGTCTAATAATGGCAGACATCTGGCAAATTATCAGAGTCACTGCATTGCCAAGACCAGCTTTGAGTGAATAGCTTAACAAAATCCTAATATATCCCTTGGTTAAGCTTAAATAGGAGGCAGTATGGTGTAGGAGATAGAGAGGTAACCTCCAAACCATAAAGATTTGGGTCAGGTCTTCCCTCTGACATATACACTAGACTGTGTGACACTGGGCAAGTCACTTAGCCTCACAATTCCCTAGCCAATGCTAAGACTATAAAGCACAGCTAAGGTAAAGACCAGCATTATAAGATGACATTCCCTCATAACAGTGAAATGACAGATTCAGTCTCTATCCTTATGAAACTTAAATACCTTTTGATGCTGGTCATAGGCACCAGTTAAATAAACCCTTTAAAAACTCCATTAGATTAAATGCGGAATTCACCAAGCAATCTTTTAATGTGCTCAGATCATTCTTGGGTATCAATTGTTATAGAAATACCCATAACATCCACTGGTAGGTACTGATGTCAGTTGACACTATCGACATTTAAAGATCTAGGAAGTAAAACCTAGGTTTCTTTATTATGCATAAACACAGGTCCAGAGTTCAAAAAGTAGTGCTGAACCCTGACCAGAGCCTTCATAAGGCTTATATAATTTGCAATTACATTACAGAGATAAAGGAATGATTTTTGCTTTCAGACTTTCACAATGGAGACAGAATCTTACTCATTAAGCAGGGAAAGAAGAAACAACATTTTAGGGATATAAACTTCAGAGAATTACCCACCACTAGGCTTGTAAGATTTGCATTTCAAGGCTACATTTGCAGGGTTTACAATGGGCTAATTGAGAGGGGAACATTACATGCCAAAAGATAACTACAGAGCCCAACCTTGATTGTGGATTCCTTCATAAACAAAAAGGGAGTAGTAGCCTGGGAAATTACAAATGTCATAAATTCCATTTACCTCTATCTAGTTTCTTATTTTAGATACAAAATAAAGGAATTACTGATTTTAACACAACTTAAGAAAGGCTCCAGTCAGCTAAGTGACATTCTCAGAAAAAGGGGAAATTTTGGAGCAGAAATAGTACAGGTGGGGCAGGTAGGTGGCACAGTAAGTAGAGCACTGGCCCTGGAATCAGGAGAACCTGAGATCAAATCTGACTTGAGACACTTCACACACTAGCTATGTGACCTTGGGCATGTCACTTAACCCCAATTGCCCTGCCTTCCCCCCTCCAAAAAAAAAGAAATAGTATAGGTTAATAAAAGGAATCAAAAGCTCTTATGATACAGTGTTAAGCTTTATCTCTCATAGGATTAAGAAAGGATGGATCCTTTGCCCATAGTATTTCATTTGATATCCAGTGATGATGATGAGGGCACAGTCTTTGGGAACCCCCTTGAACCTGGAGTATAGTCTCTGGGAGCCCCCTTGAACTCTCCTTGAGTCTTCCAACTAGATCTGGCCTTCCCCTAAAGCCATGGGCCTTGCATTATCATTGGGCCCAAGTCTCTGCCTAGCCTATCCTTCTATTGTCCAGCTATTTCCCACACTTAATCCTGATCAAAATATCTATACCCTAGCTCTGTTACCCTAGCCCTCTACTGTCTGTCATCTCCATGTAGCCTTCATCTATTTCTCACCCTGGAGTCTGACCTCATCTCATCCTCCTTAGACTCCTCCTCAAGTCCCTCCCTAAACCCCTCCTCTAGTCACCCCAGACCACCCCACAATCTTTGTGTATATAATCTCCATCTTGCCTCCTTGAAGGTGCTCAGATTCAATCTAGTTCAGTAGATTGAATCTGGCCCGCTTGTGAAAACAGGCGTCACAAAGGGTGGGATTTCTTAAGACAACCCATTATGGTGAATCCCTAATAAACTTTGTCTTTTCCCTTGGCTGAGAAGGCTTGAGTCAAATTCTTTTGGCAGGACCCGGTGTGTCAGTACTTTGGGGTGTCGAGCACCCCTCAACCCCAAATCTCTTCAATGATAATATCTTAACTCTGACTAACCTAAACTCTCACTCAGTTTCCATTCTGACAAATGGAGAGGGAGAAAATAATGAACATAGAAGAATTTTTCTTCTGTTTGAAGCTGACTTAAACAAACTTGTGTCCATGGCCTCACTGGCATCATTCTAGACCCAGCTAAGCTAGGCAATGCCCCAACAGCAAGGGGAAGGTCTCTAATCCAAACTGTGTGACCATACCCAGGAACATATGGCCCAAGGCAGGGCAGGATAAGATGTCCCACAGCACAAATTGGGCACAGCTTCAAAAATATCTAATGTCCTTTGTTAAGTCTATTTAAGAGAGATAGGCAAGCTATATAAAGTCAACCAATAAACTTCAGGGATCACAGTGTTTTACCTGTCTAGAGTTGAAGGGAACTTTGACGTCATCCAATATAATACCCTCATTTTTACAGATAAAGAAACTGAGGTCAAGAATGACCAAATATCCCATCATTAACTGGCAGAGCCAGAGTTGAACCCAGATATTCTCACTGCAAATCCAAGGAAACCTTATTTGTATAATGGAAGTAATACAATCGTAATGCAAAAGCATAGCTCTCATACCAATGTACCTTCATATCAAAATCCCAAAGTCCAATTTCAGCTTAACCATGCTTGCTGTTGCATACCTGGACTTCATTCAAATGTTCCTCTTTGTTTTCCTTTGTCATCACTTTTAAAAAGAGTTAAGAAATGTCTTTTTTTTAAGAAAAAAAAAATATTTCCTTTTGGTATTTTAAGATAGTCACCTCTTTAGTTCAGTCCCCTGAATGCCTTCCTGTTTTTCAAGGAGAAATACCTCTCTCTAGCATTCTGTAACTTCCCCCTTATCTCCCTAAACATATACTATTGTATTCATAGTTCATGTGTTCATTCGAATGAAAGCTCCAGCAAAAATAGACTAAACATATTCCTCCCCCCACATGGTTTGCTCAACCTACTCTAGAGATAAGTAGAAGACTCAGATAACACTTACCAAATTAATCTGGACAGTTTTTTCCCAGTGTTTTTCATTATTCACTCCAGCATTATTGACCAAAATATCCAATCTTCCAAAATGTTGAACTACTTTTCGAAAAGTATCTAATTCCAAGAGGAAAAAAATAGAATATATTTCAGATATCTTCCTATCTTCTATATCAAACAGTTCTTAATAAATGAATTTTCAGAGCTATACTACTTTGGCAAAAGCTATTTTCCAGGTTTTGTCAGAACATACTAGATTCTAGAAACAGAAAGAATTACAACTATTAGCCTGCTTATGCTTTCCAACAACTTCCTACACTTGCAAGGAATTAATTACTAGCTAGATCTCTGTAATTTAAGTCAGAATGATATGAACCTATTATTACATAATTATGTTATTAGCTATCAGCTGAAAAACACTGTTGATTATCAAGTATGACATTAACAAAAAATATTGTGTAATTCAGGTCAAAAATTGCTGCAATCAAATTGACATTATATAATATCCACCTATATTATTAGTAAACAAAGTCAGAGCAGGTATTCTCAGGTAGTTTTTGAGTCTAGATAGAATTTGATTACTGTCCACTTAAGAGCTGATATTTCCTTTTTCCTACCTGATGTCAACGATCTGTATCAGAAATATTTAAGAAAGATATAGTTAGAGGCAGCTCATAGGAACAATAGGTATCAGGAAATACATTGTTGATTAAAACCATATAACCACTGGAGACCTTCATGGGGTCCTTAATCTTCTGGGGGACAAATATGATTGTTATCAATTTTAACAAATAAATAAGACTGATGTAACAAAAAAGAACTCCAACACTGCTCTCCCTAACCCCAGTCCCCACACCCATTCATGAAAGTGATCTGAAGTGCAATAAATTTTTTTCTTTCACCTGACATTGAAATCCTAATACCCTCCCTCCCTTTCTTACTGAAAATCAATCAACCCCATAATCCTGGACAAAATCTTTGTCCAGTGGCATCTCACATGATTCCATATCTATTTCTTATCCTCTGACTTCCCAAACCTATGTGTAAATAAGAGATAGATCACATTTCAATTCAAGTCTAATATTTATTAGACATACTATGAGCTAGGGACCTCACTAGGTCCTGGGGATACAAAGACAAAAGCCCCAACCCTCAAGGATCTAGCATTCTTGGGAATGGGGGAAAATTGATTGGAAGAAGAAAAGTACAATTGTGAAGCATAAGGAAAGGTATCTTTCTAAAGGCTTAAGAGTACTAATAATAGGTAGCATGCATACAGCTTTTAAAGTTTTCATGACTCTTGTCTCATACATTATCTTACTCTGATATAATTTTCTTACTTCCTGATTCAGATAGCACTTGTGGTACATAGTAAGTGGGTCTTTGAAACATTATGTGCAGCTATTGGTTGCCAAGCAATAGTTACCATTTAGAAAATATTTTAGGTTTGTAAAGCACTTTACAAATATTATCTTATTTTAATCTCACAACAACCCTGGGAGGTAGGTGCTATTATTATCCTCATTTTACAGATGAGGAAACTGAGGCAGACAGTGTTAGATCCTACAAATATGGAAATTGTATTAAAAGAAAAATACTGAACTTATATAGTATGGGACCTAAGTTTAAATCCTGCCTTTGCCATTTATTCTCTGTGACCTTTGGCAAGTCACTTTCCCTCTTTGGGCCTCAGTTTCCACATCTGTAAAATGAAGGTGTTGGATTAGATGACCTTTGAAGTTCTTTCTAGATCTGTGAGTCTATAATTCTACAGAAAAGCAGCAAGAGAGCTAGATTCCAGACCCAGATTCTTGGCCACTCACTGGCTAGGTGACTTTGGACAAATCACAAGTTTCTTTATTTGTAACATAAAGTTATTTTTTCTAAATCATTTCTGAAGTCCTGTCCAGCTTTAAAGCTCTATGGTTCCAATGAAGTTGGAAGTAGCTACTTTATAAACGCTCCTGGGCAGCATTAAAAACTAAACGAAACAAAATCCCTTACATTATTATACTCGTACAGAAGTCATTGTTTTTTTTTTTGGGGGGGGGGGAAGGGGGAAGCAGACTCCATGAAATGTTTTCCTTAGATAGAGACAAAAGGTTGATGTATCATCAACTCACAAACATTTTATATGTAGCTTACCCACACCCAGAATAACTGCCCTTTTTTACTTAACATACAATCTGGTCACCTCCCCTACCCAACACCTATGCCTTGGGACTGGTAAATGAATTTTAAATATTGGCACAGGTAAACTATAATTACACGGAAATGTTCAAGACTGTATATACATTCTAAGGTCAGGTCAAAATGTAATGTATTCTAAAGTCAGGTCAAATGGTTTTGTATTAACCACAATGCTGACTGTACTTACTGTATGCTAGTATAATGAGATCCCTATTGCCTACCAGGGCTCTCAATAAACCAGCATCATGAAATACCACAATGCCTAAGATGGGTAAGTGTTGTTTCGACTTATACATTCATCCCATTCCTCAGTCACCACTCCCTCTCCCCGTCAAATCACTAGTTCCTTATTTTGTAACTTGTTAGAATTTTCAGAATACAGCTCCAGGATTTCTTTAAAAACCACTTCCTTTTAATATGTGACCACTTTTATTTATATCACAAGTTTTTACTCAGTCTTTCATAACAGAATGGAACACCTATTTTTATACTGTCAGACAACTGACCAACCTAGCCTAGAATTTTGACAACAGAAAAGAAAATAAAACATGGCGGCATGATGCTTTCCATGACAAAATCCTCCCACATTACACATGGCACTCTAGAAAACCCTCTCTTTTCTGTCACCACCAATTGTGGAACTACAATTGATGCTACCTTAAGGCAAATAAAGTTTATTTTTCGAATCCTTCTTCTTGGGATCTCTCTACCCTTTTTTGATAAGCAATCTATTCCCTTTGACCAAGTCTCTCCCAGTGAGGTGCTTGATCCTGAACCTTTAACTCATCTCCATTAAAAACTTATCTCTACACAGCATCCCTTTTAGTCCCCTGGATGGTTATTTAAATAAATTACTAACTCTTTGCTAATGTCCTAGCTTGCTAAACATATCCCTTTTCTCAGATAACAGAATGCTTTAGCTTAGATAAAATAGTTAGTTGGCCAGTGGGTGAGATGATTTTAAGCAGGTAAGGGACCTCCTAAAGCATGCTTACAGAGACAGTTCCCTAGAATTGTAAAGTGCCATAAAAATGTCAGCAGCTAAGAGTAATGACACAGATGGCTAGCCCTGCTGGAGGTTTATGTAAGTCATCCTCAAAGTTGTTATTTGTGTTCCATAAAACTTCTTGGCATAACAAGCTGCATGTACTTACTTTCCATTGTGTGAAGCACAGACTTCCTAGTGTGTAAAGATCCCCTCCAGATCTTATCTCCTTAAGAGTCTTCATAAACTCTCTTTCATAGTCAAAATTTGTTCTCAGCTACTTATCATGAGTTAAATTTCTATTTTTAAAAATTTGTCTAAGTTATTTCCAAAATATATCTGTTTTCTACTCAGTAAGAGATGTGATAGTCTACATATTCTGAACATTATATTTAATACATATATAGGTATATACATACCTATATATGGGTATATACATACCCATACACATATTTCATATACACACACATATAACCCCTTAATAGATTTTTGTTGTCAAATCTAGCCTGACAACACCTGTGTGACCCTGAGTAAGTTACTTAATCATTGGGACCCTGAATTCCTCAACTGTAAAATGAAGGAGTGGGGCAGAGTGGATTACATAGGCTTTGAGGATCCTTTCAGTCCCTTATATGGTGGCAAATATATAGTTTCATTTTTGTCTATTGACTTACTTGCCACCAATTATCAGGTCTCCCAAGTCTTCATGTCTGCTTGGTGTATTTCAATCCAATATTGCCATTGACTTTTCACAAGTAGATTGACCTACTTTAAGTTGAGCTGATGGAAACAGGAAAGCTTTGAGGAAAGCCTGATAAGAGAATTTTTTTTTCCAGCACTGAGTTTGTAGTTATTAGCAAAAGAAAAATTATATAAATGCAACAAGGACCGAGCCAGAGAAGATCTGGTTTAAATCACATTGCACGTGATTGACAATGATACTTCTAACATATAAAGGGGAGGGAGACAACACCTGTATCCTACCTTAATTCTGCATTAAGTGTTATTGAGTTTTCCCTGAGAAAATAGTTTGACAATTCCTCTAGAATCTAGACCTATATGGGTTGCAATCCACAGTTTAAAAATGCTGAAGGGGTCTCCCTCCAGTGGAAAAAGTTTAAGAAGCCCTGCTCTAGATTCCACTAACTTAAAAAGTACGAGATTTCAGTCCTTTAGGTTTACTAAACAAGGACATCAAAAACACATGCACAAAATTCTTTAATACACAAGTTCTCAAAATAAAGAAAAAGAATTTGTCCATGTTCTTTGCTTTTCCTAAGTAATGTAACTATTGATCAGGACTTCTTTGGTCGGAAAGACTCAGGCTTTGAAGCTTTATCTGCTGGTGATCAGCAGCGGACTGAATTCCAGGAGGCTGCTGAATTGCACACATGTTGGCTCACTAACAAACACCGTGCTAACTCCAGGTTGTGGCTAAGTATGATGTCCTTTCTTGTTGACAGATTCACTCCCCTCCGTATTGCACACCTCACCCCACAGCCTTCCTACCTCTCAGTTGTTCCTGATCTGCTACATCACATTGAAGAAACAGAGTCTTTTGAGGCTCGAATTGCTCGTCCAGGGCGGCTTTACATTTTTCACCTGCTTCCAGATTGAGATCCACAAGTGCTACCTGTTGAGAACAGAGTGAGTGATATTGTATGTGTGTGTGTGTGTGTGTGTGTGTGTGTGTGTGTGTTTGGGGACTCAGTTTATGAGGCGAGCAGATAAACAGGAGAAGGGAAGGCGTCCGGGGCACAGACTTAGGAGTTCAATTATGGAAGGTAATCACAAGCTTCTGCCCCTACTAAACATTAAAGCTTCCAGCCTAAAGCAAGGGAACCCCTGCGTGAGACTAATAGATGGCATTAAGGTAGCACTTTTAAGTTTGCAAAATGCTTTGGAAAATACTGTCTCTTTCGAATTGTTTTCGGTTGCACCCTGAGGCAACCGTGTGGCAAGGAGTGAGGGGAGACAGTGTGTGGTGGTGGTAACTTGTCCCTGAGGACCAAAAAAGGGTAAGACTTGTCTCTCCTGATCCCTTCACGACCTCTTAGATCTTCAGTTCCCCCAGCTCTCCCTCCCGCTCCGAGAACAGTTTTCCCCAGGGGCCCCGTCTGTCCCACGGACCCTCATTTTCTCCATCAAGCTCCACTCCAGTTTCTCCATCACGCTTCCCTCCCCACTCTTGCTCCACTCACCTTGGCGCCTTTGTGCAGAAGTTCCTCAACGAAGGCTTTCCCTATGCCCTGCGCTGCCCCCGTCACTAGAGCCACTTTGCCATTCACGTGCATGATGCCCAGCTTCCCTGCAGAGGCGGTGAGTGTAAGCTCGGTGGGCAAGCTCCGAATCTTCTTCTCCCTCTCTGGGTTTACAGAGCTTTTTATTATGTTCTATAGCCAGTGGGCGGGGATGAAACTGTCAAACCCCAGGCCCAGAGAAATCTGCATTTGTGTCACCTGCGCTAGAGCGCGCTGGGACTCAGCTAAGCAACACCAGTTAATTCTCTCTCGTCTTCCTGCTTTGTTGTTTGCCAGTTTGTGCGCCAGTCTCTGCTCTGACTAACTGCACAGCTGTCTGCAGGATTGACAGCGGAGAAGTCTGGCCTGGGAGAAGGAGGAGGAGGAGGAGGAGGAGGAGGAGGAGGAGGAGGAGGAGGAGGAGGAGGAAGGGGAGTGCGTGTGTGTGTTTGTGTGTGTGTGTGTGTTTGCTGTGCCTTGATAACCATCACCAATAAAGGAGGGCAAAAGAGCCCCCGGGCACTTGGAGTAATCACTAGAAAAGGACCTCTAGGGTGCTCCTGCCATTCTTTTTTTCCCAGAATGGGTCATGTTTGTTGCATTTCTACTTCAAATGCTCCTCTTGTACAATTAGGCAACTAAACTTGTAAGTTTTCTTCTCCTTGGCCAGCGAAGTACATACACAGCTGTCTTCCACTGAGAAGGAAGGGTTTCTGTTTCTGGTAAATGCTTTTGCAGAGGTTTAAAACCAGGCATGAAGTGTGAAGTGAAGTGTGGTCCATTTGTGTAACTTGGAATCACATTCCTCTAATCCTTAGATCAAAAAACACTGTTGGAAACCTGTGGTCATTCTCTATCCAAAGTATTATCAATTGCAAGCCACCTTGAGGGCTCTCTTTGAGAGAATACAGTGGGGAAACATGACAGTGCCTGGAAGGGACCCGCAATTGTAAAAGCTGCCTTTTGGAATCCAGTTCCTATTTATTGAACCTCCTTAGTTGGAAGGGGTATGAAGAATTGGACGACTTCCCAGTCCTGCTGCTGGAGAGATAAGATACGCACGAAACAATCAGAGCCAGTAAACAGAGTGCTTAATCAATGAATTAGTCCCCAGGCATTTATTAAGCACCTGCTATGTGCTAGGTGCTGATGGAATAAATACAATAGACAAAACTTTCTCCTCCCATAAGGAGTTTAAGTTAAATAGAGCCATACTAGGATAGCTTATTGCAGAAATTCTTAAATGGGGATCTGTGAAGTTTTTTTGTTATTTGTTTAATATTTTGATAATTATTTCCTTTGTCCATTTTTTAAAAATAAAGTTTTATACTGATAGCTTCAATACTGATGTTGAATATATTGATACTTTGCTTTTTTTACTTTGCCTAAATCTTTCCCTGTATCCCCCATGATAATTGTATTTTAATATAATTGGTTTCATTTGCAACCCTGTATTTTTTTGCAATTTAAAACTATTATTTTGAGGAGTTCATAAGTTTCTTTAGACTGCCAAAGAGGTCCATGATACAAAAAAAGATTAAGAATCCTTGCAGTAGTGGCATTCAAATGAATTAACAACTGGTTCTCCACAGAACCAAGCCTAGGCACTGCCCCACCAGTGACTTGGTGGGTGCAGGCCCTGCCCCCACTAACAACCCAGTCTCGGAACTAAACCTAAAATTAGGGAACCAGTGGGAATTCGCTCAATCCCACCACTGAACCCTTGGCTTCTTGGAAGAAGTGGGACTTCTTTCAATTCAACAATCATTTATTAAGCACCTACCGTATGGGAGACGCAGTGCTGGGAATACACACATAGTGTGCCAGGCACTTGCCTGCTATGTGCCAGGCAAGGGTCTGTGGATACAAAAACAAAACAATTAAGTAATGCTTGACTTCAAGGTGCTTGCTTTCTTTAAAAAGTTAATAAGATTTAGTTAATGCTGGCATTTCAGTTGGAGGAAACAGGATGCTGGATTCAACCTGAAAGGGTAGGGCAGGCAGTAAAGACATTGAACTGATTAGAATGAAAGATACCTGAGTTTGGGGAAGACAGGGTTGGTGAGATGGAGTCAGCCCTTGATTACCAGATAAAAGAATTTGGTCACACCTAATGGCAGTGGGAAGAAGATGTAGGTTCTACTAGGAAGGCTCATCTGGTGGTTTTCCTGAGGATGAATTAGAAAAAAAAAACTGGATATAGTCGGTTAGGAATTTAGTACAGTAGTTCACCCATAAAGTCTTGGGAATCTGGCCTAGGATAACGGTGGTATGGAGGGGATGAATCAAAGATATGTTGAAGGAAAGACTGGCAGGATTTAATTACTGACTAAATGTAGAAATGAAGTTGAGAGAGTGGAAAATGATTCCAGTTTTCAGGCCTAGGTAACTGGAAGCCACTGAGAAACTGCTGGAAATTGGGAAGAGTAGTTGGTTCAGGTTGGAATGGCATATCTGAGATGGCAGAAGAACATGTTTGGAAATACAGTACTGGAGGTAAGATGAAATGTCATTGGCTGAAGATATAGGATTTGCAGTCAAAATGGAACACAGAGATCATTTACATCAATCACCTTCTTTTACACAAAAGGAAACTGAAACCCAGAAAAACTGAATGACCTCTACCTCAATAGTAACTAGAAGAGATGGGATTTGAATCCAGGTCCTCTGAAAATTTAATATTTTTCCCATGATATGATTCTGCCTTAAAATGGAGATGAGGATAAATATAGAGAGGTAACTTTTTTTGAGCCAGAAAATTTAGGCTTTAATCCTAGGTATGTTACTTATTACTGGAATGACCTTAAGCAAATCAGCTAATGATTCTGGGTTTTATATCCCCCATTTGTAAAATCAGGGAGATCAATGATGTGATTTCTAAGATTCTTTCTACTTCTTTATCCTGTGATTTCAGTTCCATAGCTGTGAAGGTGAAAGTTATAGATTTGAGAGTAGATGAAAGAGGAGCATTGACTTTGTAGTAACTGGGTGCCTTCTTACCTTTCTAGTTTTCTTCCAATTTATTCATCTCTACTTCCTCTTTGATCCAGCTACATTGGCTTACTTGTTCCTTATCTCGGCCATCTGTTTCCTTTGGCCCTGCCCCTTATTTAGAATTCTCTCTCCTCATCTTTGCCACCTCACTTTCTTCAAATCTTATCTCAAATTTTATTTTTGCAAGAAACTCTTATTTTCTTCTCCCACTTAATGTTAGTGACTTCCTTCTAAGATTACCTTTCCTTTATTCCCTATGTATCTTGTTTGTATATAATTATTTTCAAAGCCTTCCCCCCATTAGAATGTGAGTTCCTTGAGGGTAGAGGCTGTGCTTTTTTCTTTCTTCATATCCCCAGTACTTAGCACAGTGCCTGGTACGTACTACACTTAATAAATGCTTAACTGAAATGTTTGTTGACCAGAAATCTGGAGGAAGAGAACCCTGGAGAATCTAATCAGAAATCAGAAGGAACAAGAGGAACCTTCACAAGAGACAGAGAAAGATAATTATAGTGTGGTCTTCCAGTAGCAAAAAAGAATTGCAAAGTACAGTGCCATGACAGGATAGCCAGAGAAGATGAGAGTTTCAGGAATGATATCAGATACCACAGAGTTCAAGGAGCATTAGTTCCGAGAAAACAGTATTGATTTGGCTAGATTATTGGTGACTTTTGAGATCAGCTTTGATAGAATACCAAGGATGAAAACTTCATTTTTAGCATGTATTTGAACAAAGAGAAAATTACAAGATCATTGATTCAGAGCTGGAAGGGACTTGTAGAGGTCAACAATTCCAACTCACTCATTTTACAAATTTAGAGATTAAATGAGTTGCCCAGGCTTATACAGCAAATGAGGTATTAGACTGATTACCAAATATATCATTAAGGCCGAATTCATGACTTCAAAGATAACCATGAATATGCCTGAATGGTCCATAATCGCAGGATATAAGGAATTCTCTAAGTAGAAGGCAGAGGAGTCAAAGCATTTATTGAAACTCAAAAGTAGCAGACCCACGGACCAGTGTCCCCAATTTGACATCCTGGCAAGAACCTTCCAAAACCAGACACCCATCTCACAATAGTGACCAGGAGGCCACAGAAAAACATTATGGCAGCAAGCCAAGCCATACTGGTGCTTCCCCCTCCAATGTCAGGGCCGTCCAGCAAGACCACCTGCTAGCCTCAAGCCCCTGCTCAGCTGTAGTAGGAAGGCCGAATTTATGATCTCAAATATAATCATGTATATGTTTGAATGGTCCGAAATCGCAAGGTATGAGAGATTCTCTAAGAAGAAAACAACAAGAAATTTATTTAGGCCCCACCGCAGCAAAAACTTGAACCAGCCTCCCCATTCCAACATCTTGACAAAAAGACTCCAGGCCCAGAAAGCCCATTTCA
>CM053623.1:255985312-256005368 GCA_028646595.1 Phalanger gymnotis
TTTTTTACATTCTTGGTTTTTTTGGTCTGCATTTTCTTTTGCAACATGGTTAATATGGAAATGTTTTACATGACTGCACATTGTCTTCTGAGGGAGTAGGGAGGGGAGGGAGAGAGAGGGAAAACTTGGAACTCAAAATTTTAAAGAATGAATGTTAAACATTTTTGCTTACATGTAATTGAGGGGGGGAAATTAAGTTTTTTTTAAAAAGGAGTTACCTTATCCAGGAATTTCCTAAAAAAAAAAAATTGCTTGCTTTCTCAATGGCGGTAGGAGTAGGAAGGGAGGAAAGAAGAGAATTTGGAACTCAAAGTTTTAAAAACTAATGTTAAAAATTGTTTTTACATGTAATTGGGGAGAATAAAATACTAAATTAAAGAAAAAAATAAAAACCTCAAAAAAAATTGGATTCTTTGCATGAGATATATATAATATTTGTTCCATTGCCTCATTTTTTAAAGAGGAATTAGTTGGTATTTTAGAATTTTTGCCTGAAAAATCTTTTTGGAATGGTATTGTGTCTCTTTTTTCTGTTCGACTATATGGCCCTGGATAAGTCACTGGTACATTCCTACTCAAGTCAGTTAACCTCTTAACACCCTGTGCAACTCTGTAAGACCATAAGGAATAGACAAGTTTCTGTACCGTAGACAAGCCAAGGGAGTTTTCAGACCTGGAGTTAGTTATACCAATGAAACCAAAGAGTAAGTCTTCCACCTCCCCCAAAAGGAAAAAAATTGTCACAAGCAAAGTTGTAGTTTTAGAGAAAATAGAAAGGTTGGACAATGTTTTTCAAAGTACAGGTGGTAACTGGGAAAGTAGAGTACCAGCTTCCTTAAATTTATATGCTCCCACATGCCATTCTAACTGAACGAAATGCAGATCGCAGGTTTTCAAATGCCATTCACACTTACTTTGTTCACAAGAAGCCTTCTGGAATTGGATCAAGTCAGGTTCATCCATCCACAGTTTTTCCTCAGGTGTGTGTTTATGTGGAAATGTCTGTTGAGGTTGAACTATTTACATGTTCATCATTTGCATATGCAGCTAATGTGTCACTGTTGCTTTTGAGAATTTCTTTGAGCTAATTATGATTGATACTGAAACCTGCTTTGCCTTTTTGCCCTGATGTCATTTAAGGATAGCCCTCTGAACTCTATTACTTAAGACCTGGTGTAGAAAGATATGTTAGTATGTGTCAAGAAAGTCTAAACGAAAGCATTCTGACCTTTGGCCAGGCGTCACTTCTTTCAGACTTTGGACGTGTTCTTATAAGCAATGTCCTGATGTACTTGATGAATTCCTAGATTGTGAAGTGCTTTCATTGGTTTCAGAATGTCAGGTTGTTTTTTTTTTCCTTTCCCCATTGGTATTCATAGATTTAGAGCTAAAAAGGAAGGAACTTTAGAAGTCATTAAGTCCAACTCCCTTTTCTTTCACAATGTGTTAAAGTTTATAAAACAGTTTTATTGTTGTTGTTTGGTAATTTCAGTTGTATCTGATTCCTCATGACCCCATTTGAGATTTTCTTGGCAGACACCGGAGTAGTTTGCCATTTCCTTCTCCAGCTCATTTTACAGATGAGGAAACTGAGGCAAACAGAGTTAAGTGACTTTCCCCAGGATCACTCAGCTAGTAATTGTCTAAAGCCTGATTTAAACTCAGGAAGATGAATCTCCATCCATTGTGCCACCTAGCTGCCTGGTATGAAACACTTCATTTATCTCATTTGAACCTTACAATAAACAGTAATTCTGTGAGGTATTGTAGTTTCTATTATCCTCATTTTATATATGACAAACATGTCCAGAGAAGTTAAAAGACTTGCCAGGGTCACATGGCTAGTATGTGTCCAAGGTGGGATTTGAACCCACTTCTTCCAGACTTCAAGTCCAGAGCTCCATTCATTTTGTCATACTGCCTTTCCACTTTGATAGTGGGAATTTCATTTTAGAAAGACAGAGATTGAGAGGAGCAGGTGAAACAATACACTGCAAGTGAAAAGCAGGCAATAGATAAAAATGGGGGTGAGTGGGTGGGGTATAAAATACCTCTTCTCCCAAGACTCAACCTGTTCTGACAGTGGGTTCTTTTCCTTTGTGTTGACTCAAATGGATCCTGTGAGGAGAATATGGGGATATGTATTATCAGTAGTAGGAAAGAATATTTCTTACCTGTTAAGTGTCTGGATCTCTTAGATTTGGAAGATATTACTGAATTGTCTTTTTTTTCAAAGTCTACCTGGAAAATCTCAGCATTTATTTCTCATTTCATGATTCTCCTTTTATCAGTCTACAAGCAATTCATCGAACTCATTCCCTTCAAATGGACTTAGAGAATTCTGTCAATTGTGAACTGGAATGTTTTTGGCACAGTGTATAGAATGCTGGCCCTAGAGTCAGGAGGACCTAAGTTCAAATGTGGCCTCAGTACTAGCTGTGTGACCCTAGCCAAGTCACTTAGCCCTGTTTTCTTCAGGGTCTTCATCTGTAAAACAAGCTGAAGAAAATGGCAAACAACACTAGTATCTTCGCCAAGAAAACCCCAAATGTGTTCATGAAGAGTAGGACATGACTAAGACATGACTGAAATAATTTTCCTGTTGATTTCAACTAGCATGCATATCCCCATAGCCTAGAAAATCAAAGACAAATGTAAAGATATAAAAACGTATCACTCCATCCTTAACATACAAGCTGGAAAGAGTAATAAGATGGTGCTCAATGGCATATAATGGATTTGGAGTTAGTAACCCGGGCTCAATCCTATCTTTATCCCAGCTACTTTTGTCACCTATTTATTTAACTTCTATGGAGGTACTGCAATTTTCTTGTGTATTGGTAAGGAGAACAGTAGATTGAGGTTCTTTATTCCAATGAAGAATTTTCCAAACAACCTGATAAGATTACTTGGTGATCGTTTGAAGACAGTTAATCAGAATCAGTAAACTAGTAGTGATTGGCTGACTATGGCTCTGTTATGCTTCCTCATGGTCTATAAATAATAAACTGGTCCCATTCTCTGGAACTCTTTGTTCCTGTGTACTTTTTGCCTTTTCACTTGTACCTTCTTCCAGAGTATAGCATGGAAGGTTGCAGTACAAAGAATGATGTACAAACCTCTTTGAGACAATGTCAGAAATGAAGAAATCTACAGTTGATCAGAGGAAAATATGTTAGAGTTATTCAATTATGTCAAAAGATGCTATGTAAGTTACAGAACAGAAATGTCAGTATATATATACATATATATCTACACATACACATACATACACACATATATACATTATATATATATATGTATATGTATGTGTATGTATACACACACACACACACATATATATAAATGTAATGGAATACTATTGTGCTATAAGAAATGATGAGCTGGCAGATTTCAGAAAAACCTGGAAAGACATATATGAACTGAAGCTGGGTGAACGGAGCAGAACCAGGAGAACATTGTACCCAGTTATAGCCACATTATGTGATGACTAATTTTGATAGACTTGGCTCTTCTCAGCAATGCAAGTTTCTAAGACAACTCCAAAAGACTCATGATGGAAGATGCTATCCACATCCAGAAAAAGAATATGGAGTCTGAATGTAGATCAAAGCATACTATTTCTTCTTTCTTGTAGTTCATTCCATTGCTTATACTTCTGTGCAACATGACTAAAGTGAAAATAAATTTAATGTAAATGTATATGTAGAGCCTATATTGAATTGCATGCCATCTTGGGGAGGGGGGGAGGGGACAATGGAGAAAGGGGGAGAAAATTTGGAACTCAAAAGCTTGTGGAACTTAATGTTGTAAATTAAAAATAAATAATTTTTAAAAAGGTTAAATTAAAAAAAAGAGATGTCAGTATAGATAGAAGGCTAATTAACAGACTAGTCACTTAAGAAGCATCAAAGGTCAGCCAGAAGGCTGAAAAATTTTGTGACGTAAAGCAAATGGTGCAGCTATTTGTACAGAGATGGAAGCAGGCATCGATTTTGCTATTTAATTGGATTTGTGCTCTCATTATGATAGGGAATGGCAAGCCCCAATACAACTCTTAATGACAGAACTGGGAAATTTAAGCTATTCTAAGGGTGATTCCTGCTTAGTCGTGGATTCTATTAGATAACATTTGAGATTGCTTCTGTTTTTGAGATATTATGAAATGGACAAGAAAGGAGATAGGAGGGGATAAACTAGATCCAGTTGAGTTATACAAATTCGCCACTCGCAGTGACCTCACACTATCTGCTCCTAGGATCTTGACAGGATATCTTCCACTGGGGCCTGTAAAACATGTTCCTGAGGTAATGGAAGAGAATCTCTAAGGATGGCCTTATTAGAGATTCTGGCTAGCCTTTGTCTGAATTGCTACCATGTCATTACAGATTTGCCCTTCTAGTAAACTGTCTACTCTGGAGGAAGTGCCAAGCATAGACAACTAGAGCACAATGGATTCCTGAGGTGAGATTGAGAAGAAGAAAATTCAGACACAAAACACATGAATGACTGAATCCCTGGGCATACAGAGAAAGGCCTATCTAGAGAGCAGCTCTCCAGGGAACCTATACTCTGTAGACACACCTTTCCAGGTCTGTCCTTTATCCTGAAGATAGCTAATTCTTTTGAAGAACAACTGAGTTTTGTCTAGCTTTTCACTGCATTGAGAAGAATAAATATTCAACTAATCAGAGTCTGGCCCAGTCTTCCCTTATCATCTCTTCCTTTCTCTCTCCTCAATTCTTTTAGCACAGTTGCTGAGAAAGCATTTCACTTGTTCCATTGGCTCCACTTGGTTTTCTTGATGCTAGGGCTAACAGAATGATGTAAGGAAAATAGCTCTAGCTTGTCATTCAGAAAGCCTGGGCTTGGGTCTAGTATCTGTACTTGGTAGCCCTCTGCTTTTCAGCAAGTAACTCCAGCTTTTCCAGGCTCAGTTAGCTTCGATGAATCAAGCATTTATTGTGCACCTACTATGTGCCAAGCTAAGCACTGGGGATAAAAAAGAAAAGCAAAAACAGTCTTTGCTCTCAAGTAGCTTATATTCTAATCAAGAGATTATTTATCTATCTATCATCTATCTACTTATACATATATACATATATATGTACATTATCTATCTATTCACATAGTACCTACAACATAGTAGGCACTTAAAAAAATCTGTGTGCATCTGTAGCAACAATCTGCTAGCAGCTGCTGTGGCTGCGTAAGACCAACAATAACTAGCACACAGAAGGCTGCTAACACAGGTTCTTTTGATCTGCTTTGCTAAGGAAAGTAACTTTAAGGAGTTAACAATCTTACTTAAATCCAATATACAAATATCATTCACTTAGTTCAGGAGGAAAAGGCAGCATCCTGAACTTCAGAGAAAATATAAACAAATTGCAAACATACACAATATAAAC
The DNA here is from genome assembly GCA_028646595.1 of Phalanger gymnotis. NCBI lineage: Eukaryota > Metazoa > Chordata > Mammalia > Diprotodontia > Phalangeridae > Phalanger > Phalanger gymnotis. The sequence goes on from CM053623.1 coordinate 255,990,724, forward strand.
GGACCGAATCACCATTTGTAGTTACCAGGAAAGCATCAACACAAGCTGGGAGCCTCTTAGAGTGGCTGTCCAGAGTCCCATGCCACTCTTCCAGTGACTGAGGGCCCCAGACAGAATGCCAACCTTTGAGCTTTTATATTCTGCTCAGTGCTCAAAGGATTCACACCTAATCAGCAAAAGGGCATGAGCCTGGGGCTTTACACTTAGTTAGCAAAAGGTTGTGTGGCTGGAACTTTGCACCTAATATGACTGAATCAAAGACACTTACATATACATATATGCACATTATCTATCTATCTGTCAATCTATCTATAAGTCTTTGCAAAGAAAATGCCGTGGAAAAAATGTCCATGGGGTCATGTAGAGTTGGACATGACTGAACAACACATACACACACCTATATAGCATGTATATATACACAACATATTTATCTACATATGTGTAGATATATACTTAATAAATGTGTATTGTGTATATACATATGTGTTGTGTGTGTGTGCATGTGTGTAGATAGATAGTTGGTAGATAGATAATAGATATTTACAAAGTTGATACAAGGCAAACTTAAAAGGGAAGGTGCTCACAGTCCCTATGGAAGGCTTCCTAATGAATGTCTTTGAACTGAGTCTTGAAGCAGACTCAGGATTCTAAGCAGTGGAAGTCAGGAGAGAAAGAATCCCAGTTATAGGTAAAGCAAAGGCCCAGAGATGGAAGCTGAATGGCTATGTATAAGGAACCACATGTAGGGCTGTATGGCTTAACCAAAGAGTATACAAAGGGTGGCAATGTATAAGAAATCTGGAAAGATAAGAAGAGGCTAGATTTTGGAAGTTTGAAGCGTCAGAGAGAGAAATTTGATTCTGGAGGTAATGGGAAAACTGGAATTTTTTGAGTGCAGGGGAGCAGGGCATGTTAACGAAGGTTAGATCTGTGCTTTAAAGAAATCACTTTGGCAGCTATGTCAAGAGTTGATTGAATATAGGAGAGAATTAAGGCAAGGAGTCCAATCTGATTATTTCAATAGTTCTAGTCAGAAGTGATATTAGCCTACACTACAGAAGTGGCTGTATGAGTGAAGAGAAAAAGTTGTAACGGCGAGATATTTTAGAGAAAGAAATAGTGGATTTTGGTAACTGGTCAAGTACATGAATTGAGGGAGCATGAGGAGTCATGGCTGACATTGAAATTCCCAACTTGGAGGACAGAAAAGATAGAGGAACCTTCAAGAGGGTTAGATTTTGAGGAAAAGGTAGCAAAATTTTTGAGTTTGAGGTGCCTATGAGGCTTCTAGTCTGAAATATCCAATGGTCAGTTGGTGATATGGGCCTGGAACTTAGGAGAAAGACTAGGAATGGATATATGGATTGAATAATCATCTGCATAGGGATGATAACTGAACCTCTGGAAACTATTTTTAAATTTTTTTTTTATTTTTAGTTTGCAACACACAGTTCTACATAATTTTGAGTTCCAGATTTTCTTCCCTCCATCCCCCCCCCTCCCCAAGATGGCATGGAATCCCATATAACTTCCATGTATAACTTCGCATTGAATTAATTTACACATTAGTCAACTTGTGAAGAAGAATTATGACCAATGGAATGAATCATGAGAAAGAAGAAACAGAACTAAAAAAAATACAAAAGAGAGAAAAAAAAGGTGGGGAGAGAAAAAGGTGAGCATGAAGTGTGTCTCGATCTGCATTCATATTTCATAGTTCTTTCTCTGGATGTAGATAGCACTCTCCATCGTGAGTCCTTTGGAGCTGTCTCTGCACATTGTGTTGCTGAGAAGAGCAAAGTCCATCAGGGTTAGTCCTCACGGAATCCACATATCTGTGGTTGTGTATAATGTTCTCCTGGCTCTGCTCTGCTCACTCAGCATTGTGTCATGTAGGTCGTTCCAGGTTGTTAAGAAGTCCGTATCATCCCCATTTCTTATAGCACAATAGTATTCCATTACCTTCATATACCACAGCTTGTTCAGCCATTCCCCAATTGATGGGCATCCCTTGGATTTCCAATTCTTAGCTAACACAAAAAGAGCTGCTATAAATATTTTTGTACATATGTGTCCTTTTCCCACTTGTGTGATCTCTTTGGGATACAACCCTAGAAGTGGTATTGCTGGGTCAACGGATATGAACGTTTTTATAGCCCTTTGGGCATGGTTCCAAATTGCTCTCCAAAATGGAAGCTATTAATATCACTAAATGAGAGTACAAAGAGAAAAAAAGACAGAAAAGAGCCCTGAACAAAGTCTTGGGTGACACCATTAGTGGGTGTGACATAGAGGAAGGTCTAGTAAGGAAGACTAAAAAGGGGCAGTCAGACAGGTAAAAGGAGAACCAAGACAGTGCAGTCATAGAAACCATGGAAGAGTAAATATTCAGGAAAAGTTGCTCAAAAGTGCTGAGGGTTAAGACTGTGAAAGGGTCATTAGATTTGACAATTAAGAGATCATTGTCAGCTTTGGAAAGAGTGGTTTTAGTAGGAAGATGAGGACAGATTACAAAATATTTAGAAGAGAATGAGAAGAGAGGAAGTGGAAACAATGAGTACAGAGAGCTTTTTCAAGAAGGTTAGCTGGGAAAGGGAGAAGAGATATAGCATGATTGTTATGGGGCTAGTAGGATCTAATAAAGGTTTTTTAAGGATTGAGGAGACTTTGACATGTTTATAGGAAGCAGAGGAGGAGCAAAGATGGACAGGAAAACAGAGGGAAGAGGAGGAAGGTGACAGTGAGGGCATTCTAATGGTGAAGAGAGAAGGGGATGAGCATATCAAAGGTACATGCAGGGCACTGGCAAGGAATAGGGCCACCCCTTCATAAGAGACCGGCATGAAGGAGATAGTGAAGAATAGTATCATGGGAATGTGAAGTGAGAGGAAAAGAAAGCTCTCAAAAAATGATTAGCCAATGATAGTCTGACTTTCTGTTCATTGTACCACTATCACCTCACATACAACTCAAAAGGAGGATAAACTGTGATGGTGACATCATGGGGTAAAGTTGACTAAAACGATCTCCATAGTTATAGTTATCATTGACATTTAAAAAATTCTGTGTATGTTGGAGACAACTTGTCAAGGATCTTCAAGGATTAATTTTGCTCTTGTAACACACGAGGTATGAGTGCTGCTGTCAAGATAGGAGACTCTGGTGGATGCTGCATTGGTAACTAAGGTGGGGCTCCAGGTGGGGTCAAAGAAGTGAGGTCTGATTATATCTTCACTACCAAGTAGGCCCCAAACCCCTAGCTACTAGGTGCTAAGCTGATGTGGGTGTGAAGCCCCCAGGGTCCCAAGGGGAGTTGCTAAGACCAGAGCCAATAGTAAGAGCTTAAGTTCTGGTCACTCAGATGATGTTTGATGACAGTTAAATAGTGCATAAAAAGAGAAGACAGAGCTATTTGCTTAGGGCTCTCGCTCTTGGCGATGTGATGATGTGGAGACTCTGGGCAGGTGTAGTTAAGAGCCCTCCAGCTTGAAAACCCGGATGTTCAGACTGTGTTAAACTACGTTAACTATGCATTGAGATTTGAATCAGACAAGGTCTGTCTGTTGATGTTTGCAATTTGTTTGTGCTTGCTCTGAAGTTCAAGGTGCTGGCTTTTCCCCCTGAACTAAGTGAATGATATTTGTATGCTAGATTAAAGTAAGATTATTAACCCTTTAACGTTGCTTTCCTTAGTAAAGCAGATAGGCTTGCAGCATTCTGTGTGCTGGTTGTTGTTGGTTTTACACAGCCACAGTAGCTGCTAGCAAGATTGTTGCAACAGATGCTCTTCCAGAAGTTTGGCAACATCTCTTTGATCACAGCTTTGGAGTCTTCTGGGAAGAGGACGAGGAAGCTAGAAAAGAAGAGTTCATTCTCCACTGTGCATTATGAGGTAGGAGGTGTTATTGATAGATACACACATCTTCTCATATTACATACATACACACATCTATGTGTGTGTGTATATATATATATATCCATATATATATATATAGATAGATATAGATATAGATGTATACACATACTTATGTGTGTAGATATATGTATACCTGCATAGACCTAAAAGAGACCAACCCTTGTGGCAAATACAAGCTGAGTATGGTGACCATCTCATGGAGAGATTGTACTTCATGAAACTGGAATTGTCCTTCATAGCACTTTTAGGGGGCTCGCCCTTTTTTTTGCTACACACGATCATGCTACATGTGGGGCACCTATTCCATTAAAACTTTACACTTTATTGAATCACCCATTTTCTAAAAATCAGTATACATAACCAGATCTTATATTCTCACATTTGAGTTAGTTGTGTGATTATAAAGGTATGGTTACCTATAGAAAAGTATCTGCAAAAGGTAATTCTTGCTTAGCCAGGAATATTATGCTTAAATGGAAAACTCCATTAATACATGCATCAATTGTTTTAAAAGATTTTATAGATATGAGAAAGTAGATGTGGATTTGTTAATGTTATATCTTTGACTGTTTTTTTTTTGTTGTTGTTAGAGGCAAAATCTGTAATATTTTCCATTTTCACATACTGATTCTCAGAGATTATTTGAAAAAATATTCTTAAACTCATTAAAATGGATTGTTAAAAATTTTTACGTGTAATTGGGAAATATTTGACAAAACAAATAACAATGTATTTTAAAAAAGAGATCATTGGTATCTTTTGGGTAGAGTAATTATATTATATTTTGTGTCTATTTTTATCATCCCTGGGATAGTTGACTCATTCCATTAAGAACAGTTTCACATTTTAAGAAATCTGGAATGATCCTAGTTTTTCCAGGTCCTTGGATTTAAGGTGATCTAGTGAGAGGTTGGCACTTCTGGGACCATTTCTGTACCAAAGTATACCTCAAAAGTCTAAATTACTATTTTTTTGGTGCTAGGCTAGAGCTAGCTGAGTGTATCAGCAGTTTGTGTTCATGAAGACATAAATATATCTCACATTTGAATATAAATCCTAGAGTTTTAAATTGCATCCTATTTCTGAAACTGAGCTTTGCCATATTCCTTTTTTTTGTGTGTCTGAATGTGCTGAAATGTTTGCTCAGTAGTCTTTCTAAGATTATTATTTCCCCAAGGGCCTAGCCTGCTGTGCCAGTAGCTGAGAAATTCTGTCCATCTTGTGTGCTATGTAAATCACAACTTTATAGCTAATGATAAGTAGATCGTCCCTGTCAACCTGAGGGGTCTTAGTAGCTGAAACTAAGCTGATGTAGTGGAAAGAGGTTCAGATGTCACGTATGAGGATATTGATTCAAATCCCAGCATTCCAATTACCACCTATTTGACCTTGGGCAAGTCACTTGGCTTTATTTTCTTCATGTGTAACATGGGATTCATTTTAGCTCCAATTATTGTGCTTTTCATGTAGTTCAAGTGTTTAGAAAGGATAGATTTACTCACAACATACCAAATGCCCCTTCTAGTCCTATGTTTACCTAAGAGAAAAAAAAATAACAATAAGATTTTTTTAAAAAACTGAGGAATGTTAATTGGGTCTGGATCTGTGATTTCATCTGTGTGGGGAGCTCCCAGAGGTGAAACTCCCTCTACTGGTCCAGAACAACAATTTGTCTGTAATTTATAGTCTTGAAAATTTACTTGGAGATGTAATTACTTGTCCATGGTAAGACAACTAGTGTGTGATTGAGGCCGGCCTCAAACTCAGGTCTCTCACAACTCTAAAGCCATCCCTCTAATTACTATATGAGGCTGCCTCTCCAGGGATTTTGGAGAAAAACTCTCCCCATCCTCTGGATTTGGCACATTTGCGAATAATTCCTTATTCGTAAGTGAAATATAGCTGCTTCCATCCAGTAAGCAGAACTTAAAAAGTTGGAATGACAGAGGAGTGATTAAAGAGTCACTGACCTTTCAATGCAGGGTGGATCACAATGAAACATGCCTTTATAGGAATTTATTTTGACTCTCTCATAGATGTTCAATGTTGGAGGAAAAGCAGAGAAAGATGCTCCACACACACCTGGAATGCTCCCTGTCATTCTTAGCTACTTTTCATCTTCCTCTGATAAGCTAGTCTGGAACCTAGAAAACCTTGAGTTCTACTCTAGGCAACTAAGTGGTACAGTGGGTAGAGCGCTGGGAATGGCATCAGGAAGACTTGAGTTCAAATTCAGCCTCAGTTATTTACTAGCTGTGTGACCCTGGGCAAGTTACTTAACTTCTGCTTTCCTCAGGTGCAAAATGGAGATAACAGGACCTATTTCTCAGGTGTTGGAAATATCAAATAAGGTAATATTTATAAAGTGCTTAGTACAGTGCCTAGCATACAACTGGTGCTATCTAAATCTCATTCCTTTCCCTCTCTATTCTGAAATGTATTATTTCATTGAACAAACATTTTGTAATAACCTACAATATGTCAGTTAATGTTAGATGCTGGGGATGCAAAGAAGAAACTAGAAAGTCTTTGCTTCTAAGGAGGTTATGTTCCAATGGAAAGAGCATATATGCAGAAAAGTAAATATAAAATATATTTTTATTTATATTCTATCTATCTATCTATCTATCTATCTATCTATCTATCTATCTATCTATCTATCTATCTATCTATTCAAAATACTTGGAAGGGAGGAAGGGAGAGATAGATACTTCCTGGGGGAATCAGAATTAGCCTCTTGCAGGAAGTCACATTTGAACTGAGCCTTGAAGAAAACTACAGATTTTAAGAGGTGGAGGCAAGGAGGGGTTGCATTGCAGCCTGTGCCTGGAGAAGGAAGATGGATGTTGGAATTTAGAGTAAATGGCTGTTTTGATTGCAATGTAGGAGAATGAAGGAGGGCAATATGTTACAAACCCGGAAAGTTAGACTAGGCTTAGATTGTGAAGAGATTTTTTGTCCAGAGAGTGCCCTTGGATATTTTGGAGGTGGAGAATAATGGGGTCAGACCTGTGCTTTAGGAATTTCATTTGAGTAGAGGAGTGAAGGATAGGTTGGAGGTGGGGGAGGACCATTCAGGAAACTATTGCAAAAATTTTGGCCAGAAGTGATGAGGGCCTAAACTAAGGTGGTGATTTTATGAGTGGACAGATGGGAGAGAAGTTGTGGAGATAGAATTGACAGCACTTTGGCAGCTGATTGTATATTCAGGGTAAAAAAAAAGAAAAGAAGAATAAAGGATGAACTTGAGTTTGCAAACCTAGATGATTCTGTAACATTTTTGCATCATCAAAAGAAGGAAGCCTCCATTGGTTTCCATTCATTTACTTCACAGAGCTCTTATCACGATTAATGAAATGCTGGGCAATTAGGTGGCACAGTAGATATAGTGCCGGGTCTGGAATCAGGAAGTCTCATCTTCCTGAGTTCAAATCTGGCCTCAGACACTTACCATGTGGCTACTACACTTATCCCTGTTTGCCTCATTTTCCTCATCTGTAAAATGAGCTGGAAAAGGAAATGACAAACCACTGCAGTATCTTTGCCAACAGAACTCCACATGGGCTCATGAAAAGTCAGATATGACTGAAAACTGTTGAGAAATTCTGCTACCAAGTGAACTCACTGTTCCTAGGGTGTGAGCTAGATGAATTTGGAAGTGCACTGATTCCCTAAGACCACGTCTATTGATTGCCATCCTAGGTACACTAATGCCTTATCATTTGAGGTAAAACTTGAGGTGTATTACTTCTTTTAAATGATTAGGACTCTAATTTAGGGAATTTCATGTTACTTATTAAGTAAGGTGCCTAATTTACCTCTAAGAAGTGGTTTATTCAGGAATAATGGTGGAACCTTAGATCCCGAAGGGCCCTTAGACATCACCTAGACCCAGCCCCTCCTTTTACAGATAAGGATACTGAAGTTAGAAAGGCCAAATCTCTCCTCTGGTAATGAGTGCTATGATGGAATCCTCCTTCATTTTGATTTTCTTATGTGTGTTCTTTCATTGAGTTCCTGAATTTGTACACTATCGTGATTCCCAGGAAGAAATTTTCCCCACAGTCGTCTTAAAACAACTTTCATGAAATCCTCCTTATCCTCCTACCATATTGTTAGTGATAGAGAACTTCTCACTAGGACCCCTAAGTTGCCCAATTCTCTGTAGCACAATCCTGGTAAAATGCTTTGAGATCCTCGGAAGAACATACTATGCTTTGGTGGTCCCTTGTTGTGGGTACTGTCTTCAAGAGAACAGATCATAATCCAGTCATGCCTTTTTATTCTACATAAAAGTATTGTCCTCCTTCCATAACTCCTGGAAGTTACGGCTATCACCCAGTGGGCTGGGGGTCTTTCTCTGGAGTTCCTGGCATTACATGGGTCAGTGCCATCCATTTGTTAACGATCTCATTCAAGGACTTTACCACTTCCTTGGCCATGCATAATCTGTTCAATGATACTCTTTATACATATAATTGTATGCATATAATATATTGTGTATAATATGTTGCATGTAATTCATCATTAATTAAATGCTGCAGCCTACATTTTCCAGCCATTCAGCATTTTCCTCATTGAGTTATTCTTAGAATTAATCCTTTAATACCCTAAACTCTGTTTCCTCTAAAACAGACATTTCTGTAGACTTAGTCTTGTCTCTCTCCTATACACATTTTCCCCCTTTAGTGACATTTTACTTCCTTATTCAGGACTTACCAAGAACTCTGGTGAGAATCTAAATCTGATGTTTCCACAGGCATTGATAGGAAAACTATCTCACTATATAAATTAAATAAAAATTGAACAGATATTTAACCACTTGTGATATGCTGTAGGGATTAAAAGAAAAAAAGGAAAAAAAAACAATTTCTGTTTTCATGGAGTTCACTCTCTAATGATGAGCAGCATGTAGAAAACGAGGTACATTTTAGATGTTGTTGTTTGTCCTTCCTTTTCAAAGAGGAACAATGACATTAAAGGGTGATGCCTTGACTTGAGTATGAATTGATACTCAGAGAGTGGACAGAGGGTAATCCCAAACAGTAAGTGACTAGAATCTGGTAATACCAGGAAAGATTAATGCCAGAATCTGAGCTGTGGCTGGAAAAAGTCAAAAGAAATTGAGAGGTAGAGGCAAGGAAGTAGAATATTTCAGATACGAGAGATAGCCAATGCAAAAGCACAGAAATAGGAGATTTTCATTTATTTTAACGCAAAGCATAATAAACCATTGTAGCTAGATTATAGAGCAAACTATGTAGAAAGAATGCCAAATAGAGGAATTTATGTTTTCATCATGTGAGTAATAGGAAATCATTGTGATTTATTGGGTAGAGGATTGACACATGCCCATCATCCACGCTTCAGGAAAATCACTTTTGCAACTGTGTGGAAGATGGATTTTCTTTAACAAATTGGTAGATGGGCTGTATACAGTTGCTTTAGAAATGTCTCTTACATTGTTAATCAGACTATCAGTATCTTATGAGATATACTCAATGTCATTTTTTGGTTCTGTTATTAGAGGTTTTTCATGTCTAGAATCTTTAAATTCTCTTCTTGGGAAAAAAATTGGCATGATGTTTTCATATAAGGATCCTCTGTAGTATGCAAGCCTTTTAAGTTTATTACTTCTGCACTGTATTTTCTGCCACATTTTTCACCATCCTCTCTGATGTCCATCTTTGCATTGAAGTCATTGAGCATTAAAATATGTGTTAGTTTAATTTGAAAGGCTTTATTTAGTTGTTCCTAGATGTTACCCTTCTTCTCATCCTCTGTAACAGATGTTGACACTTAAACTAAAATTATATTCATAATGGCCTCTTTGTTTATGCTTATTAAAATTAATGTGATTCAAGATGGTCATATTCCATGAAATGACATTTCCTATTGTCTCTGAATACACACACACACAAATTAGTTTCGTGCAATCCTCTACTTGCCTCTTCAGGAAAAACCACAAGGCACCCTTACATTAATGTGTATCAACTATTTGTTTCCTAGTTTGATTATAGTGAGAATGTTACGATTGATGATCAGTTATTCTGGCAGAATGTTAATTCATTGGCTATGGGAAAGCAATCTCACTTTTAGGGTACCAACATTTCAGTTAACAGTTATAGTTTAACAATCGAGGGGTTCTTAGAATTTTTTGGTCCCTTTTCCATTTGCTCTGATGCATGACAGCAAGAGTAGAAGGGTACCTCAAAGTATTGAGGGCCATTTTTTATATTTTTTTAATTTCATGAGTTGCCATAGTAAAGAATTCACCAAATAGGCAGCCTGTTGGTGAATTTCCTCTTCATGCTTGGATAAGATGATCCTTAGAAAGAAAGGGGAGGAGGAATAAGTATTTATATAGTTTCTACTATGTACTAGACATAGTGCTTAGCATTTTTAACAAATATTATCTCATTTGATCTTCACAACAACCCTAAGAGGAAGGCCCTGATATTATCCCCATTGTACAGTAGAGGAAACTGGGGTATACAGAGGTTGAGACTTGTCCAGGGTCACATAGCTAGTAAGTGTCTAAGCTCAGATTTGAACTTAGATCTTCCCAACTTCAATGCTCTATCAACTGAACTACCTATTGCCTCTGAAAGAAGACAGTGTCTGTCTGACATTGTTTGTCATTGGCAATGACAATGACATTGCCTGTCATTGATACTAGGCCCAAAGCCTTTCCAGCATTGTACAACCTGGTAGAGTTTTCACTCTTGGCATAACCTTTAAGAATTCAGGGTGTAATTAAACACATAAATACATGGTTCTTTTAATACCTCTTTTCAGTCCTAAATCTGCACCATGTTGAAAGAATTCTTGGAGTATAATAACAATGTGGCTAGCAGCTGCTGTTGAGGTGTAAGACCCAACAAAACCAGCAACAAGAGCTGCCAGCACAGGTTCTTTGATCTGCTTCATTAAGGAAAGTAACTTTAAAAATCTCACCTTATTCCAACATATAAATATCATTCACTTAGTTCAGGAGGAAAAGCCAGCAACCTGAACTTCAGATCAAATACAAACAAATTACAAACATACAATATAAACAGACAAAATACAAACCAGAATCTGGGTTAGCAAATCCAAGGGAGCTAGTTACAACAGCTTGCTCAGAGTCATGGGCCGCTCTTCTAATGAGTGAGAGCTCCCAAACAAAACATCTGGGTTTTCTTCAAAGCCAGGGGCTCTTAACAACAGCTGCCCAGTGTCTCCACATGAACACTCCTCCAGTGAGTGAGAGCCCCAGACAAAATGCTAACCTTTGCATTTTTACACCCTGTTCAGAGCTGGAAGAATTCATACCTAATCAGCAAAAGGGTGTGAGCTTGGGGCTTAGCACCTAGTTAGCAAAAGTGTGTGGGCCTGGGGCTTTGAAACTAGTAAGCCTTAATCAAAGGCACTTGATTACTTTAACATTTCTAAAAGAGAAAACAGTAAAAAAAAAAAAGTCCCACCTTAATTACCAATACATGGCGTCACCTCAGTTTTGTGGGCCAGACAATAACAGAGAAGTCATAGAGGAAGGCATACTTCATGCCTTCTTAGAAATTGGGTTCCTGGGTATGGTAGGGCCAGTGTCCATCATAATCTTTGACAGACTCAAGAAATATATCTTCCTGTTTATCCTGGATTGACCAAAATAGTTAGGGCTGCATAGAATCTATTCGAATAGAAGAATTCTAATATATCAGTGTTATAATAGTTAATATTGTTAAATTAATAATGATAAGGCATTTCCATTTAATATTATTATTGATTATAATCTATATTTATATGATGCTTTCTAACTACAAAGAACTTTAACATAAGTTAACGCATTTTACCTTTATGCCAAGATGTCATGCATATAAGATTTAGAGATAACATAGTGCTTGAAGGGATAGCTTACACACAGGATGACAATCAACATTCACAAAGATTTTTGACAGGTTAGAACATTGATCCAAATCTAATCAGATGACATTTAATAGGAACTATTGTAAAGTGTTGAGTTTCAAAAAGCTACTTCACAAGAATAAGATGAGGGCATGAGATTGGGGAAACATGCCTAGATAGCATGCGCTTGCAAAGCTTCTGATGGTTTAACAAATTGTTAGTCAGCAATGTGATATGATATCTAAGACAGAAACACAAGCAGTACTGAAAGGCATAAATTCTAGGAATCAAGTGGTGACTGTTCTGCTGTTTTCTGAACTAGTCAGAAAACATGTAGAATACTAAGTCCAATTCCAGGCATTAACTGGGAAAGACATCAATAAACTAGAGAGTGTCCAGAGGAGGGCCGCCAGTGTGCGGAAGGGCCTCAAGTTTATTGTGCATGAGGAATGGAAGGAACTGAAGTTGTTTAGTCCAATAGAAGGTTTTCTACTTTGTTTTTGTTTTACATGTGTAGAACTATATGGTGAAGAGATGGGCATTCGTTTTGGGCTGTTCGTAGTAAAGTAATATGTAGATGAAGAGAAAATGAAGGGAGAGTCATCTGTTCCCGTAATGCATAAACAATATGTTTACTTGAATGCCACTGACTGGAAGAGGAAGGAATTAGGTTAATTAAACCTTGAGCCTTAGGAACTAGCTAGGAGCCTTTCAAATGGTAGTTTCAGGTATAACAGCTCATTTCCATTGGCTACACAACTCATCTTAGTATTTGAATATATTGAAACTTGTATTGTTCCAATTGTTTAATATACTTAAGACCTATCTTCCTGACAAGTTCCTAAGTTCTTTGCAGCCCTAAAATTATTTTATAAACTTTTTTTTTTATGGTCAAACCACCCAATTCAGTTCCAGGAATGTAGTAGATGTCAACTTCCTTTCCTAGCCACCATCATCCTTTCTGGACTGTCTTCCCTATTAGAACATAAATGTTTTGAAGGTAGGGGCTGTCTCACTTTTGCATTTGCATACTCAGTGCTTGGCACATAGTTAAGTGCTTAATAAATGTTTTTCCTTCATTCAAAAATAACTTGTTGAGTGGACATCTATGAACTTACCATTTTTAGAACATAATTGGGAAGACAACATGACAGAGGAAAACCCCTTGAGATTCTTTAAAGTCAAAATTAAAACAATTCTCCTCTATTTGATTCTTCTAGGCTCCTCTTTCCTCCTGGAGATGGAAATGGCAAACCACACCAGTATCTTTGCCAAGAAAATGTGAAATGGAGTCATGAAGAGTCAGACACAAAAGAAACAAGTGAACAACCCTTTATTTCACCTATGTAAGAAAGAAAAATATCAGTGAAGAGAGACATTCAGATTATCGTGTTAAGAATACAACATTTGTGGAAAGCAGGCACTTGCCTAAAGTTGTGCCCCATGGCCCTGCAAACACCTATATAAAATGTCTCTGAACAAATTCTAGAGCTGCAGAACCCACCCACGAAATAGCAGAGGGAAGCAGGGCTCCAGTCCAGGACAGCCCAGATGGTCACTGAGTAAGGTCTATCACACCATGCTGGGAGCGGAGGGGAGTAGAGCCCAGTGTGGGCCATATCTGGACCAACCAGACCTGGGAGCTGGGCAGAACAGCCCATAGCACCCTGAATCAGTGAGCAGTGACAGTTACCAAAGGTCTCAACCCACAAACACCAAAGGCAACAGAGAAGGTTAGTGGAAAAAACTGGGGGATGAAGTGAAAGGAGTTCAAGGTTGGCCACCGCCGCAGGGACAGCAGAAGTGGTGCAGCTCTGTGGCTGCTTACAGAGCTACAGCTGATGTTGCTTTTGGCCCCAGGCCAACCTGGTGGGAGGAATTAAGTGGCAGATTAGAGCAGGAGTGTAGAGCCTGCTTAGATCTGAGTCATGGTCCAGGTTGGCAATTCTTGGGGGAGGCAGAGAGCTGGTGTGGCAGAGCTCGTTGTGTAGAAATAGCCCTGAAAACAACAGCACAGCCCCTCAAGCTTGGGACAAAGTACTCTGTACTCTACAAACAGTCATAGCCCGACGAAAAACTCAAGGGTCAAGTAGTTGGCTGGGAACAAGAACAGGCAGAGAAAATAGACTCAGATTCATACTCAGACTTTGGAATCTTTCTTTGGTGACAAAGAAGACCAAAACATACAGCCAGAAGAAGACAACAAAGTCAAAGAACCTACATCGAAAGCCTCCAAGAAAAACATGAACTGGTCTCAGGCCATGAAAGAGTTCAAAATGCATTTGGAAAAGCAAGTTAGAGAAGTAGAGGAAAAATTGAGAAGAGAAATGAGAGTGATGCAAGAAAACCATGAAAAACAAGTGAATGACTTGCTAAAGGAGACCCAAAAAATACTGAAGAAAATAACACCTTAAAAAATAGACTAACTCAAATGGCAAAAGAGCTCCAAAAAGCCAATTAAGAGAAGAATGCCTTGAAAGGAATAATAAGCCAAACGGAAAAGCAAGTCCAAAAGACCACTGAAGAAAATACTACCTTAAAAATTGGATTGCAGCAAGTGGAAGCTGGTGACTTTATGAGAAATCAAGATATTATAAAGCAGAATGAAAGGAGTGAAAAAGTGGAAGAGAATGTGAAATATCTCATTGGAAAAACCACTGAACTGGAGAATAGATCCAGGAGAGATAATTTAAAAATTATTGGAGTACCTGAAAGTCATGATCAAAAAAAGAGCCTAGATATCATCTTTCAAGAAACTATCAAGGAGAACTGCCCTGATATTCTAGAGTCAGAGGGTAAAATTAAAAGAATCCACAATTGCCTCCTGAAAAAGATGCCCAAA
>CM053623.1:256005868-256040510 GCA_028646595.1 Phalanger gymnotis
GGAAAAGGGGATGGAAGGGGAGTGGGGTGACAGAAGGGAGGGCTGACTGGGGAACATTGCAATTAGAATATATGCCATATTGGAGTGGGGGGGGAGCATAGAAATGAGGAGAAAATTTGTAATTCGAACTCTTGTGGAAATCAATGCTGAAAACTAAAAATATTAAATAAATAAATAATAATTAAATAACAAATTCAGAGCTTTCACAAAAGGTTTCTCACTGTTAAGAAGAAGCATGAGCTAATGGATAAAAACATATTATGAATTCACTTGATGTGTTAGTTCTCTCAGTAGTATGAATATTTTAAATTGGGTCAGAAAGAAATTGCAAAGGAATAAATTTCTAATGCTAGAATTTCATACAATATGGCTACTGGTAGCAAAAATATTTTGCAATTGTCTACCCCTCAAATCACATCGCATGTTGGCTGCCTGCTTGGCCCTTGCATAAGATGTATCCTTGGGAAGAAATCTTAGCTATCTGTAGTCATATAGAAACATATTATAAATAACCAATAACTGAAGAAATTAAAATTGAAGCAATTCTGAGATTCCAGCTTATATTTGTCATTTTGGCAAAGTTTGCAAAAATGGAAAATGAAAAGTGTTCAAAGGGTTGTGGGAAAACAGACACATTGGTGCACTGCTATTGGAGCTGTGAATTGGTACACCCATTCTGTAAAGGGATTTGGAACTATACACAAAACATTAGTAAACTGTGTATATACTCTTTAATCCAGCAATACCAGAAGTAAGCCTATATGTACCAAAAGATGTCATAGAAGAGGAAAAAGTCCTATATATACATAAATATTTATCACAGCTCTTTTTTTTTATGGAGGCCAAGAATTAGAACCTAAGGAGTGCCCATTAATTGGAGAATAGTTTAACAAACTGAGGCATATGAAGGCAATGTAATTTTACTGTGCCGCAAAAAAAATGATAAAAGGGAAAGTTTCAGAGTAATCTGGGAAGATTTTTATAAAATGATACAGAGTGAAGGGAACAAAACTAGGAAAAGGTTATATATTATAGCAACATTGTAAATGAACATTTTTATTGAATGACTTTAAAAGACTTAAGAACTCTGATCAATGCAATGATCAACCATGATTCCAGAGGACCAATGATGAAGAATTCTATCCACTTCCTGACAGAGTGATGATGGGTTAAATATGCAGAATGTCTTGTATTTTTGACATGGCCAATGTGGGAATTTTTTTTATAACTGCAAAATTTATTCAAAGGGCTTTGTTTTTCTTCTTTTTTGTGTGGAGAGGAGAATTTGGAGGAAGAGACAATGCTTGTTAATTTATTTATTTTTATTTATTTATTTTTTAATGCTGTTAATTTAAAAATGAAATTGGAAAAGCTGCTTTCTTAGCTGTAAGTTCCATAGGTTTCCAGAAGACGAATCATTAAGGAACCAATTTAATGTTATTGAATCCATGACCAGAAAGTCAAATCCATGACCAGAAAGCCACTGCCAAAAATGATTTGAAAACTTTAACGAACCTAATAAAGCAAAAAATTTGCTCTGCCCAAAAAAGAATACCATATTTGTAAAATTCTTGATTAGCTAAATTTGAACGTGGGTAAGAATTGAGGCAGCTAGGTAGTACAGTGGATAGAGCACCTTGCTTGAAGTCAGGAAGATATGAACTCAAATCAGTCCTCAGACACTGATTAGCTACTGGTCAAGTCACTTAACCCCTATTTGTCTCAGTGCAAAATGGGGACACACTGGAGAAGAAAATGGCAAATGACTCCGATGTGTTTGCCAAGAAAAATGGGTCACACAAAGTCAGACACAATTGAACAACTGAACAAAAACAAGGAATGAGAAGAATAGAAATTAAGATTAAAGAGGAGTATGAGGATCAAATGAGATAATAAATGGAAAGCACTTAAAACAGTGCCTAGCACATCATAGGATCATATAAATGATGTTGCTGTTTGTCCTTCATTCTCAAAGAGGACCAATGACAGCAGGAAAGTAATGTCTTAACTTGCAAGTGAATTGGATTTAAGTGAGACAGAGCTATGCAAAGTCATGAGCCTCTGTTTCTCCTCCAGAGTCATCGGGAATCAAATGGCAAGACATAAGGCAAGATGACTGGCCCCAGGTACAGGGGGAGACCTTGGCCTTTTCAAACTAGGGTCCTTCCTAGGTCTCAGTTTGTCTGAGGCAATACCCATTCAATAATTAAAAACTAGGTAAGAATTGAGGCAAAAAAATGACCTAGTTTGCCTTCATGAAAGAATCAACCTGGGAGGGTAAAAACCCTCAGAGTTTCTCCTATAAATGTTAGCTATCACTTAAAGACAGATACCATGTATTTGTTAAGTCATCCCTTCTTCAGAGGAAACACTTCTGTTTCATTCAACCAGTCTTGATATGGCATGAACCTGAAATATTTCCTTATCCTGGATTCCCTCATTTAAAAGCTCTCTAGCTTATTAATATTCTTCCTAAAATTCAAAATGTTACATCCAAAATTCATCACAATACTTCAGATGCAGCCTGACTTGGGATAGAGAACAGTGGGAATACCATTTCCTCTCTTAATGCATTCTAAGATTTCTTAGCTTTCTTGGGTGACATAACATATGGTAGACATATACTGAGTTTGCAATCCACTAACATCCTCAGATCCTTTTCAGAAGATTGTGGTCTAGCCAATAATTCCTTCATCAAATTTGATCTATACAGTTAGATTCTCTTGTTCATTCCATTTACTACCCACATTTTATACCTTTGTATGTAAATATATGAAGCCCTTTGTTTTATCATAGGTTCCTTCTTTGAATAATAATTCATGCGAATTATGTGTTTTCTGCTAGTCCTATGTTTTACTCAATACTCTCAGTGACATATGACTTTGTGCATTTATGGAGATGTTGTTTTTCCTTCTTTTCATTTTCCATTTGAAGTTATATCAGGAAAAGTAAGGGAAGGAAATAAGCTATTACTAAGTACCTACTATGTGGCAGGCATGGTGCTAAGTGTTTTACAGATTTTATCTTATTTGTCACTCCATCAACCCTGGGAGATAGGTATTATTTTATCTCCACTTTAAAATTGAGGAAACTGAGGCAGGCCAAGGTTATTACTTGCCTAGGGTCACATGCTAAGTAGCTGAACACAGATTTGAACTCAAGTTTTCCTGGCTCCAGGATTGGAGCTCTATCCCCTGCAGCACCTAGCTGCCTCTAATGATAGCCAAGATTCCTGTAATACTTTAAGGTTTGCAAAGACCTTTAAAACTTATTTCCTTTTATCCTCCCAACAACCCTGAGAAGTAGGTGCTAGTATTATTCCTATTTTACAACTGAAGAAACAGAGGCAAAGAGAGGTTAATTGACTTGCCCAGGATCACACTGTGCCACATAGAATAACTATATGTATTTTATCAGTCCTACATTAGGTTTACTCCAACCTTATCCAAGAGCCTTTGCTTATTTTTTTAAACTAATTTATGGAATAAAATTCAAAAAATATTTCCATAACAGTACAATGAAAATATGATTGGACATGAAACTACAAATCTACTATCCACAGCTTGCTATTCCTTTCAATATACAACAAAATTATCATGTAAATTTCTTGTTTTTCTTTCCCCTTTCCCCAAACTGTAGACTAAGAATCCAAATTCTATTCTTATATTTAACATCATAAGCTCACAGAATCATTGAAATCATTCATCTAGTTCTAGAAAGGACCTCAGAGATATCTAGTCTGACCCCCTCATTTTTTCAGAAAAGGAAACTGAGGCTAGCAAATTGGGACCTGCCCCAAAATCACACAGGTAATACAGGTCAGAGGCTGATTTGAACCCAAGTCCCCTTGACTCTGGACCCTGGGTACTTCACACTGTAACACATGTCTTCACAGAATCAAAGAATTATGGAATTTTAGAACTGGAAGAATTCAACCCACATTTTACATCCTATATAGAGTTTGGCCTACACCTGAAAAGGAATTTCCGTTATAACATAGATGATAATTGGTGGTCCAGGCTTTTCTTAAAAATGACAAATGTAGGGGGGATATCTGCCCCCTCCAGAGGCAGTCCATTCCACTTAGAGAGAGCTCTATTCCTTAGGAAGTTTTTTCCTGACATCAAGCCTAAATTTGCTCCTTTGAAGTTCCTACCCTTTGTTCCCATTTCTGCCTTCTGGGGCAAAACCGAACAGAGCTAATCCGTCTTCCAAATTGAAGATAGCTATCCTTTTTTCTTCCTCCCCTCACCCCCAACTTCTCTAAACATCCTCAAAGGAAATCAAGACTCTTTGGCACCCTGGTTGCCCTGCTCTCAACATTCTTTAGCCTTTGCTAATGTAATTTCTGCACTGAATTAAATTCTGTCAGAGGTGATATGACCAGGGCTGAGTCCAGCTGGGGTGGTTTCCTTGTCATTCCTGGAAGCTTTGCCTCTCTTCAGATAGCTGGAATTCTTGGGAACTTCTTTGTTTGCCATAGAACACTGATGATTCAGATGGAATTGGCAATTCTTTCTCCTCCCCAGATGTTTTTTTTTTCAAACTACTTCCTAACCATGTCTCTCCATCATTTTTTGTTCACTTTCCAAATCTCATTCCCCTAGATTGCCTACTTTCTAACAAGAGTAGAAACACTGGAGGTAATTTTGACTGATAGGAGAAAGATGAAATCCAAGTTTAATGATTGCCTGTATGCTGTATAACTACAAAATGAAGTCAACATATAGATGTAAAGAAATAGAGTCCTGTGATTCTATATGACAAATTAATAAAACTACATTTATTTTACAAAAAAAATTGATAGCTATACTTCCAAATCATCTGTTAAGGAAGCCCTCAGAAATGTTAGTGATATAAAGAATTAATTTCCTTCATTTTGAATTAATTTCCCTCACTATTTGAGCTTGGTAAAATGGAATCTAAAGTAAGAAAATATATGAGAAAAGACTTTTGTGTTACATATGTTTAAAGGGAATAGAAGTGAGATTGCAAATGAATCAATTTAAGTATTTTTATATTAAGTGAAATTAAATGTGAAAAAATATCTAAACCCTCCCCCTACACAATGCTCTGAACAATCTCAAATATAAAACAAAATAAACCTGTGGAATTCTGAGGTTAACAAACACATATTCAAAAATTAATGAAAAGAGTGAGCCTGGCTGCAAATACTCAGCAGACAGACAACATGTAGGAATATAAGTTGGTAAGATTTCCTAATGAGATGTTTACCACGCAGGGTAATGAATCCTGGCAGTATGTCAGCAACTTAAAGAACTTAAGGAATTCAGCATCTTAGTTGGTCAATTTAAACTTGAACATGCTGACACACAGAAATTTTTAATGCTGTTACACCATGGAGTGAGGTAAACTTTTTGAGCTGGAATTACACCTATTTTTCCTTAGGTATCACTTGAAAAAACTTCTCTTTTTGACATTCCCCAGGACAACACCCTACTCTTTAACATACCCAATATATCCATCTATCTCCAAACATGAACAAGTATAGGAAAAGAATACTGGAAAGCCAGACACCTGAGGCATACTCATAAAATATTTTAAAAGCTTTTTATATTCAAAGATGATGCCATAGACACAGCAGCAGGCCATTTGTTTTGAATTATTTTTTTTTTCTGGTAGCGGTGACGGGTTTGTGACCAATTGCATGAATATGTGTGATGAATGATTAGTATTAGTCTGTGGCTACAAAACAAAGCCTTGCAGATTAATACCCAGACCTTGAAATTTATTAGCATTATACTTCAGCCACTGCCAGCTGAATGAAGATTATGCAGACCAAGTAGTTATAATAAGTATGAGCAAGTACATTTTTACCCATTTTAATTCTTTTTTCCTCGAATTAATTTTGTTCATACATATTCTAATTTCATTTTCAGAAATTCTTTTTTCAATATGTCATTTGAAATTGCTGAAATATGGTTTATTTCTGTTAGCAATTTAAAACTGTGAAAATGAGGACATTTCAGGGCAGTTTATTTATTCCAGAGAAATGAATATATTGGAGGAATTTAAAACAATTAGTATTGATACTTAATAAGAAAAAATTTTCATAAGAGCACGAGAAAGGTATATTTTACACTGGGCTATTTTGTGTAATTAAAGTAATAATATTTGCATAGTTAGGTTGCTACTTGTAAGGAATACTGGATGGAATTAGGAAGACCTGAGATCAAATTCAGTGTCAGATACTTACTGACTGTTTGACTCTAGGCAAATCATTTAACCTCCATCAGCCTAAATTTCTTCATTTGTAAAGTGTGGGTAATAATAGTGCCAACCTTCCAGGGTTGTTTTGAAAGTAAAATAAGATGATATTTGTAAAATGCTTTGCTAACCTTAAAGTACTATATAAATGCTAGTTATTATTTTCAGAAAGGAAGCATAGTTTTCATTGGCTGTATGTCAGTGTCATCCAAAAGAAAACCTATCAGAGCCAATCAAATAATTTCTTGTCTTTAAAACATCTACTAAGAAAGGATTTCCAGAGTTGGGAACTTTTTTAGACCACAGGATACAGAGATTAGTTGTTATTATACAACATGAATATTAGCGCTGGAAAGAAGCGATCCTGTTATTGTTTGACAATCAGGCTTAATTTCACACATAATCAAATATATGTGTGCACAAACGTATAAAGAATGGCACTGCCAGACTATATTGGATTTAGCCTTTTGGTGGACTAGTTTATGTTAAGTTCACTGTCTTTCGCTTGGTTATTTACTTGAATAATTTGAACATCACCATTTCCTAGAGAAACTTAACTGATATCAAAAAGTCACCACAGTAAGGATAACAAAAGAGCCAGGAAGGCAGCCAACATTAGACCTCGCCAACTGGAGAAAAACAGCCCCAGGCAACACTGGTTTACTGTAAAAGCTCATTTGCAAAACACCATGCAGGTGGAGCATGAAGTTGATGTATGAGCAGTGTTACCTCACAGAGCAGGCAGAAGAGGAAAATGAGCTTGCTGAGAGCTTGGTAGATGACCCAGCTGGTTCAGATCGTCACAAGATGAAACCATGGAAGCGCACCTAATAGACAAGAAATGGGGCAGATATGCTAACATTTTTGTAGTGATCTATCATCAGTAGGGGAAGCTAGGTGATGCAATGGATAGAACATTAGGCTTAGAATCGGGAAGACTTGTATTCTTGAATTCAAACTTGGCCTCAGACACTTACTGGCTGTGTGACCCTGGGCAAGTCACTTAATCCTGTTTGCCTCAGTTCTCTCATCAGTAAAAATGAGCTAGAGAAGGAAATGGCAAACCACTTCAGTATCTTTGTCAAGAAAACCCAAGTGGGGTCACAAAAAATTGGACACAACTGAAAATGACAATAACGAAAACAACACATCTCTAGATACATAACTGATAGACTCAGAGTGCAGATTGAAGCACTTTTTTTCCTTTATTTTTCTTGCTTTTTTTCAGAACATGGTTAATGCAGAAATAATGTTTTGCATGGCTGTATATGTATAATGGAGTGTTCGGGGTGTGAAGGAGTACTTGCACCTCTGGTGTGAAGGCCTGCTGAACCCTTTTCAGGGCTGCTCATCTACAATTAGTGTCCACCTGGCACTCAAATCTCACCTGCAGCTCCAAGAAGCTGTAGCATATGCAGTGGTGACACCCTGGTCAGTGTCTCAGCAGATGGGCTAAACCAGGATGAGGGTAACTGCCAATCTGCAGACTTGTTGGTGATTTAGGGAGATGTCTACACCAAGCATGTGAAGACTTTCCCAAGCAGAATGGGCAGATGAGAATAATGTTTTCCAATGGCCATGAAGACAGCTGAAGTGGGTGCTATGGGGCACTTAGAGCTTAGTCAGACATCAAAGATGCTAAGGTCATCCACTGCATCCTGGGCCATCACCAGTCATCCTGGCTTTTGTCTTTGATAACTCTGGAAGAGAGAATGAAGCTGATGACTACAACTCTGTCTCACTTAAATCCAATTTACTTGCAAGTTAAAACATCGCTGTGATGTCATTGGTCCTTGAAAATGAAGAACAAACAATATGTATGATGGATACTACATCTTGCCTTCTCAATGGATGAGAGGAGGTGGAGGGAGAGAGAGAGTGAGAATGTTAAAATTATAGGATTATAGAGCTAGATCTGGAAGTGATCTCAGAAATCACATTGTCCAACTCCCTCATTTTACAGATTCCTGGGGTAGGGAAAGTCCCCAGTGCCAAGAGAAGGCTCTTTTATCATAGCTGGTCTCCTTAAATATCACAGCTACTGTCAGGACCTCTGGCTTTGGATGCTACAAGACCTACAGACTCTAAAGTTCTTTCTGGAGTGAGGGAAAGGGAAGGAGAAGAACTCTTAGAGCAAGGGTGCATAACCGGGAGTCTATGGATAGATTTCAGGGGATCCGTGACCTTGGATGGGGAAAAATTACATTTTTATTTCAATATATTTGTTTTCCATGGTAATTTTATGCATTTAAAAATGTTATTTTAAGAACAGTTCCATAAACTTCACGAGACTACCAAAGGGATCCATGAAAAGTTGAAAACCCCTGACCCAGGAAGCTATAGAAGGTATTAGGGGACTTTTTAAATTGGTAGCTATCACACTTCCATGAGGCATTAACTGTTGTAAGTCTGCCTCTGATTACTACCCATAGGACCCTGGGTAAGTCACTAAACACTTCTAGTTCTTATTCATATCTATAAAATGAGATTTCCAAGGTCCCTTTCAGGTGTAAATCAGTGATCCTCAGTGCCACATTGTAACTTGCATTTGGCACATGCAATCCTGATTTATCTATATGCTCATATGGAACAGGTATAGAAAAGCCAGTAAGAACATTTCACCCATAGAAACAATAACTATTCAGGGTGCCCTGATGTGATGACTCCCTGTGACAACATGGAATCTTCCTGTTAGAGGAAGGCTTGTACCTTGAAGTAATTGAATGAAACTGATCTAGCTGTACCTTATAAAACACATTCTTGTTTCTGATAAATGATGAAGTTTGGGGTTTACAAAACAGGCATAGTAATCTTCAGAGATCTGAGCAGGAATGGTATTGGAGAATGGAGAGTAAGAGAGAGAAGGCTGGTGGAGTCTGGATGATTTACCAAGTCGTTTAACCTTGCTGAACTTTAGTCTCCTCAAATGTTAAAATAGGGATTCTGGTCATACCTGGCTCACAGATTGCCATGAGCCTCAGAGGAGCTGATGCTTGTGAAGTACTTTACAGACTTTAAAGGATCATTGGATCATGAGTCTGGAGTCAGGAGGTACCACAGAGACTAACTAGTCCAAACACCTCTAAATGAGAAGTCAGATTCAGAGAGGTTCTGTGATTTGCTCATCACATGGCTATGAAGTATCAGAGGAAGAATTTGAACTCAGACCCTTAGATTCCTAAGGCAATGTCCTTTTTACTATAACATGCTATATAAATATCAGGTATTATCCATTTTCAATCACCATGTAAATGAAGATCCAGTCTCAGAATTGGGAAGAATGGGGTTTAAGGCCCAACTCTGACACATGGTAGCTGTGTGACCCTGGGCAAGTTTTTGTCCCCTTCATTACTTTAGACAGCTGTCTAATAGCTGAAGTTTCAGAAAAGGTGCAATATGTATTGGTAGAAGGATTTTCCTCACCAGGAACTTCTGTATCCCAGTGAAATCACAGTACCATTCACCGTTCTTTTCTGTATTTTTAAAATGATTTTAAAATGAAGTATATGACCTGGCATCCCAATGTTCTGAGGAGTCTATGATAATCCTCAATTATAAGTCACTGATCTGGAAGTAAGGTTATGTATAATATGACATTATTTATCTTCCTCATTCTCAAACCACTTGTTTTGGAAAATGCTGAGGGAAGACTTAAGATTTGTACTTTGTATGCATGCAAGATTTTTGTGACAAGTACTTTTTCTGGCAGGTGAATTGCATCTGTGTTGATGTAACATGCGATGAACATATGGTGTCCGTGTCTGTGAGAATCCCACGGTCGCAGGTAAGTGTGTCTTTGTTTCTGCTAGCTGTGCTGGTTCAGGCATCTTAAATTAACTCATTGAACTGTAAGAATGACTTTTCTTGCCTTTTATCTTATTCTTTGGTCTACCCTCAGTCGCCACTGTTATGGACTGACTAAGCTCCATATCACAAGTATCTCATTCAGAGAGAGTTTATTGTGTGGTGTGCGGAAAGCAGGGAGGGAGCAGAGAAGATTCTCTTTTTGTAATCTAGACCTTCTCTGCTTTACATAATGGCATACACTAAGTCACAGTAATCACAAAAGGTAGTGTGGCAAAGAGAAGAGAGTAAGGGGAGCCCTAGGTTCAAATCCCACCTAGGACGCTTGCTAGCTTGATGGCTCAGGGCGAGTCGGTCAGCATCTCCACGTCCCAAATTCCTCATCTATAAAACAAAGGAGTTAGACTAGATGACCTAAAAAGTACCTTCTAGCTTTAGATCGAGTATCTTGTGAATCTATAAAATGAAAAGAATAGTAAGATAAATAGAAAGCAGTATGATGTAATGAACAGAATGCTGGGACCTGGCTTTGGATTCCAATTCATTGTTACTTGTGTTATTTCAGGTAACTCACTCTCTCAGCCTTGGGGAAGGTGGAATAATTTGATCTTTAGATCTCCTACAAGTTCTAAGTGCTATTTATCTATGCATTTTGGCTCCCTGAATGTAAAATGCCTTGCAGGTGAATATGTGACTTTGCTGCAGGTTCTACTATGTTACTCCAAGTGTAAAGATAGGATTGTCAACAGTGTCTGGAACAGGATGGATCATAGGATAAGAGATGGAGAACTAGAAGGCACCTTGGTGACCTTCTAACCTAACCCTCTCATTTCAAAGAGAAGGAACACATAGAAGAAAATCAAGACTCAGGGATACTAAACCACTCCCTAAAAGTCACAAAGGTAGTAGGTAGCAGAGGCTGGATTTCAACTCAGGCCATTCCTTTGACTCCAAAGCCTTGCTCTTTCTGTGATGCTGCAAGGCTCACAGATTATGACTGGCTCAGGGAGGGGACTAGAAAGAATCTTCTTGGGTGAAGTGAGGATTTAGAGCCAGAAACCATCTTAGAAATCATCTAAGATGAAGTCTTTTGTTTTGTAACTGGGGACACTGAGGTGCAGAGAGACTAAATGAAAAGAGGGGGACATGGAGGGTGAAAGACCTTGAGTCATCCCAAGAGATGATGATTGAGGGAACTGGAAATGTTTACTTTGGAGAAAAGAAGAAATAGAGAGCATATAATAACCATCTTTCAAAATTTGAAGGGCGATCATGTCAAAAAGGAATTAGATTTGTTTTGCTTGACTTCAAAAAGCAAAACCAGATACTTTGGGGTTGGAGTTGAAGAGAAACAGAGTTAGACTTGATGAAAGAAAAAAACTTCCTAATGTGATTAGGTGACTCAGTGGATAGAGCACTGGCTGGGACTGGAGTCAGGAAGGTTTGAGTTCAAATGTGACCTCAGATACTTTCTAGCTGTGTGACCCTGGGCAAGTCACTTAACATTGGAAGCTGGAGGTTGTGGCTAGTGTTTTCCTCAGGAAACTGCCTCAGTTTCCTCATCTGTAAAGTATAAATAATAATAGCACCCACCTCCCAGGGCTTCTGTGAGGATCAAAGGAGATAATAATTGTGAAGTGTTTAGCACAGTACCTGGCAAAAGTAAGTGATAGAGAAATGTTAGTGATGATGATGATGATGGTGATGATGATGATGATGATGATGATGATGATGATGATGATGATGATAATGATAATGATGTTGGTGATGGTGATGATGATGGTGATGATGATGATGATGATGATGGTTATGATGATGACGATGACAACAACAATCTCCTCTAAGGTCCTTTCCAGCTCTAAATCTATGATCCTACCCCTCTACCTATTTCATGCTACTTTCCTTAGAGAGTCTATATTTCTCATTCCCTGATCTTGATCTTTCCTTTCCCAACTCTGCTAATTTGCACACATCATCTTTGCTGCCAGGAATAGACAATTGTCAGATGCCCTCTGATTTAAATTCTTTTTGGATGTTGAGAGCTCAGGAGGCAACCCATCCATGAAGCCTTCCCTTTTCCCCTCACTTACAAGCGCTGATTCTTGGGCTGTTCTTTTGATCTCTCCTATGCACTTAGGAATATTTTAATTAGCTGTTTACACACGTCTCTCCTACTCTCATGATTTATATGCTCTTCGAGGACAGCAGATGTATCAGTTTATCCACATAAACTCAGCACTTAGCTGAGTATCTTGCCCAAACTGGGTGCTTCAGAAATATTTGCAAAATTAAAATCAGCCAAATGCAGAAAGGAAATGTAGCAGAATGAGCCTAAAGCAGGTTTGACAGTGGGGTTACTTGATTGCCCTGGAGGCCACCATCTCTGAATGCAGTGCTCCTGGAATTAAATTGGCAGCTTCTGAGAAACCAGCAAGGCCTGCTGGATCTGTCCTTCACATTCCTGTTTGACTTGTAGCTACACCCATGAAACTTTGCCTCTTGTGGAGCCTGCTGTGTTTATTGCTAAATAAGAAACTGGGGATTCCATGAGAAAAGGACCGAAAGGATGTCTAGCACAGTTCTTCTTTCCACCAAAATTAAGGATTGAGCCAGACTTGCTAATATTTTCCTTTCTGCAGAAAGCAGAAGGCCGGCTGGTTTACTGTGTTCAGGCATAATCAATCACTTAATAATTTAAGGGGAAAGGCAGTTTGTGGCTTCACGCTTGCAATTTCTGAAACGATTTGGTTCAGGCAGTTGGGCTTGACATACATCAAACTCATGTTTGATGGGCAACCATAAAGGAATTCTTTGAGCTGTATCTCCATTTTCCTTTTTTTCCTTTCTAAACAGCATTAAGTCCCAACCTTTGCATGGTGCTGATAGATCCCATCTGTGGGATCTTAAACAGATGTGGATTCTACTCTCTAAGAACATAAAACCTATTATGATGATCTGTTCAAGGAAGCATTGCTCTGTCTCTGGCACACCCCATCCCTGTGAGGTAGGTGGTACAAGTATTAACATCCCCATTTTTCTGATAAGCAAACTCAGCCTCAGAATGGGTTTGATTAGGGGGCATAGATCTTGAGCTAAAAGGGACCTTGGAGGTCATCTAGTCTCTTTCATTTTACAGATGAAGAAACTGAGTCCTGGAAAGGTTAAGTGACCTTCAGGGTAGCACAGAGAGTAAGTAGCATAGCTGAGATTCAAACTCTAGTAACTTCAAGTTCATTACTATTTCCATTGTATCTTCAGCATGTAGGTAGAAAATATAAGCTAGGATTTGAGCACAGGTACCTGATACCATTTCTACTGCTTTTTCTGCTATACCAAGTAATAACCTAAGTCACGATAGCTGGATCTGCTACTAATAAGCTGTTCATGCTTGGGCCAATACATCACTTAATCTTTCTGGTCCTGTTTCTCATCCATGAAATGGTCAGATTTATTTGTTCATTAAACAAACATTTATTAAGCAGATAGTATGTGAGGATGGAGGTAGGTAGGTGGCTTAGTGGATAGAGTGCCAGGTCAGGAGTTAGGAAGACATGAGGTCAAAGCTTTAGCCCTTACTAGCTTTGTGACCCTGGGCAAGTCACTCTGCTTGCCTTATTCCACTAGAGAATAAAATGGCAAACTGTTTCACTTTCTTTGCCAAGAAAACACTATGACAGTATGGTCCACAAAATCACGAAAAATCAGACAAGACTGAACAACAACATGTAAGGAACACAGTGGTGGGGAAATACAAAAGTTAGATAATGGATGAATGATTTTTTTTTTAAAAAAAACAACATTTATTATATACTTGTTCTGTGCCAAGCATTGCACTAAGCTCTCCAGTTTCAAATGAACAACCCCAAAGCTGGATGGTCTTGGCTTTTAAAAAGCTTTCATTCTAATACAAAAGACAGCACATCCAGGGAAGAGGTGGTTGGGGAGAAGAGTTTGGTGAGAGAAATCAGAGGGGTGGTGGGTAGGGTCATAAACAGATTGCTAGGTGTGTCCTTTTCAGGGATGGTGGAATGGATTTGATTATGTTATGATGTAAAGATGGCTAAGGAAACACAGTATTCAAGTCTGGTTCAAGCTAGAAATGCAAAGCTTCATTGATCAAATCAGATCACATCTCCAAAATGTTAGATAAAGTGCCATTTTCCTATCCTTGTGGAACTTAGAGTCTAATGAGATGAGAGACAAATACAGATAACTGTAATGCCTAGTACAGCACTAGGCACTGAAGGTAAAAATGCAAAGAATAAAAAAAATACTTCTTCTAAAGAACTTGCATTCCGCTGAGGGAGACAATAAAAGTATACATAGCATGTCCCCAAAACACTTGCTTAAAACTGCACCAACACTTTTGGGACACCCTGTATAATGTATGTAGGATAATTATAAAGGGAAAAACTAAAAAGCAGTTAGCTACAAGGCAGTTTGAGAAGGTGCTGCTATCAGCTGAGGGTATTAGAGGAAAGGAAGATAATAAGTATTTATGTAGTTACTACTATTTGGCAGACACTATGCTTAGCATCTTGCAAGTATTATTTCATCCTCACCTCACAGTGTAGGTGCTATTATTATCCGCATTTTTACAGCTGAAGGAACTGAGGCAAGCAGAGTGTAAGTGACTTGCCCAGGACCACACAGCCTGAAGCTGGATTTGATCTCAGATCTTCCTGACAGCTACCTCTGGAAAGGTTTTATGTAAAAAAGTGGTGTTTGAGCTACATTTTGACATACAAGAAAGATTCTTTGAGGTGGATACCTTCCAGGGGTGAAGGATAACCAGTGCAAAAAAAGGGAGGTGGAATGCTGTGTGTGAGGACAAAAGAAAAGGCCAGTTTGGCTGGATAAAAGTATGTAGGAGAGGGAGTTACATCCAATGAGATCTTGGAAAGATCAATCTAATTGTGAAGGGCTTTTACAAGCTAAACGTTTATCCTTAAGGCGACAAGCAAACTGCTAGAATTTGTTGAATAAGGGAATGGTATGTTTAAGTTTATGCATAAGGAAGATCACTTTGGCAGCAGTGAAGAACAGAGACTGGTCAGGTGATACTTGACATGGAAACCAGTTAGGAAACCACTGCAAAAACCTTGTATCAGAAGTTTTGATGGCATGAACTAAGACACTAACTGTGAGAAGGTAGACTGAATAGAAGAAATATGAGAGATATTGTGAAGAGAGAAACAGCATGATTTGGCAACTTAATTTGGCTATGGGGAATGAGTGATATGAAGAGTTCATCAAGGATAATGTTGAAGGTAGAAACCTGGGAGACTGGAAGAATGATGGTGCCTGTGACAGAAAAAGGGTAATTTGGAAGAGGGGTGAATTTTCAGAGAAAGATAATGAGCTCAGTTGTGGACCTGAGTGTGAATTGAGGAAATATTAATGTGGATTTTGAAGTCTTCTAGTACAATGGCAAGAACTGAGATGGAGATCAACATGGTTAACAAGGTTTTGAACTTCTAGGATAAGTGGGGAGCATGGCCTTAGGGTTAATACAGTAGCCACCCTAATCTTCATTGAGTACAAAATTTTGACATTTTGAATTTCAAAGGAGGAGAGGTTACTGATTTATGGACATAAAGAGAGAATTTGGAAGTGGTATTGGGGAGCAAGTAGTCTTCCAACTCTACCTTAAGCACCAAGAATTCCCAAAGCCAGCAGTGATAGGAGGATGGGAAATGTATTATCACTAGGTCTTTGAGGGCTAATAGCTGGAAAAGAGTGTTAGAGGTCTAGGATGAAATTTGTTAATTAATTTGGAAGAAGAGTTCCAGATTGCACAGCAGAAAGGGTGAGTAGGGTTGAAATGGTATATGGGTGGGGCAAAGTTGAGGAGAATGGAGATGAAGTGAGGATAGGGATAATTTTCTCCCTCGTGGCCAGTGATTGATTAATAAAGGGATAGGGAGGGGAAAAAGATGGCGGGAAATTGTTAGCTATATTGGAGAAGATATGAGAAATGAAGCTTATAATCTCTAAATGATTTCTAAAAGTCCTTTCTAAGTTTAAATAGTTTATCATTCTGCCATGTCATTTTTAAAAGACTTATGATTTCAGTGGTGCTGTCAACTTAAAGAGAGGAAACTCTTATCTAGACAGATAGTTCTGCAATGTATGGTCTTAAATCGTTGTCTAGAGCCCTTAGAGGTTAAGTTACTTGCCCAGGGTCACTCACTCAGTTTATTTCAGAGGTAGGATTCAAACCTAGATCATCCTGATTCAAAAGGACAACTTTCTATTCACTAAATGCATCGCTGACGCTCGTGATGATACTAATAATTTCAAACAAAACACACAGATAATAACAATGCTACCACTTTATATTTTGTCACATGTGCACACAAGAGCAATGGAAATGCTATTTCAGGGTTAATTTATGTCAGGAGCAGTAGGAAATCCTCGAATGACAAACAGACATGTTGAGGAACCTAATAGGACAAAATTTAAATTCACAATATAGATTAATTAGGGAATTCTGAATGTAAGGGGATTTAAATAGCAAACTACCTCAGCACATTGTAATAAAGGACAATTTATAAACATTCTATTTACATATAACTTTTCAGAATGAATTGTGTTCAAATACATGTAGGTGTGTGTGTGTATGTATGTATGTATGTATGTATGTGTAAGATGAGGTATGCCTGGAAAAAAATATGTGTTGATGCTGTCGAATAATCTCCATTGTTCAGCAAAGTCCTGGACCTTAATGCCAATGCATTGTTCTCCCACATAATGATTTCCTGTGGGGATCATCCTGCTAATTTCATTCTTGTTGCATTTTTGAACCAGAATACATCATTTTTCCTGCTAGAAGTCAGTATTTCTTATCATTTCTCATCATTTCCTGTTACTTTTAGAGCTGGGCAGGGAGAAGGTTCTATGTTTGTGAATGTTAAGCCATGGACTTTTGCCATGTAGTTTGTTTACTTTCTGAAAATGACTGAAGTGAGTCCCACTCTCTGTGTTTAGTTGTATAAAAATTCTGAAAACAAAGGTTTCCTTCTTTATCTCCAATAGGACTTCCTTTAGATGCAGACTCTTAATTGAAGATCACAGTCAAAAGTAATTTGTAACTTTCAGTGAGAATCATCTTGTTCCAATTGGTAACTTAAACAATGCTTTGGTTTGGTCAAAGGGGTCCTTCAATATTGTCATTTATATAATTTCGTGAATGCCAACTGCCATTGGTAACTTGTTAAAGCCTTCTTGCCTCAACCTTATCCCTTTCCATGGTCCTCTGAAGTATTTGTAATTTGGGAAAACCAAAAGATGAAATAAAAACCCCCAAACTACACCAAATACAGTGGAAATAGCTCCAGATTTTTTTCTTTCTCTATATATTTTAAATTTAGGATTGCTATCAAATCTTCTTTGCCCGAGCATTCAAAAATAGGCAACCATTACAAAGCCATGTCAGTTACCTTAAAGTCATACGAAAATCATTTGAGTGACAAATATAAAGTGACAAACAGCTAGAGTCAAATGATTGTGCTCTATTTCTGGCTGACAACCATAAATTATTTAGTCACTGTATACCCAGCTCATTCGCATTTATATCATAAAGCTAATGTTTCATAATAAACTAATCATTACCAGAAAGCTACTCGATCTATGACTATTTATCATAATAGTTAATAATAACAATAAAATTGATCATTTTAACAATGAAAGGCAGTGTGGAGTACCAGTTTGGGAATCAGGAGAACCAAGGTTCAAATCCTGGCTCTGATTCATACTGTAAGGTGGCTTTGGCATTTAACCTTTCAGTGACCTCAGTCATCTTGTTATGACTAAAAGTTACAGATGAGCTGTGGACTGGCATTAGTGGAGAAGTTTCCACATGGGGGATTCCCTACACAGATGAAATTACAGGCCTGGAGCTGTGAAATAAGCAATAATACATCACTACATATTTTAAATCAAAAGAAAGTTTTGCTTTCTTCAAATCACCGAAAGCAGGTCCCAAAATATTTAATTTTTACTTGAAATGTAGGTACCATGAGGACAGCATGGTATAAGGGACATGACATAATTTGGTATCTGTGTTGGGGAGGTGGGGGTGGGAGAGGAACATTGATCATAAACCTAAAAGACGTGAATTAAAGTTCTAGATCTGTCATTTATTGATTACGTAACTTGAGGTAAGTCCCTTCATTTTCCTGGGATTCAGTTTCTTCATCTATAAAATGAGAGGATTGGACTATATCTTCTCCAAGGCCCCTTCTAATTTTAATTAATCTGTTGCTTGCCTTCTCAATGAGTAGGTGAGGTGTTGGAGGGAGGGAATTTGGAACTCAACATTTTAAAAAATGCTAAAATATTTTTCTTTAAAGAAAGTAATCTATGAATCTACCTTAAATACTTCCCTTACACAAGAAGTTAGGTGGTTGGTACAACAAAAGAATGTTGATTCAGACAATGGGAGCTCCTTGAAAGTAGGAATCATATTTCTGCCTTTCTTTCCATTTTCAATGCTTAGCACAGTGTCTGGCACATGCTAACATATAAATGATTCTTAATTGACTGAACTGGATTTTAACTGCCTTTGACATTTCCTGTGTGACCTTGGCCAAGTGACTTAACTTTCCTGGATCTGTAAAAATGAGAAGATATCTAAACGTTTATGGCCCTTTATGCTAATGCATTACAATCAAAATTATCTGCAGGTGATGTAGTAAGTTGAAGCATCAGATGACCACAGGTCATCTTGGTTTTGTAATGCATCACCTGATATTTTCTGTTAATCTTCATAATTATATTTGCCTTAGGATAAAATTGAAAATGATTTGCCATCCCTGAGCACATACTAATAGATGGGTGGGAGCCAGCTGCTAACAAGTATGTTATGTGGCAGAGGACAAACAGAGTCGAGGTTAAAATTTACAGTAGAACATCTTAAAAGAAGGTGATACTGCTGCGAATAGGCACCAGCTACGTTAGTTGGATAAGATAGATATTTAAAAGGTTGAAGTTATAGGAATGGGAGACAGCCAACTGGTGTACTGGGTAGAATGTTGGCCTTGAAGTCAGGAAGACATAAAATCAAATTATACCTCAGGCTGTATGGGCAGGTCATTTAATCTCTTCTGGGCCTCCGTTTTCTCATCTGCAAAATGATGGGGATGGGCTTATGGCCCCTAACAGCTCTAAATGTCCCCTCAGCTTTAAATTTTTGATCCTATGAATGAATGCATCAGGTTCAACAGCATGCAAGTAGACTCCAATAGATCTGTGATCGTATCAAGATGAATGTTTGATTCAGATTGCAGTTGATTTTCCATGCCTGCCTCTCCTACGTGACTCTTCAGCCAATCTGTGAATGAATGTGCATTTATTAGGCTCCTACTACGTATCAGTGCTTGTGCTAGACTCTGGCGATGCAAATACAAAGAATGCAAGCAGTCTTCTCTTTGCAAGGGCTTACATTTCATTGGATGGGAGAGGATGGTATAGACACATATAAATATATACGGAATACGAATTGACTTTGTCAGCATTCTCCCAAAAGTTCTCCACAAGGGAGTATGCTGGGGACCTGCCTCATGTTCCCTCGAAATTGCAGATACTAATGAATCATATTGACTATACCTTGCTCTAATCACTCGAGAAGTCCTTCATTTTAATTTCACATAGATGATTCTACTGTTTTATAGAAAGAATTCCCATGGCAAAGAATTTCAATTTCTGTCTTCAAAGGCAAAACAAGAGAGGAGAAAATAATTGTAATAAATGACAAAAAAAGTCTAAGTTGGAAAAAAGGAAATCAATGGACCAGAAAGGTATTCTTAATTGAAAATACTCCTGAAGTGATTCCATTCAACAAATTTCATTTGGCAATAGTCTTTTTAGAAAAAAAAATCGATATTATTTCATTTTTCAGATCTACATTCTCTCCTTCCCACCTCACCCACGCCCACTGAGAAAGCAAGAAAACCCTTTACAAACAAGCATAGTCAAGTATAAAACATATTTTTACATTGGCCATATCCAATATAAATGTTTCAATCTACACTCTTTTTTGACTCTATCACCTCTTTATCATGAAGTGAGCAACATGTTTAGTCATGAATCCTTTGGAATTTTGGTTAGTCATTGTGTTGCTCAAAGCCCTATGTCTTTCAAAGTCAGTTGTCTTTACAATATTCCTTTCTTTATATAAACCATCCTTCTACTTCTGTTCACTTGACCTTATATCATTTCATATGAATCATCGGAGTTTTTTTTTTCTGAAACCATTCCCTTTGTTACTTATTTCAGCATGATAGCATTTATTTACGTTGATATGACGTAAGTGTTCATCCATTTCTGCCTGAATTGATGAGAATCCCTCCAGTTTACAATTCTTTACCACAACAAAAAGAATTGTTATAAATATTGTTGTATGTATGTCTCTTTTTCTGCTTTCTTTGATCTCTTTGGAGCATAAACCTAGTGGCTCTACCACAAGGTCAAATGTTATGCATAGTTTACTAGCTTTTTCCAAATAATTTTTTTTTCCAAATTTTTTTCCAGAATAGCTGGGCCAATTCACAATTCCAGCAATAGTGCATTAACGTGCTGTTTTCCACAGCCACTATAGCATAAAAATACTGTGTTTAAAAAGGACAAGCAGTCCGATACAATTTTGAACAAGACTAATTTCAACAAGCATAAGTCTAAACAATGTATCTGTCTCTTGTCTGCAGCATAACAATCCAGAAATAAGAGTTTCATCAGGTAAGAAAGACGTAGGC
Source organism: Phalanger gymnotis (assembly GCA_028646595.1). NCBI lineage: Eukaryota > Metazoa > Chordata > Mammalia > Diprotodontia > Phalangeridae > Phalanger > Phalanger gymnotis. The sequence continues at coordinate 256,026,655 of CM053623.1, forward strand.
TAAATGGTATTTACTATATCACCATAAATTAAGACTCTAGATTAATAAGCTTATTAATAAATGACTTGGAAACAAGAAAGGTTAGTATAACAACTAAGCTACACCTTCTCATGATTCAGTCTCAATTTTTCCTCTTCCTATAAGTGACTGCCTCAAAGACATTTATTATTATAGATGTTGGAGGAAGTGTAGTTTGGTGATGAACTCAGGGCCATTTTACATAATTGTGAAAATGATTTAAAATCTATTCTGATGAAGACACATACCTCCAGTTCCTAAGAGGTAAAATGGCAAGGTAAATACTCCACCCTCTTAGTAAAAGCAAACTTGAAAGCTGGGAATGGTTACTTGCCACAAAGATCAGAATAGTGGAATCAAATGATTAAAGCATTGGTCAATTACTGCAGGACCAAAGATTTTGGAAAGGAGTTCTAAAAAGGGGGCAATATCTTTTTAAAGGTAACCTCTTTCTGTGGGAAATAAGGCAGAGAACCAGTGGGGTCTTAGGAAGCAAATACAAGAGAAGGTATTTCCCAGATGATAGTAATTTCCCAGAAAGGTGATAATGGTTCATGGTTGAAAGGAGAACAGGGCATGGTATCATTAATAAAGTGTCTCAGTGCAGGAAAACAAGCCAGCAGAGAGCTACTTTTAGAACAATCAGCCCCCTACCTAGAGGCAAGAATCATAGAGGAATGGGTCACTGATTTTCTTCTACCCTCCCCAGGGGGTGGACCTCCACCTGTGAGTGGACTCCAGTCCCATGGAATGTTGGCCAGTTAGTTCTGCTCATTTGAGCACATTGTTTTGTCAGCAGCTTGAATCCTCGTATGAGCCAATTAGCTTCCATTCTGCTTGGTAGCTTTAGACAGTAACCCCTGGTCCTAGCCAGAAAAGTCATGGTGCTTGTTAAAATGGGTCAGACTCAGTCTACACCTATCTTCCCCATTGAAAAAATAATGTGTATAACCCCCTAGTGGGTCAGTAGCAGCATGGAAAGATGGAGGGCAGCACATTATTATTTGCTCTTCCTTACTTCACATTTGACTTTTGTTTTCAATTTCCATTTAAGATTTTAAAATCACTGAGCCAAAATTTCTTCATTAATAGTACATCTTGGCTGTAAACTAGTCATTTGGGTGCAACAAGAATGTTTCCTGCCATCAGGACATAATTTAGTGTAAATTGGTAAATATTTCATTTATAATTAATATTTTAAACCATATTAACATGTTGTTTACTACATATTTTACTATATTCATTGATAATTAATATTTTTTTCTCCCCTCAAATGAAAGAAGGGGAATGAAAAATTCTGATTTAGGATCAGAATATGGAGCTCTTATTTCAGATGTCTTCTACCTGTTTCTCTGAGAGAATATTAAATAGGGCCTAGATTTCTTTTTTAAAAATTAATTTTATTTTTATTCTGAACTTAACAAAGGCCAAATAATAAAGTATATTGCAACTACATCCCCCCCCCCCTTCTCTCCTTTCCTACTCTCCGCTCCTCTCTTTTCCTCACCAATAAAGAGAAGTGTTTGGGAAGGAGAAAGATCAAGATGAGAGCAGGAAACAGAGTTTGGCCATTCTGCCCCACTAAAAACTCTGATTTCTAAACTAATCCTCTTGGAAAAGCAGTAATGTGATCCATATCCCCTAAGAAATGAAAATGAAAACAAAAGAAAATGAAAAAAGATATACATTTTGCAGGTATTTTTCTATATAAATGTTTTAAATAGTTTTTTTTTCCTTTCCTCATTAGAATATAGAGTCATTGAGGACTAAGATTGTTTTTACTTTTTTTCTCCTCATTGTGGTAAGGCTCAATGCTTACTGCCCAGTAGCACATAATAAATTTTCGTTGCTCACCTGCTTGGTTGATTGTTGTAAGAAGAGATTACCAGGACTTTGGGCTCAGTTAAGTCTTCCGAATCCAGAGGACCTGGAGGTGCTTGTACTAGACTTGAAGACCCTTTGCAAACTTCTCTTTAACATGTACTCTGATATTTGGCAATTTTGGTGGAAAGGAGGGCAAGGATGAGAATAGGGAGAAATATGTGAGAAAGTTTAATTCAAGAAACATAAATGAAAAACTTTTAGAGTATACAGAAACCTCATACCTCTATATCATGAATGCTTTTTGAAAAAACAATAGCAAGTATTAGATATGGTAAGCACCAAATAAAATTGCAAAGAACAAAGTTGCAACATTTTAACAAATAGGAAAATATTATGGAACTAGAGATTATTCCTGAGTCAGCTATGGATGTATAGTAAGATAATCAACTTCTCAGAACTAAGGTCAGAATCAAGAATATGTAAGAAGAAAAAAAGTTAACGAGAAAAAGATCTGGATTACAATTAATGTTTAACCCTGAATTATTTATGCAAGCTATTCAAAACTTTAAAAGGAGGGTATGGACAACCACAATGATATTGACAACAAATGTAATAATTTCATTGAGAAGTCAAAGCCTAGAAGAGAGAAGGCTGCCAAAGTCAAAGATTATGTACTCAATATAAACTCTTACAAAGAAGGATGATGGATGCTTATGGGTGATTATAAGCTGCATCATCTGATAAAGCAGAGAAAAGAAGTGGATAATAAAACCCGTCTAAGAGAAGGATGGAAAATTGTTTACTCGGCAAAGTCATTCCACAGACATTCAAGAATGTAATGAAAAGACGACTACAAACAGAAATAAAATATAAAAGAATATCAAAATGCAAAAATATATTTTGCATGACTGTATATGTATAATAGGTTTTGTATTTCTTGTCTTCTTATTAGGTGGGGAAGAGTGGAAGAAAGGAGAGAATTTGGAGCTGAAAATAAAAACAAAATTAAAAACAATTTTTAAAAATAGATTAGCAAAAACTATTACAACGAACTTTTACTTTACCAAGGACAGTGGAACTACCACACTTGGAACATAACACAGTTCCTCAGGAAGCAGAGATAGCATTAAAGAGAGCGAAGATGATAAAAGGATCTGAAATAAATCAAATCTATGTAGCAAATATCTGTGCTGGAGGAGACAAAATGAGAAATTAAGGAACCAAGTTATGAAGTATTTAAATAAGAGAAAGATACAAGAGGCATGAAAAAGATCTCAAACCTTACTGATAAAGGAGTGAGCCATCAATGACTACTGACCTTATCCACTGAACCACCTGGCTGTCTCTCATTTTCGAATGTTACAATGATCAATAGGGAATTTAGAAGCCAGGTTTGGGGAGATGATGAATTCACTTTTACACATATTAAGGCTAAAGTGATGGGATAGTTAAGTGGGAATTAAAGACTGATTATTCTTACTTTAGAAAGAACCACAGAGTCCTTTTAAATATTTCACCGTTAGAAATGAAATTGTCTTTAGAGGTCTTCTAGCCCAATCCTTTCCTGACACATGAATCTTAAGCACAGAATTCCTAGGAATCTAGATGCTACTTGAAGATTTCTAATACCAAGGAATTCGCTATAAGATTTCTCCTATTTTTTGATACCTCTGATTGCTAGAAAGTTTTTTTTTAACTGAGCTAAACCCATCTTTTGTTTTCTAACCCTAGGAGATGCTACATTAGGCTTATAGTCTGATTAGGCTAATTTAAACGGCCACAAGTTTGTAGTAACTCTGCCCTTGGAAATATAGTTATGAAACGTGAATGGCTCCTCATGAGGCTCCTAGTTAGTGAAAAAACAAAAACAAAACTTTCTGGGAAATTGGGATCATGCTCTCATATATGGTTATGACCTCAAACTGCTCACCATAGGACACAAAGACATTGAAGGGACAAGGTCAACCACAGGGGTTTGTGACAAATGAGATTAGATTAGTCAGGTGTAGTCTTTGACAGAATAAAAGAGTACATTGAGTGCCAGTCACACCCATCTGAAGAAAGAGCAAGGCATATGGGAAAAGGAGTGGGGAGAGAAAAGGGAGAGGTGGAAACCTCCAGTTCTTTCCAATATTTTTTCCCCTTCAGCTCTCCAGCCACCTGGCGTCCAAGATTTAATATCACTATCATCACCATCAACAGCAACAAAAACAAGAAAACAGTCTTATATGTCTACATGTGTCCCTTTAGCTTTCTCCTCTTTATAGTCTCCCTAGGAGATGAATTTAAGACAGAGAACTGAAGACATCATTGACAGTGGCTGAAGTTCTGTTTGTCAGGTTAGACACTTTGGTCCTTTTCATACATGCTTTCTTCTCTCCCTTTAAAAAGCTTTAAAACTCTTGCTGTGGGGAAAAACCCTGCCCTGGAGTCCTCATCTCCTCTTAGCTTTTTCTCTTCTGCTAGTTCTCAGACTCTAGCAATTTAGGTTGTCCCCTTTCAAGGCAACCAGTTCATGGTTTGCCAGAAGACCTATCACACTTTATTTTTAACTCATTGATCCCAGTTCTACCCTTTGAACTCAAGTAGATTAAGTCCAATCCTTTTCCACCATGAATGTCTATCTTGTAATACAATAACAAAATTATTTTTGGACAGGCTACTTAAAGTAAACAGATGAAACAAATATAATTTGGTGTTAGTAATAGCTAGCATCTATATAACACTTTAAGATTTGCAAAGGGCTTTGCATGTGTTACCTCATTTGATCCTCACAACGACTCAATGAGGAAATTGAGGCTGAGAGTGTTCAGGTGACTTGTTCAGAGTCACAGGGCTAGTAAGTGAAGGAGGAAATTAGGCTCAAATCAAATCCTTTGCGTCTTCCTGACACCTAATCCAGTACTATGTCTATTGTGCCACCAAGCTATGACAGGATACAACAAAGTTGTCTATTTCCTTTAAAACCTGTTTTAATTTTTAATTCTTTTAACATTCACAGCAGTCTATTTTAAGTATAGTCATCTTAGATATAACTGAAGAAGCTTTCACACTGTAGCTGGATGACTAGTTGAGGATGTTTTAGAATGGATTTTTGTTAAGGTATGGGACTAATAGCAATTGCGGTGTGCTAGGCTCTTTGTAATTATTATACTGTTTGATCCTCACAGTAACCCTGGGAGATAGATGTGCAATTGTCCATTGTACAGATGGAGAAAGTGAGGCAGAGGTTAAATGACTTGCAGTAAGTATCTGTCAAGTTTTCCTTACTCCAGGCCTGGTACTCTATCCACTGAGTCACCTACTGGCTTCAAATAGTTTCTCTGAAGTCCCTTCTAACCCTTAGATTTAGTGAAATTGATCATGGTTAAAGTACATCTGCATTTTGGTCTTTAAAGCCCCCAATACCCAACTCTTTGACTATCATGTTTTAACTGCTTGTCTTGGCATTTTGTAGACTCAGATTGCTATGTGCATGACCGTGATTCTATGCTACGTAAACATATTTCCCAAGTATGCTTGGACTAATCTTATCAAGGGATTTGATCTGAGTAGAAACCAAAGCATATTTAATCCAATTGGAAAATCTAGTAAAGGATTTGCTGTTAGTGGAAAGGGTTTAAACACACACACACACACACACACACACACACACACACACACACACGCACACACACACATACTCTCAGACACACAGATTCTCACACCCTTCCCCCAAAGACATACATAGGCCCAAATATCCAATTTCCACTCAGGTTTTTTTTTTAATTTTTTTTAGGCAATCAGGGTTAAGTTTCTTGCCCAGGGTCACATAGCTAGTGTCTCATGGTAGATTTGAACTCAGGTCCTCCTGACTCCAGGGCCTGTGCTCTATCCACTGTACTACCTAGCTGCCTCTCCACTTGGTTTTTAGAATTATTTATTGATATGCAGTCAATCATTTGTAATGAGGGAACATTCTACAGTGGTTAGGATGTCAGCACTGGAGTCATGGAGACCTGGGTCAAGTTTGACCTTAGGTACATCCTGGCTGTACAAACATGGGCAAGTCACTTAAATTCTTATTGTCCCAGCTAATTCTCCAAACAATTAAGTTGAAAAACAATTGCTGATCTGCATTGACACAGGGAGTTTCTTCACAGAGAATTCAGTAGACCAATGAAATCCCAGCTTCACATTAAAAAAACGACAAACAAAGAAGTCATCCCTCAGTATTGCCCATGCCCATAGTCCAAATGAAATGGAGATTTTATAAGAGACAAAAGAGAAAGCCTATGAAAAATAATAAAACCAGCTCCTCCTTTTCATTTTTTTTGAAAAAAATTTTTTTGAGCATTGAAAGGAATTTAGGATGGTGAGGAAAATCTATGAATATTTGTTGTAGTCAGGTGTGTATTCTGTTAATCTACTAATAGGCAGGGATATAGAAGAGAATAGATCTGGATTAGTCACTTATTAGAAGTGACTAGCTAGATAAAAGTTTTGTAGCTGTTTATTGGCTTTTTAAAATTAGTCCTAGATGCCTTTTAGGTACTTTGGCCCATAAGAAATCATTGCAACCGCCTGGAATCAGCATCCCACTAGGTCTTGTAAATAAATGCTCTCTGAGCTGGAGAGACAGTGCACGGTTATTGAGGCTAGGCTAGCCTCACTAGGTTTATAGTGATGCACAATTTTAACTGTCAACTCTTGTATATACACCAGGGTCCTTAAAGTCTAGAGGAAATAACAAATTTCTGTCTCTAAATTTTAATGTTATAAATTGAATCTCAGTCTAAAAATTGAATGGGCCCAACTTTTAAGTCAGTAGTGTTAATGCTTCTCTAACACATTCTTCTTCTACTTCTCCATTTCTCTGGGGTACATTTTTTTAAAACCAATAGCAGCTCAGCATTCATCACTTAATACCCTTTTTGCCCTGGATTTCTAAGGTTAGAGTTCTTGTGTGATTTGCTCCTCTGGTCATTTCCACAGTGCCTTCCTAACAGTTCCTCTTCTACCTTCCTCCCATTGGTTATCTTCATTGATCTCTCTCTCACAGAATTCTGTCTTTGCATCTCAGCCATGACATGAGTCCAGAACATGTTCATAGATGAAGAGCTGAATGGAACCTCAGAAGCTATCTGGTCCAACATGCTCATTTTATAGACAAATATCTATTTACCAGACACTTATAGTTTGAGCATGACACCAAAGTACTTTTTGTGAATGGGTATGTTTGTCTTCCTGATGTCATACTCAAAAGATAAAGGCTGTACTCTGAAACATCCTTCATGGGTATTAGGTTGACCTGTGGGTCAATTGGTGTGACTACTCTTTCAATCATGGTAGGTTACAACCTCTTCAACAAATACATATTTAAACCAGAGTTATCTATACATCAAAGACCTGTGATTTTGTCAATGTACACAGCTAGACTGCAGTGCAGCTATAATTTATAGTGAACTTGTTTTTGTTTCTTCTTATTTTGATAGCTATATTTCATTATAGTTGTTTCCCTTTGCATTCCTATACATTTTTACTTAATACTTTTAAAATTTAAGAACTCTTTTCCTAATCAGTTCTGTGGGTGTTATAGAAGTTTCATAGTAAATATCCTGGCCTCTATGTTCTGAAGGCCAGTTTCATTCTCTCATACTTTTAAGGGGGCTTAAGACTCTCTGCTATTAGCTCTTGCCACTACCTATGGTGTTCATTCTATTTGTAGGTATCCCCAGTACCCCAGTTCCATTTAAGCATTTAACAATTGGATTAGCTTTTACAAAGGAATATTTGTTTCAGAGGTATGGTGACAAATATACAGATATAATCCCCACACATGAAGCCTAATGCCCCTACCAACACCACTATAGTTTTTGCGGAGGGGGAGGGATTAGGTTTCTCTCTTGGTTCTGTTTCTGTTATAGCACAGTCCTGTGTTTCAAGTCTTGGGTATCCTGAGTTCTTAAGGCTTCCTTGCTGGGGTGGTTGGCTGCACATCTAGCCTGAAATCCTGCCTTTTGGGTCCAGTAGGGATTCTATCACTTGTACCTACAACCTAAAAAGACAAGAGAAACAAACCAAAATGGAACCCTTAGCCTGATTCTAAGAACCACAGGGTAAATGGAGGGAAGGGATCCATTTCCTCTACCTGCTCAGTTCATGATACCTGAGCTCTGGGTGAACTCTGATCTTTATCCTCTCTGTAAACATCAGGAAAGAACATGAAGGAAAAAGTGAGACTTGTCTCAGTCTGGTAGTTTTAAAGACATGGCATCTCTGGCTACCTAGCCAACTGAAGGAGGCTACTTCCATGTATATTGTAGAGAAACAAGATGATTTCTCCTAGAAGCCTCTATGTTAGATGAACTAGGCACGCTCCAAAGTCTTAGTTACAGAAGTCAACAATTTGCCCATGGTTATACAACTAAGTGTCAGAGACTTCACTATGGGTCTTTTTGACTCTAGGTCAACCACTAACTACTTTTTTTCCTTCTCCCAAGAAGCATCACAGCCAAAACAAAATCACTACCTGGTGGTTTAGCTCTCTGACATTGGCCCTCTTTTTGTCTTTAGCCAGGCTAGTCAGGATGTATCTGGCAATAGTTTCTTACCTGAAACTGTTCCAAATTGGAAGCAGTTGTCTGAGCTTCTTCTCCTCCAGCATAGCCCTTAATAACTTGGGGTAATCTCCACACCATGCTAAGGCATCAGAGTAGGACTTTGAGGAAAATATCTTATTCTCATTACTAATAATTGTCTATAATCTATGGATTTATCTAAATCTTTTTTCCTACATTTCAAAATGCATTACCTCTTGGAATAAAAAAATCCCTTGAATTCTTTTCCTACTGTGTATATTAGTACTTTACTTCATCAGTCCTAAATCTTTCTTTTTCAGGCTTTAATGGAGATGTCCTTACTCACTGGGATTTGGTGAATAAGTCCGTGTTCACCCTACCTTATCCTTCATGATTTTATAGATTTTGTTCTTATCTCCTCACAGTTGCCCTCTTACTGAACTCAATTTTTTTTCTTTAGTCTACTTTTGTATGGAAATCAAATATCCTTACCTCCTAGGATAGTTTAATAACATCTGATCTTTTTCAATATTTGATAAGTTCAATGAAATTCAACAGACCTTAATTTACCACCTACTATGTGCTAGTGCTGAGGACAAAGGCAAAAAATGAAGCAGTTCCTGCCCTGAAGGAAGCTATATTTTATTTCTGGTATAAGATATATGTGCGTGTGTGTGTGTGTGTGTGTATGTATATATATATATGCAAGTATAGATATAAAAATATATACCAAGTTATGCAAAGCAAAGGTGAGATTACTAATAACAGAAGGCCTCAAGAAAAGGCCTTATGCAGGAAATAAGAACTAAACTGTGCTTTGAAAGGAAACTAGAAATCCTGATGAGGGGGGAAGGCTGGAATCAAAGTTGTCTTCACAAACATTTATCATGCTCTCATTCCCATGAGACACTTACGGTTAGTGTCAAGGAAAAATATTAATGCTATATTCTGTATTTTAGGTACATCCATACCAAGAACAATTTAACTTCACTTAATATTAATCTAATACACAATCATTTCTAGCTTAGCAAGAGAAAAATCCAAAGTGGCAGTAGTCCCCCACAATGTTTTTACACTAAGATGATTCCAGGTAATATTTACAGTAATCTTGAAGAAGAAAAATCAGTATACTTAAACGGGTTAACAGTCTGCAATAGTGACTTAACAACAGTTAATCTTTAAGTAAAACTATTCTGTTCTTTCCTGGACTATTGCCCTCAAGGATTCAAATGGTCTCCTCATAGCTCAACCTATTCTGAATAACTGAAGAGGGTACTTCCCTCTGGACGGAAAAGTGTGCATTTCCCTTGAGTGGGCTAATTACTTCGTGAGATGAAGAAGACAAGGATCTTAACAAGAACAGAGGTATTCTTGGTTTAAAGTTTGTCTTCCTTCTTTACTATATTAAACCCACTTTTCTAAGGGATCAAGTCTGGAAAGGATTTTTTTTTGAATGCAGAAATAGTTATTTCTTAACGTTTCTAGGGAAACACAAAAGGAGGTTCAAGTATAGAAATATGGTTCCACCAGAAGCAGTGGTTTGTTGTGGAAAGAACACTGGATTTTGAGTCAGAGAGCAAGGCTTAAAACCTGCCATGACCAGTTACTATCTTTGTGAACCTGAACAATGATTTCATCTCTCAGACCAATTTGTTCATCTTTGAAATGGGGGTAATTATGCCTGTGGTACCACCCTCACAGGACATACATATATACATATGCATATACAAGTAACATATAAAGGCTAATTCATGTAAGCTATGGCTCAGAGCCTTCTGAGTAAAAATCTTTTATTATACTAATCTGATTTCTTGGTCTTGGATAACTCTATACCTTGTTGCATATATAGCTAGCTGACTGCTTATTTCCTGCTTTTACCATTGCCACTAAATTCTCTTAGAGCCTTTTCTAAACTCCTATATTCTGTAGTGAGTGTGGTGTGGGGCTCACTGGAAGGTAAGAATGGGCATCTCTAGTGTCTCTTGCCCTCACTTCTGTCCAAGGAAGACTTTGCCAGGAGGGGTAGAAGGAAGTTGGTGCCAGAGGCTATTCTTTCTTCTGTCGTCGGGGTAGCAGAGTAGAATTATATCTATCTATTCCCTTTAAATATCATTAGTTATTAAATATTATTCATTGTTGGTAGAATTGTGAACTGATTCAATCATTTTGGAGAGCAATCTGAAATTATGTCCAAAGAGTTACTAAATTGCCTATGCCCTTATACCCTTTGATCTAGCAATACCACTGCTAGATCTATTTTCAAAGACGATTAAGGAAAAAGGAAAAGAACCTCTTTGTGCTAAAGTGTTTATGGCAACTATTTTTGTGGTGACAAAGAACTGGGAATTGCAGGGATGCCCATCAATTGGGGAATGGCTGATCAATTTGTGGTATATGATACTGCTGCTACTGTGCTATAAGAAATGATGAGTTCAATAATCTTAGAAAACTATGGAAAGACTTGTATGAAATAATGAAGCACAAAGTGAAAAGAACCAAGAGAACATTGTATATAGTAACGGCAATATTGTTTTAAGAATAACTTTGAGGGAATAAGTTATTTTGACTATTATAAATACCTGAATTAACTATAAAGGGCATATGATGAAAAATGCTATCTGCATCCAAAGAAAGAACTGACAAATAGAGGTATGTATAAAATAATTATATACATGCACATATATATACACACATATACATATATATGTATATACATGCATATATATATACACACATATACCTATATGTGTGTTTATATACCTATATATACACACCTATACATATATATGTATATATATATATATACCTATATACATGCATACATATACACACGCATATATGTGTATATATACCTATTCATGTCTAATGGTAACCATCTCTAAGGTGAGGTTGAGAGAGGGAATAAAAAAAGAAAAAAAATTACATGATAACTCTGTTGTATATTTGAAAGCAATAGCAAGTTGTCCTTAGTAGATTTGCAGTTTCATCTACAATCATCCTTTTTATTTTACTGTTACGGAAAAGCTCATATTATTCAATAAATATGTATTAATGTAAAAAATTATTAATCTAGGTGAAATAATTTTTAGATTTAAGGTAAACTCTGGATCATGGTTCCTTAATGGACAACAAGGGCCCCAAGCTTTATATCCAATGCTTGACTTCCTTCCCACCAAATGTCAGTTTTATAACAAGCATAAACAGCTAATAAACTCACTTATCCAAACAGATAGCAAACAGGATTCAGAAAGTACACAAAGAGAACATTTACTAGTTAAAACTGAGTGAATGAGCTCTCCCAGTGAGAATGAGGTAACTCAGCTCGGCGATGCGAGACTCTCAGATCTCACTCAATGGGAAATTCCCCAGTCTCTAGTGTAGCAGGCTGTGGATATGGATGTGCCAGAGACTGCCAGCTCTTCTCATGTCACCTTCTTCCCAGAGGCCTTTTCTCTTTTCATTGACCTAAAGAAAGGTTGAAAAGGCCAATTTTTTCTTGAAGCTAGAAGCCAGAAGAGCCCAGGATCTTTCTTTTCTCCTGCTCTCGCCAACTCTAGCTGGCCCCTCACTTGGGCTTGGGGCATTAAATAATCAATCTATTCTAGACCGATGAAGAGAGAGTCTTATATAATTGTCTCTTCCTATGCAGGATTATACTTCTTTATAATCTATCTAATAATTAATGTAATGCTAGCTTATATAGGCAATAGTTATCAAGTGTTGAGGCATTTTTTAAATGCAGATACAAAGCATTAATAGCAATGGACAGAACTCTGAGAAGATAATGCTAATGAGAAAACTCCTTTGCAAAACCAGGCTTTGAAGAGAGCATATTAGTCCTAAACATATCACCTGATTGAATAATTGAGGATATTGGGACCTGGCTGTGAACGAGAGGATAAAAAGTAGCTGTGTAAAGCTAACTTTTGCCAGAGACTAGGACATGTAGTGCAAATATTTATGCTATGTCATGTTCCTCAAAGAGCAAACATTAGCTCAGCAAGGAGAACTATGACTGATAATTAAGTGATTGTGCAGAAGGTGAGAGGTGAGTTAGGCTTATGATTATTAAGAAAGATGGATATGACTAAAAGACTATAATATCTGGTGAACAGTGAAGAAGAGGATGAAAGTGAGGTTTTAAATCTGGGTGAGTAGGAAGATAGTGGTCCCTATAGGAAAGTTTCAAAACAAGAAGGGTTTGGGGTAAAGGTGATGAGTTCACTTTTGAACAACCTGAGTTTGAGATGTCAAATAGGCACTTGCTAATGTGAAATTGGAAGTGATAATAAATAGATCTGAGAATCATCTGCATAGAAATGATCATTGAATCCATGGAACTTATGATATTACCAAGGGAGAGAGAACAGAGGAAGAGAAATGGACCCAGAAGAGAGCCTTGGGAAACACCTGCAATTAGTGCCCATGACCAGGAGAAAAATCCAGCAAAGGAGACTACGAAGGTGGAATAACAGGAGGAAGCAGTGTTCTGAAAACCTAGAGAGGAGAGAATCCAGGAGAAGAGGATAATAATGTCAAAAGTCACAGGAAAAGAAAGGGACTAAAAAAGCCACAATTAGATTGTTCAATTAAGAGTTCATTGGTAACTTTGAGAAAGCAGTTTCAGTAGAATGATGAGGTTACAAGCCAGATTGTACAGGGTTTAGAAGAGAATGAGAAGAGAGGAAGTAGAGTCTCATATTGCAGATTGCCTTCTCAAGGAGTTTGTTCACAAGAGGGAGTAGAGATACATAGCCAGAAAGTCAGGCTGGATGAAGCGAGGTTTTTGGGGAAGGGATTTTAAAAGTTTGCTTTTTTTAACAGTCATGGCCATATTTATAGGTAGATGATGGGGTTAATATCAGGTTTTGGTTCAGCAAGATAGGGTCAATGAAAGGAAAAGTGGGCAAATGTTTCAACAATCTGGCTAGCAGCTTCTGTGGGGGGTCCAGATCCACCTACAGCCAGCACCCAGAAAGCTGCCGGACAGCCAGAAAGCCCAGGTTCTTTTGATATGCCTTAATAAGGAGAGCAAGGTTAAGAGGTTGGCAAGCTTACTTTAATTCAGCACACACATATCATTCACTTAGTTCAGGGAAAAAGCCAGCACCCTGAACTTCAGAGCAAAATACAAGCAAATTACAAACATCAACAGACAGACCTTGTCTGATTCCAATCCCAATACATAGTTACCAGAGTTCAACAAAGTCTCAGCATTCAGGTTTACAAGCTGGAGGGCTCCTTAGCTACAGCTGTCCGGAGTCTCTTCATCAACACCATCTTAAGAGCCCTTAAACAAATTACAAACAGACAGACCCAAAACAATTCATAGTTACCAGTACCAACATCTGGGTTTCAAAGCTCAGCTTGCCCGGAGTCTCAACACTCCTTCCACGAGTGTGCCCCCAAAAATCAAATGCCAAGCTCTCCTCAGTTATATCCAGTTTTTGGAGC
>CM053623.1:256041010-256060494 GCA_028646595.1 Phalanger gymnotis
GGGACTTGGCGGGGAGCTCACGCTAGTCCCTGCTTTCCAGCCACCATCTTGGCTCCGCCCCCCATTGTCTTCTATTTTTTTCATTCTTTTGGTTCTGTTTTGTAATTTCTTGGTTTCTCATAAAGTCACTAGCCTCTACTTGCTCCAATCTAATTTTAAAGTGCTATTTTCTTCAGTGGCCTTTTGGACCTCCTTTTCCATTTATTTAATTCTGCCTTTCAAGACATTCTTCTCCTCGATGGCTTTTTGGAGCTCTTTTGCTATTTGAGTTAGTCTATTTTTTAAGGTGTTATTTTCTTCAGTTTTTTTTGGGTCTTCTTTAGCAAGTCATTGACTTATTTTTCATGCTTTTTTTGCCTCACTCTCATTTCCCTTCCCAATTTTTCCTCTACTTCTCTGACTTTATTTTCCAATTCCTTTTTGAGCTGTTCCATGGCCTGAGACCAATTCATATTTTTCTTGGAGGCTTTTGACATAGGCTCTTTGACTTTGTTGTCTTCTTCTGGCTGTATGTTTTGATATATTTTTGTTACCAAAAAAAGATTTTAAAATCTGAGTCTGAGTCCATTTTTGCTGCCTGGCCATGTTCTCAGCCAACTACTTGACACTTGAGCTTTTTGTCAGAGTATCACTGCTTGTAGAGTAGAGCATACTTTGTCCCAAGGTTTAGGGGCTGTGCTGCTGTTTTCAGAACTATGTCCACTCCACTGTTTCCAGAAGCTGTGCCACAGAAGCTCTTCTCCTCTCCCAAGAACTGTCAACCAGCACTGTGACCCAGATCCAAGTAGGGCAAAGCAAGCTCTGCACTCCCACTCTGATCCACTGCTTAACTCCTCCCACCAGGTGAGTCTGGGGCTTGAAGCAACCTTAGCTGGAGCTCTGGAAGCAGCTGCAGGAGCTTCCTGCTGCTGCCACCCTCAGTATTGCACCACCTCTGCTGCCCCGGGCTGGGGCTGACCACTCTCACTTCTACTAACCTGCTCTGTTGTCTTTGGCATTTCTGGATTGAGAAGTCTGGTAACTGCCACAGCTCAATGATTCAGGGTCCCATGGCCTGCTCTGTCTGACTCCTGGTCTGGTTGGTCCTGGTGTGGCCCACACTGGGCTGTGCTCTGCTCCCAGCACAGTGTGATAGACCCTTCCCAGCAACCATCCAGGCTGTTCTGGGCTGGAGCCCTGCTTCCTTCTGCTATTTCATGGGTTCTGCAGCTCTAGAATTTGTTCAGAGCCATTTTTACAGGTGTTTGGAGGGACCTGGGGGAGAGCTTTCCAGGTGCCATCATGGCTCTGCGCACCCCACCCCTGTCCTGGGAGATTTTGGAACTGCTTAGTCTAAGTGGCTACTCTCACCTTTGGTGCAGGTTACATATGTTCTGTGCCTTAGCTAATGGTCTTCTGAAGTTCAGAAGAAGTTTATCACTTAGTGTCAAACCTCTGGTTGGACTCATGGTCTCTCTGTTTCCCTATACTTGAAATCTTTTCAGTTTGGTATAACTCTTCATTCCTGACTTACCCGAACAGCCTTGGAAAGCCTACTTGACATGATAAAGTGTTAGTCATATTTTAATAAAGGAACAAACTCATAATTCATACAGATTTGAAAATGTCCTCTCACTCTATGGCAACATGATGTAGTAGTGGGAGGGCTGGCCTCCAAGCCTTGTCTGACACATACTAACTGTGTGACCTTAAAGTCATTTAACCTCTCAGTGCCCCAGGCAACTACCTAAGACTATTAATTTTTTTATTTCCCGTAAGAAAAGAATAGGCATTTAAATTATTTATAAAGTAAACAGAATACTTAGGAAAATGACCTTTATAACATTAATACTCACAATGAATTATTGAAAGAACAATCTGGGAAATTCCATAGGCACCTCAAATGCTCAAATGTACAAATGGAACTGTGATATCACTGAGAATTCTCTCCAGTGAGGTAGATTGCCTGTCCATGCCTACCCATCTTGTGTAATCCTTGACTATGTTCTTCTAAAATTCACCAGACTTGGTCTACTAAGCATGCTGTTGGCATTCTTCCCTTTCTCACAACATTTTGAAGGGTACTCCAACTTGATCTCAAGGACAACCTCTGCCCAAAACTTCTGCTCCCTCCCTAATCCACCTGTCTTCTAAATTTCTTTTTTCTACATTTATTTATTATATTTTTAATTTTGGAATAAAACAAGCATTTCCACAACATAATATAGTAAAAAGATGATTGCACATGGAACTGCAAATCTATTCTGCACAACTTGCTATTCCTTTAAATATATAATAGAGTTATTATGTAAATTTCCTGTTTTTTTCTTCCCTCTTAAGGGTACCTTCATTATTCTAGTTAC
This sequence comes from Phalanger gymnotis, assembly GCA_028646595.1. NCBI lineage: Eukaryota > Metazoa > Chordata > Mammalia > Diprotodontia > Phalangeridae > Phalanger > Phalanger gymnotis. Next base: position 256,043,353 of record CM053623.1, read on the forward strand.
TGAGCTTTGATACCTGCTACTTTTGCTAAACTCCTCACTCTCCATTACCCTACATATGGAATCATTTCCCAAATCTTATCAATTCTACACCCACAGCATTTCTTTGATTCATCCCTTCTTTCCACTCACACGACCAACATCATCACCTCTTACCTGTGTAAGAAATAATTCATTTCGACCCCTACTCTATTCCAATCAGTATTAATCAACTTAATATGACTTTATAGGGGTAGTGATTATAAGTTCTGCAATTAGATCCCCAAGGTGTGAGCTCCAGGTTCTAAGTTCATTTGCTTAATCATAAGAAATTAACTATAGGCTCTCCTCCCTTGTTTTTCTTTGGCATGGTGACCAAGCCTTGTGTGACAGAGGTGCTCTATTACATGCAAAGTCCTCCAACTTATTTTTGTACCTCCAGATCTCTCTCTTGTCTAAGAGTAAGTGACCATCTTATGGCCATCTAGTCAATGGAGATATTCCTTGTTTCATCCAATTCGTGACCCTGCTGACAAATCGTTTTTGCTTGTTTTAGCTTATATCAACCAATGGAATTTTTCTGTATTTTGTATAGTTACTTTTGAATGTTTAGGTATCAAACTCTATAAATTCAAGGTCCTAGAAGAAGAGGGCATGTCAGATCATTAGAAAGATTGTTAGGAGGTCCACTTCATTAGAGGGACTACAGACCCTTTGATAAAGTGCCATTGGCTTAGAGGTCTGCCTCAGTCTCTTTTATTGTAGGTTGGATAATTTTAATCCTCACACATAGATTAATAAAAGAGCTTCCTAATCAATCACTATGCCTTAAATCTTTCCTTTCTCTAGTCTTTTACACAGCTACCAAGTGCTTTTCTAAAGCAAATTTAACCATATCCTTTCCCTGTCAATAAACTCTAATGGCTTTCTATTACCATTAGGAGCAAATACAAATTCCACAATTCCTACTTAACATCTTTCACAATATGTCTCCAATCTACCTTTCTAGACTTATCACATATTACTCCTATTCATCTACTTTATGGCCTAGCCAAGCTAATCTTTCCTGTTTTTCATGCATGACATTTATCTCTTACTTTGGTGCCTTTTCACGGGATCTCCCTTATGGCTAGAACACACTCCTTCCTCACCTTTACCTCTTGGAATTGTTAGTTACCCTCAAAACTCAGGTGAAATGTTGCCTTTTACATGAGCTCTTCTCTATTCTCCAGAGCTATGTGGGTCTCCATCCTGAAATTACTGCATATTAATTTTGTATCTACTTATGAAACCTGTAATGAGTCTCTGGTACCTGGGGGCCTGGAAGAAGATAAAAATAATGACTGGCATTTCTATAATACTTTGAGGTTTGCACAACAGTTTAAAAATATCTCCTTTTACTTCCATGGAAACCATAGGAAGGAAGTGTTATTATAATCCCCACTTTACAGATGAGAAAATTGAGGCGGGCAGATGTTAAGTCTTGCCCAGGGTTATACAATTAGCAAGTGTGCATGGTAGAATTAGAATTTAGGTTTTTCTGACTCCATATCTCTCCTCCACTGTGTCCATTGCACCACCCGGTACCTATAGAAGGTGGATAGAGAAAGGATGAAGGGAGCCAAGGGCAACAACCAGTGGTGGGATTCAAATGAATTAATATCCGGGTCTCCACAAACTGAGCTGAGGCACTGCCTCCACTGCTGATGTGGTGGGTACAGGCCCTGCCTCCACTAACAAACAGTTGGAAGAACTAAACCGAAGTACTGGTTCTACTGAACCCCTGTGTGAACCCGCTGAATCCCACCACTGGCAACAACCAAGAGGTAGGATGGAATCCCCAGTGCCTGGCACAAAACAGGTGTTTAATGAGTGTTTACTGATTGGTTGATGAAGAAATTACAAGATAAGAAATAATAATTCTAATAAGATATTCAAAGCTGCTATTTTAGTAAGCTACTCTATGACTCATTCTTATGCTCCATATCAAAGTAATATTTAGGAAAACTAAGATAAGACATTCAGTAGAATGTAAGTTTCTTGAGCTTAGGGATTACTTTCATTTTGGTCTTCATCTTCCTAGTATCTAGCACAGTGCTAAAAACATGCTGTAGTAGGTATTTCATATTCCATAAGTATTTACATTTATTTGTGCTTCATATCAGTCCTTTCTAAACATAGGCAACATCAAAATCCATTGTAATGAACTTTCACAAATAGTCCATTTTGGGGGGAGGGTTGTACTCAAATTCAGTTGTTCAGTATGTGTTTATTAAGGACTTACTTACTATGTGCCAGGCACTGTGCTTGGAGCTAAAGAAAGACAAAATCAAGAGCAGTCCCTGTCCTCAAGGAGCTTACAGTCTAGCCAGTGGGAGACAATATGGGGTATGAATCTATTGCTATCTCTACCTCTGTACCTGTAGATACATAGATGTAGTATATATATACACATTATATACACATACATATGTGTAATGTGTATATATATATAATATATATATATACAAATTATATACACATATGGAGGCATTATTTATAAAACTTTTGCATGCCCTAAAGCTGAAATATATGCTTACTATTTATTAGTATTTTGAAAATAGATATAAAATAGATACAAGGTGGTAGGAGTGGAGAGACTAGCAGCTGAGGGCATCAATAAAGGTGAAGAAACTAGGGATCTTTCACAAGAAATGTGAAGAGGGTGTACATTCTAAATCTGGGGAAAGTCTGTGCAAAGTCATGGAAACAGGATATGGAATTTGGGTGTATCCCACTGCGTAAAACAGGCAGATCATCAACCAGTAAATTTTGTTGTTTCATATTTATTCATGTCCACCAGCACTTTTTCATTTTAGCAGCAAATAAAAATGTTTGACTTTTATAACTCATGCCCTTCCATACCCCTCATCCCCACCATTTGAAACAGTAACCATGATTTTTCCATATCCAGAAGAGAAATTTCAGTGCCTCTAAAACTATCAGTCAGTGTCATATCTGATTGCATCATTAATAGATACTGTTGGATTCATTATTCTTTTAAAATTAGAGATTAAAACATTAATAAAGATCAATATCATATCTGGATTTACAGTTTGCAAAGTACTTTTAGATTCGCTCCCTGACAGCTCTTCATACCCTCTTGACAATCTCTCAATCTCAATTAAAATAAATCTCTAAATCCCACGAGCACCTGTGGGACACTTTTCTGGCTTCATGCTTTCACTCAGAACTAATTTCTGCCTTCTTCGATACTTAGAGACAAATCTCTGACCAGTATTCTGTTTATATGCACACAATCTGGCAGTCAGTTTTCCCTATGAATCGCCTTTCTATCCACCAGAAAACGTAATCTGTTTAGTATTTGGACCATGGTGTATGTTTAAACATCAGTGGACTTACATGGACTGAATTTAATCTTGAAAGCCTTTCAATTATAATTCTTTAATGGCTCAGCCCCCACCCAGGACTTAGTCCCTGTAAATATCTAAATCTGGTTATTTCTAAGTCTCCAGTAGAGAGCTTCAGCTCTCCTATGAGAATCACATTAATAATAATCAATATGTATAGAAAAGGATTATCAAAAAGCATGTAAAGAATCACATATGAGTTTGGTTAAGAAAGGAATAATATACTCGTAACAGAACATGGATAATAAAACTGTCAATGACCTGTCCATTTTATTGTATTTTGTGTTAAAATATATTAAATTTTTTCTTCGCTACATATAACTAACTTTTAAAAAATATTTAATATTTAACATGGTAGTTGAAGTCTTGCCCTGTGTCATCTTATAAACTGCTTTCTGCTTTTTTAACCATTTTAATGATTCATTAATAGTCTCTCTTTTTAAGTATAACCACATCACTATTCTCTAACTCCCCCTAAATTGACCTCCCCCAAAAGCTCTCTATTGTAATAAATATGCACAGTCATGTAAAACAGTTCCAAATATTGTCCATGTCTGAAAATGTATGTTTCATTTTGTACCTTTAGTCATCACCTCTCTACCAAGAGGTGGAAAACATATCAATCTTTTGGAGTTGTAATTGTTGCTTGGGTTGATCGTAAAGTCATTCATAGCTGTTTTTCTTTATACTGTTGTAGTAATACAGTACCTGGTTCTTGCCTGGTTCATCTCATTGCACTCTGCATCCATTCCTACAAGACTTTCATGTTCATATAGTTCTCCCTTCTCTGAATACTTCCCTTTTTGTTATCTCGTGTTGCTTATTTTAAAAGAATGGTTATAGCTCATATTCCAGTGTTGTCAATTCCTCCCCCCCATCCCCCCCATCATTACAATCCAAACGATAAAATCCAGTAATTAAAATAATAGAACCCCAATGCTGTGCACTGCTATCAAGGAGCCTAGGGTGGGTTCAGTATTAGTAAGCCTCTTCTTTCTTCATGAAGGTTGATTTTCTCCTTCCTTCTTTCTTGCTTTGCTTCTTATCTCTCAGTTCTATCCTGATGCTACAGCACCGCGTTCTTGGCTTCATTCTGAATATTCTTGGTGTTCAACTTCTAGTAGACTAATATCCCTCCATTCTTCCACCTTGGGGCTCTCTGTTCCTCCTCGCAAATATAGGTTGCATAGTCTTTTATATACCTTTACTCAAGGTCTTGGGATAAGGGAAGAGCTGTCCATGTCCTCCTGAGACTACTGGGATTCTTCTTGGAATGAATCTTTTCTTCATGTGCCTTCCGTACACATAGAACCTTAAACCTGTACCTCCTACAATGAAACTTAGAAAAAAAGCAACAAAATTCATCTTGTTACAAAAAAATTGTTACTACGGTTAGTGAGCTAAAATGATTGGACTGTGATAACAGGAAGGCAGCAGCTTCTGCCGACTCTGAATAAAAATGTCATCATTTTCTCTTCTACTGCAAAAATCAGAGCGAGTCTGGGCTTCTGGACTATTAGTCTCCCAAAAATCCATGTGTATATTATACTGTGACTCTGATACCGAGTATACACCATCCTAGCTGAGCAGCATCATAGGATCACAGATTTGGAGCTGAAAATGACCTTCATTGTCATTTAATCCAGCCCACTCATTTTCTTAGTAAGGTGCTACCATTTTCTTATTTGAACATTTTACTTACTGAAAGGGGCAAAAAGGGACATTTGTGAGAGAAATATGAAGAAATGCACCTAGAGGAGACACAGGCAATTCTTTTTCTTCTTTTTTCTCTTTATTTTTTTTTTATTTAATATATTTAGTTTTCAGCATTGATTTTCACATGAGTCTGAATTTCAAATTTTCTCCCCATTTCTACCCTCCCCCCCCACTCCAAGATGATGTATATTCTGGTTGCCCTGTTCCCCAGTCAGCCCTCCCTTCTGTCACCCCACTCCCCTCCCATCCCCTTTTCCCTTCCTTTCTTGTAGGGCAAGACAAATTTCTACGCCCCATCGCCGACACAGGCAATTCTGAAACAGTTCTTTGATTCAGAATTCTGCAGTCTACTCTTCTACCACTGAAAAACAGTCATAAGTATATAGTACTAACTGCAAAGAAGGAGAGAACTTGCTTGACACTCCATGCATGTGAAGAGGCAGAGTTGATAAAAGCTTAAGAGGGAGAGAAAGAAGGATTCTGGGAAGAAGCTACCATATACCTTTCTGCCGGGTCTACCATTTTCCAGTGAGTTCCCAAAAGATGAACACAAAAGGAAAGAGGAGAGGGACACAGTACATGTTTCCTAGGCCCTTTTGAAAACATGGTGTTGTCTCTGGCTACATACATGCAAATACACAAGAAAGGTGATGTTGTAGATATCAAGGGTATGGTCACAGTTCAGCAACGAATGCCCCGCAAATGTTGCCATAGCAAGACTAGACGGGTCTATAATTTTACTCAACATGCTGTAGGCATTGTTGTAAAAAAAAGAGGTCAAGGGCAAGATTCTAGTCAAGACAATTAATGTGCGTATTGAGCATATTAAGCATTCTAACAGCAGAGCTAGCTTCCTGAAGCAGGTAAGGGAAAATGATCAGAAGAAGAAGGAAATCAAAGAAAAAGGCACTTAGTTCAAATGAAACACCAGCTTGCTCCACCAGAGAAGCACACTTTGTGAGAACCAGTGGCAAGGAACCTGAGCTGTTGGAACCAATCCCCTATGAATTCATGGCATAAATGACTATAAAAAAACAATAAAAAAGTCTTGGATTATGGCAAAAAAGAAGCTACCACATAGCAGAGCCAGTGCCTCAGGAATCTTCCTATTTTCATCTGCCACAATGGAAACTTCAGGAATTGCTCCTTGGGTGAAGTGAGACTGACTTTCTTCCCTTTCTTTTCTCTGTTCCCCCAGTAAGACAGCTCATTCATTCTGTACATTGTTATGTTCTAAGTTGTGAAACTTCTCTGAAACTTCACCTTATGTAAATACATTTATTTGTTATTCACTATATGTGATGTCTTTGTTTAATTGACATTCAGTGGGAGATAGTCAAGCTTTAAGATATAGCTTGGAGTATTCTTCCTCTGTTAAAGGAGATTGATCAGAAAGTGGCTTGAACCTAAAAATTATTTCCCTTACCAGGTCTCTACATTTTTTGTGGGTCATCAAGTGACCCGCAGGCCACAGCTTGTATAGGCCTGCCTTAGAGTAACAATGTATAAGGTGGCAAATAAATATAATTCAAACCCAGTGCCCCCTCTCTAAAGAGGGCAAAGTGGCTATCTTCACTGACCCAGTTTCCTTCGGGGGGGTGTCTTTTTATCAGGAATCAAAGTCTCCCTTGAAGAAGAGTGGACAGAAGAAACTCCAGAAATATACATACATTGCTTGCTTGTGGGGTGCATTTAGACAGACCTATACAGACATATGCATAACTTATATGGGCAGCATATAGACATTACATGTATTTTGACTATTCCTGTCAAGGAATATGAAGCAGAAAAGTCCAAAAGTGTGTGTGTGTGTGTATGTGTGTGTGTGTGTATGTGTGTGTGTGTATGTATATCTGTATATATATTGTGTGTGCATTTACGTATACATACACATATGCACACATAGATGCATATTATATATGTATACGTGTGTGTACACACACATATCGGGGTTGTCCCCAAGAATCCTGAGAGTGAGTTGGGGGAACAAAACACACACACACACACACACATACACATATACATTTAAAATAAGTGTATAAAAGAAATAAAAGATATGGGGCAGAGGAAGACCATCTCAACCTGCCAGTATGGATGTAGGTGGCATGACCAAGCCTACTGCAATCCAGGAAAAGAGTGAAACTAGAGAGAACTGGGGAGTTGATGCTATCCCATGCATACTACATATAGTTGAAAAAACTAAGACCCAGAGAGAAGTGACTTGTTCCAAGGCGGCTGGGCTAGGAGTTGAACTCTTTGTCTCCCAATATCAAATCAAGTGTTCTTTCTACTGCACCACATTAGACAGGATAAGGGAGAACAAGAGAGCCAAATGAGATATCTTGGTGACAGATCAATGTGATACCAGGAGTCTAATTATGTGAATGAGTTTTCCTTGACATTCCTTTATGTGTTCCCCTGACTTCTGTGTATTCCTAGACACTTTGCATTGTACTATATTTAAGCTTTTTGAGGTTAAGCATAGAATATGCCAAAAGACTAGGTATTCTATTTTTCAGTCAAATTGGCCCAGCATGACATCCTATCTCCCGCCTCTGTGCTTTTCCCCAGGTGACCCTCTTACCCATGAATGTGCTGGAACCAACGCCAACTGCTTGTGACGATTGATTACATTTTAAGTGTGAGCATTTATGTGTTGGGAATTCGTGAACACTACAAGGCTTGATTGATTGTTTTGTTGATTATCTACACTCTTTGGTGGGGAAAATGTTAACAGGGCAGATTAAATTTAAAAGTACATACTTTTTTTTTCTGGAAAACCAAATATTTACCAGTATACTATTAAACATTGACTACCCATACCTGGAATGTGCTTCCTTCTCATCTTAGAAGTCTTAGCTTTCTTCAGAGTTCAGCTTATATGACCTAATCCCCCTAGTTGTTAAGAGGATCATTCTTCCCTTCCAATTTCCTTGTATTTAGCTATGAAAATGTGTATCTTTCCTTCCTACTTCCCCAGTAAAAATCTAAATTCCCTGAGGACAAGGATTATTCCCTCAGGGTTATTGTGAGGATAAATTTATATGTATATATATATATATATGTACATATATATATATACATATATGTGTAACATGCATGGGATGACTTCAACTTTACACTTCTCTCTAGTTCATCTCTTCTGGATTGGGGCAGGCTTGATCATGACACCTATACCCATGATGGCAGATTGGCACTAGTGTATATATATATGTATATATATATATGTGAGTATATGTATATATATATATGTATATATGTGTGTGTGTATGTATATATGTATATATATATATTGTGTGTGCATATTGTATACACATATAAATATGTTATATTTATATTCCATACTCATATGTGAATGTGTATATAGACATGCATATGTGTGTACATGTATATATATGATATACACATTATATAAAGTACTTTACAAACTTTAAATGAGCTATCATTGGTTTTGAGTTGGTTTTTGGCATCAATGACATCTAGCTCAGTACTTTGTACACAATAGGTATTTAATAAATTCGTGTCGAATTGGATTGAATTACAGTATAGAATGAGGAAAACTTTTGATTCTAACTATACTACTGGCCATTTAAAGAAAGATCCCTACCTTGTCCTCTTCTCCACTTGGAAGTCTATTTGAACTGTTCATTGTTTTGACCTTAAGTCTAAAAGACACTGACCTTCAGTGCTCTAATTGATTCATCGTCCACCCCTAGCAGCTTCAATTGCGACCCACCCATACGTTTTCATCCTGTGGGGTCCTAGCTCTTCTACGAATCCTTTTTGGAAGATACTGCCCGCTTGCTGGAGGCTTCCTCTCCGTCATTTAATATTTTGTGTACACTGGGCCTACATTTGAATTCATATCTCTTAGTTTTCTCTCTTGTTATATGACGAACCCATCTATTCTTCCTGTACTACTTTTCCTTGATGTCTTCTGTGCCAATTCTCATGCACAACATCATCGGTGATATCCTGCATAGGTAAGACAAAAAGCCACAATTAAAGAACAACGGATTTAGCTCTGATTTTTCCAATTTTTTTGTCAGTGGTTGGAGTGGAATGAAGGAAGAGCAAGTTAGCACTCTAGTATCCCTATCTCTATTCTTCCCTGTTTTCTTCTTCACTCCTGCCTTTCTCCTTGCTAGAAAAAAATTTGGGTCTACATCAAAGTTCCACTCCTTTGAAGAGGTGGTGGCAGCCATGGATTATTATGGTAAGAGAGACCTAGCTTAAGACATTTAAACCTTCCTTTTTTCTCCTCTCCTTCCTTTGGTGGAGTGGATTGGCAATAGTACAAAGGAAAGTTAATGGCTACAAACCAACAGGCTCACTCTGTCTCTGGAGGCCCGTCCAGCTCTGTCACTGCCTGTCTGGATAGGTGATTTGTTGCTAGAATGTTATGATCTCAGCTGCCTTCGTGAATGTTTCATTTGATTCTCTCTGTGGCCTTCTAAAGTCAAAGGAGACCAAAATGAAATTTTTTTTTGTGATAACAGTTTATTATGCTTTGTACAGTACGATTCACTCAAGCATGTGTTGGGCACTTCATAGATTTTATGCTTAGAGGGTGAATCTCTAATAGGTTATCTTTCTCCTTCCCTTGGGGGAAGTGGGTGCAGGTGGCATTTCATACCCTGAACTAATTAGAAATCAGTTACTCTCAAGGAGTGTGTTTTTGACTGTATACTGTAGTCCCTTTCTCAAAAAATAAAAATAAAAAGAACAAAACTTTTTAGATACTATCTTTGTTAGCCTCACAATAGTTCTTAAAGGTAGGTCCCAAGCATGGATTATTATTTCCACTTCACAGATGAAGAGATTGACGTAAAGAAAGTCCTGTGGGCCAGTCATGCAAAAGCCGGTCAATGAGTGGCAAAAGTAGAAATAAAAACTAGATTCCTCAGCTACTAGTCCAGTACTAAACACAGTTGATTACATTTCCCAAGTGGGCAGAAATATAGGCTCAACCATTTTTTTTCCCTAAACATTAAATACATTTTTTTTGAGAGGAAAGGTCAATCTTAATGCATAACTACATTTCAGCTCTGGAAATTACTTTGTATTTGTAGTTTCCAACAAACAACAAAACCTACAATGAACCTAAAGAAATATTCCAGATGTTCCCATCATTCATTATAGGCTGTTTTCACTTCTGTCTAGCCTGAAGTCACATGCACTTCATTGAGTATAGTGAACATTGAGCAGAATCATGCCTATGAAAACCTCTAAGATGGAAGAGAAGACAATAGGAGAGGAACAGGGTAAGGTGGTGTTTGGAGTGCTAGGCCAGGAGTCAGAAAATCTGGGTTCAAATCTAATCTCTGGTGCTTACTACCTTGGTGAGGTGAGCCACATTTGGGGGCTTCTATCTGGAGCCTCTATACTTTGTAAAAGCAGAGGTTGGACCGGATGCCCTCTGAAGTCACTTCCAGCTTGAAACTTGTGATCAAGTGAAGCTCTTTTGTCAAAAGAATTTTCAGCTACCTGTGGTTATGGAATTCCAGTATCACAACAGTTGCTTTTCAAAGGGATGAGATTAAAATGAGAGAGTGTAGACTTTGATATCTTCTAGCTAAATGTGTCTAGAATATGGGGAGACTTCAGGTCTCCTCCATTCATTTCCAAATGAGCTTGCATCTCCCTTCCAGAGTTAGAACATTTGTTTTGCAGACATGTGGGTGCTACGGCTTTTCCCAATATATATTAATGTTTTGAGTAAAAATGATCTGTAAAGGACAAAGTTGGTCATGGTTCCAGTGTATGTAGCAGTGTGTGTATCACATTGGATTAATGAAATCATGCCAGGGGGCTGTACAAGGCTTTTGAGAGACTTAATTTGGCTGTGACTCAGGGATTTTTCCCAAAAAGCCTCTGATGCTTAAAAAGCCCCGGTGGGGCTTTGCCAATAGAGTGGAACAGGCATGTGCTTTATGAAATCTTGGGAAACATTTGAGATAACCTCATTTAAATTAGACCTTTGGAAAGGATGGTGGCCTTGCTGGTGGTCAGAGTTTGGATTATTGCGCCCCTTCCAATTAACCTTTCCTTTTCTTTTGAGTAGAGTGGATCTCAGAATTCCTGACATGTGCATTCCATTGAAAATGTCTCCATATTTTTCTTTCTAGGTAATCACAACAATGATGATTATTGATTCTGAACAGACACAGCTTGCAGGGCAAGTTACCAAATCTTGTTTTTCTCCCACTGTGCTCCTAACTGCACCAGGGTCAAAATGTAATGCTCTTAGACTTTTTCCCACGCCTTTGTTAATCATCCCTATCTAGCCCATTTTCGCTTCCTACTAACACTTTCCCATGAATTCTCTTGGTTCTCCCTTTTCTTTTTCTTCTCTGTCTCTAGAGTCCCAATCTAGGCTTTGTTTCTTGCCTATGTAACTTTTCCAGTACCTCTTATGGCCTTCTTTCCTCCAGACTCTTCTCCAGAATATGAAACTACTCCTGGTAACTCATAGCATCGTTAAGAGTCACTCTGATCTGACCGATGTAGGAGAATTGTAGAGACAGAAGGTATCACATATGTCTCCAAGAAATCTTCAAGTTCATGCCTTATCCAGAACACAATGTTACTTACAAATTGTTATTCAGCAAATTGTTGGAAGCCTTCCAGGAAAAAGTGCTGGACTCAAAACTGGGAGACCTGCATTAGAAACTCTGACATAGATTAGCTCTGAAATTTAATGGGAGGGTGGTTGCGGGCAAATGACTTTGCACTTCTTTGGACCTCAGTTTCTTCTTCTGTAAAACGGGAATGATCATACTTTCATTACTTACCTTATGGGATTTTTGTGTGAAAAATAATTTGTAAACCTTGAAGCACACTTTAAATGCAACTGCTAATACTACTTTGTATTCTAGTGTTAGCCAGCTTCATTAGACTGGTTTTCATTTTAATCAATTGGAATCTGCTAATCTGTAATGATTATTCACTATTTTCTGGGACCAAGCAGAACAAATCTATTCCCTCTTCCAAATAAGAACCCTAATATCTTTAATGATAGCTCTTTCAAGGCCTTTCTAAGTCTTCTCTCCTCCAGTCTAAATATCACTGGTGTTTGTATGGCATATTTCAGTCTTCATCATTGTAACAACAATGCTGCACCCTCTTTAACAGGTGATAGATAAGATTTAACAGTTAAACAACTTAGAAGGCTGGGGAAGAAATAGTCCTCTTGGAGAGAGAAGGGTAAATAGCCAGCAGATTCGGTGTCAGAATAAAGTGATGAGGAAAGAAATGTTCACTGCTCTATTGAGAGCACGGGTAGACTTTGAAATGATAAATGCCATTCCAATCAATGAACTCTACAGAACATACTGAGATAAGGGGCTTGATAACAAGTGGAACAGAGAAGTAAGAACTGCCCTTATAGAGGCTACAGATCCTGAAACTTTGTACCAGAGTTTGTCACGCCTTCAGGGAGACTGGGATTAGATCAGTGCCACAAAGCCATTCAGAGGGAATGTGATGATCTCGTACAGTTAACAAGTGAAAGTTTGTATCTGGGGGAAAAAGCCATGAAGACAATCTTAGTCTCTGTCTAGGATGGGATCCTCCTAGCTTAGTTTCCTTATTGTGTTCCTTTTGAAAAGAAACCTTTCCCAACCAAATTTGGCTGTGAGGTTGAATCAAAATTGCATAGTTGGAGTCCCAATAAAAATGGTGATGACCTTATTTGAAGGAAAATAGGCCACATTTGCCTACTCTTTTTGTTCTTTGTTTTGGTTAACCTTCTGACTATCTCCTCTAGGCCTACACTTTCAGATGACTGACAGCTTAAGGATCTGACTGTCAATCAAGTTCCTGGGTGCCAGCTTGCTAAAGAACTGACGTCTCAAATAGGACTCTTGACCTCTTGGGGCAGGGACAGCTCTATGTCCAATTTCAGCAGGAAGAAGCTATAGAGAACAAGGTCTTCACCCATTACCCCAAGATTTTGAGCCCCATTCATTTGAGGGGGGAATGGTGATATTGTTCTGTGTACTTATTTTGTATTATCCTTGTTTTGTTATTATATTGTTAAGGTATTATTGACACCAGTTTCCCATTGACCTCTGTAATGGATACAAAGATCTAGGGGCTGACAAGTGAGCCATGTGTCCACTTTAGTGAGGAGATGTTATATTAAGTGTTTGGCAAATGTGATGTGTTCATTTTGAGGGGATTATATTGTACTTGAAAAAATGTTAGAACCTATTCAGACACACATTGCCTACATAATTGGTGTGAAAGATCTTGGAGCTGAATGTAATATTAATGTGATAGAAGATCTTCCCTACCCATTCAATATGCCTCAGCTGGGCCTAAGTGGGAAAGCTCAATTATATCTTTGTTCGTAAGTAGGCCTAAAGCTCCTATTTACTAGGTGCTAAGCCTATGTGGGCATGAAGCCCTCAGGACCCTAAGGGTTGTTTCTAAGACCAGAGCCAGTGGTATGAGCACTGAGGTCTAGTCAATCATGAATTCAGTTAATCAGAGACCTAAGTTCTAGCCAATCAGATGCTGGCAAGGACTGTGTAAAAGGAGAGAGCACAACTGAAGGGGAGCAGAATTGAAGGAGAAGCAAAACTAAGAGCAGTACTGAGAGCAGCAGCATTCAGAAGCAGACATCAAGAAGACATTGAGGCAGCAAACACTGAGGGAGAGCCAGCATCGAGAGACACTACAGAGCAGAGAGTGCAGAGCAAGAGAATTGTGGAGGTCAAAGAGCAGCATCTGCAGAGAGCCACAGGAATTGGAATTCAGCCCAAGGAGAAGGAGCAGGAACTCAGAGTCTACAAAGCTATAGAGAGAGCACTGTGCAGAGAGTTACAATTCATGAGTGATTGTTTACAGGAAGGCCCTAGCAGGGGAGAAGGTTACAGGATGACTTGGTTCTTTGCTACAATACTGTGTTATAATTTCCTGTTACTACACTGAAGTGGGCTTACTGGTTTTGGAATTTAATTTCTACTATATCAAATTGGGAGTATTGGTTCTTGGATATGATCCTCTGGAGTCTAAATAAATGCTACACTTCCTCTGCTTTCTACTTAGTTTTTCATACTTTGCAATTTTGAACCATTCAGGCATGTTCATGGTCATCCTCAAGGTCATGAATCTTGCCTTACTGATATAGTCATCAAGGTGGTTGTTATCTTTTCCATTATGGATTATCAATGTTTCTTCTAAAATGTGATACCCGGAAACACACTCATAAACAGTTTTCCAAATAGAGTACAACTGGGGGGCACTGTTAGCATCATCTCCTCACTGTACACTATATTTCTGCTAATTGTAATAATAATAGCTAACATATTTGTGGTGCTTAAAAATTTATAAAATGCTTTGCAAGTACAATCTGATTTATGATCCGATGCCTCATGACAACACTATGAAACGACACCGTGAAATAGTACTACCAATTTTATTATCTTCAATTTAAAGAAGAAGAAACTCAATCTCAAGTTATATGTCTTGGCAATAGTTACACAATTAGTATCACAGGAGGGATTTGAACTTAGGTCTCTCTAGACTTCAGGTCTAGTCTTCTTTCCACCATACCATGCTATTATTTTTTCATTTAATAGACATTAATTTATTAAGTATTTACTATGTACAATGGGGCAGTTAGGTGGTGCAGTAAATAGAGCACCATGCCTGGAGTCGGGAGGATCTGAGTTTGAATGTGACCTCAGACGCTTTCTAACTATGTAACCCTGGGCAAGTCACTTAACCCTTACTTGCCTCAGTTTCTCATTTGTAAAATAAGGATACACCAGAAAAGGAAATGGCAAAGCACTCCACAAGACAAAGGTCACGATAACCCCATGGACAAGGTTGATGAGGTCATGTAGACATGACTGAATGACTGAACAACAACATTTACAATGTACTGTATGTAATGGGAGGAAACAGGAATGCTCCATCCAACTTTCTCCTGGACTTTGGCTCACTTTAAAAGTATCAGTGGTGCTTTGGGATGACTCAGCACTTCCTCCCCAGCATCTCCACCCACTGAAGTGTAGGTTGGAGGGGATCATTGTACTACCTGGAGTTTACTGTGTCAACCCAGAGCATCAAGCAATTCAGTTCTATGCTAGAACACATAATGACTTCATGGTCCAGCAGATCAAGGAAGGGGCTTCTGTTCACATGGTGCCCCACACAGAGTGAGCATTTAATAAATGTGTCATCTATGTCTATACATCCTCTTAATCTCTCTCATCTATCTATCTATCTATCTATCTATCTATCTATCTATCTATCTATCTATCTATCTATCTATCTATCTATCTATCTACCTATCATTCTATCTATCTGTTTGCTCACATTAAACATACATATGAATAGGGTTAAGGGATGGACCTTTGAATTCATCAGTTTGGGAGACTCCAAGATGAAGAAATTATCTCTACCAATGCAGGTCAGCATCTTCTCTACAATTTATTATCTTAGCTGCTTAGAGCATTGAGAAGGTGAGTGAGCTGCCCAGGGTTACACAGGCAGAATATGCTAGAATCAGGACTTGAAAGCAGTTCTTTCTGACTTCTAGTCCTGTTCTCCAGCCACTATACCATGACATCTATGCTTTTCCCTGCCTAAGCCTTCTCTCTCCTCTCCCTCTCCTTCTCCCTCTCTCTCCCCTCCCTTTCTCTCTCTCTCCCTCTTTCCTTCTCTCTCATTCCTTCTCTCTCTCTCCTCCCTCTTTCTGTCCTTTCCTTGTCTCTTCTCTCTCTCTCTCCTCTCTCATACACCCATAAAGTTTTTATTACAAGAAACATATTTGAAACATAAAGATTCACACAAAGCTAAATTCAGACAAAAAAAATAAAAATAAACATGATAAAAAGATAAGCAGGAAGACAACATTTTGCTTAAAAGTAATGAATAGTATCAGTCATATATATGCCTAGAATGACTTAGCATCTAAAGACTCAGAGTAAAAGTTAAATCACATTAAGAACTATATGGTAAAACTATAATTTTCACCTTCCTGTCCTATTTCTGAATTGAGAAAGAAATAATAAACAAATTCTTTATTACAAATAAAAATACAAATCAAGCAAAGTACATTTCCACATTGGCCACATCCAATCTCAGTCTGTACTCTGTTTTCTTCACCTCTCTATCAAGAAATAGGCAGCTCATTTCAGCATCAGCCTTCTGGAATCATGGTTAGTTGTTATTTTGATCAGAGTTTCTGAGTCTTTCAATGTTGTTTGTATGTATAATATTATTATTGGAAATCATTCTGTTTTTGTTCACTTCATTTTGCATCAGTTCATATAAGTCTTCCCAGGTTTCTCTGAAATCCTATCCTTTATCTTTTCTTGGTAATCATCACTTTCATATACCAGAATCTGTTTAGCCATGCCTCAGTTTTCAATTATTTTGCTACCTCAAAAAGGTATGTATATGCATGCATAATATACATACATAAACATATCTTTTGTTGAGTTTTTTTTTGAATTCCATATTTTATTATTTATTAGTTTTCAGCATTGATTTCCACAAGATTTTCAGTTACAAATTTTCTCCCCATTTCTGCCCTTTCTGCACTCCAAAATGGCATATATTCTGATATTCTCCAGTCAGCCCTCCCTTCTATCACCCCACTCTCCCACCCATCCCTATTCCCCTTACTTTCTTGTAGGGCAAGATAGATTTCTATGCCCCATTGCCTGTATATCTTATTTCCCAGTTGCATGCAAAAACAACCTTTTTTGAGCATCTGCTTTTAAAACTTTGAGTTCCAAATTCTCTTCCCTCTTCCCTCCCCACTCACTCTTCCTAAGAAGGCAAGCAATTCAACATAGATCACACATATATCATTATGTAAAACACTTCCACAATACTCATGTTGTGAAAGACTAAATATATTTCCCTCCATCCTATCCTGTCCCCCTTTATTCAGTTTTCTCCCTTGTCCCTGTCCCTTTTCAAAAGTGTTTGCTCTTTATTACTTCTTCCTCCTATCTACCCTCCCTTGTATCATCCCCTCTTTTTTTATCCCCTTCTCCCTACTTTCATGTGGGGTAAG
>CM053623.1:256060994-256078249 GCA_028646595.1 Phalanger gymnotis
GCTTATGGTTTTCCTAATATTGAACCAGCCTTGCAGTCCTGGAATAAATCCTACCAGGTTGTAGTGTAACATTCTCCTAAGTTGCAGCAACCTTTTTGCTAATATTTTATTTAACAATTTTACATCAATATTTGTTAGGGAAATTGGTCTATACTATTCTTTCTCTGTTTTAACTCTTCCTGGTTTAGGTATTAATATCATATTTGTGTCATAGAAAGAATTTGGAAGGACTCCTTCATTGCCTATTTTCCCAAATAGTCTATAAAGTATGGGAATTAATTGTTCTTTAAATGTTTGAAAGAATTCACATGTAAAACCATCTGGCCCTGGAGATTTTTTCCTAGGGAGTTTATTGACAGCTTGCTCAATTTCTTTTTCTGAGATCGGGTTATTTAGGTAATTTATTTCCTCTCCTGTTAACCTGGGCAAATGTATTTTTGTAATTATTCATCCATTTCCCTAAGGTTGTCAAATTTATGGACATAAAATTGGCCAAAATAATTCCAAATTATTGTTTTAATTTCTCTTCATTGGAGGTGAATTCACCCTTTTCATTTTTGATACTGGTAATTTGGTTTTCTTCTTTCCTTTTTTAATCAAATTGATCAAGAGTTTATCAATTTTATTGGTTTTTTCATAAAACCAGCTCTTAGTTTTATTTATTATTGAAATAGTTTTCTTAATATCAATTTTATTAATATTTCCTTTGATTTTCAATGCTTCTAATTTGGTATTTTCAATTTGTTCTTTTCCTAGCTTTTTCAGTTACATGCCCATTTCATTGATCTCCTTTTTATCTATTTTATTCATGCAAGCATTTAGAGATATAAAACTTTCCCTAAGAACTGCTTTTGCTGCATCCCATAAGTTTTGATATGTTGCTCATTATTGTCATTCTCTTGATTGAAGTTATTGTTTCTATGATTTATTCTTTCACCCACTCATTATTTAGGATTAGATTATTTAATTTCCAATTAATTTTTAGTTTACCTTTCCATGCTCCTTTATTACAAATAATTTTTATTGAGTCATGATCTGAGCAGGATGCATTGACTATTTCTGCCTTTCTGCACTGGATTGTGAGGTTTTTATGCCCTGGGATGTCATCAATGTTTGAATATGTGCCATGTACCACTGAGAAGAAAGTATATTACTTTTTATCCCCATTCAGTTTCCTCCAGAGGCCTATCATATCTGCCTTTTCTAAAATTCTGTTCACCTCCTTAACTTCTTTTTTGTTTATTTTGAGGTTATCTTTATCAGGTTCAGAGAGGGGGGCTTTGAGGTCCCCCACTATTATAGTTTTGCTGTCTATTTCTTCCTATAACTCCCTTAACTTCTCTAAAAATTTGCATGCCATACCACTTGGTGCATACATGTTAAATAATGGCATTGCTTCATTGTTTATGGTGCCTTTTAGCAGGATATAATGTCCTTGCTTTTCTCTTTTAATTATATCTATCTTTGCTTTTGCTTTGTCTGAGATTAGAATTGTACTCCTCTTTCTTTTTCTTTAGCTGAAGCACAATATATTCTACTCCAGCCTTTTACTTTTGCCCTGTGTGTATCACCCTGTTTCAAATGTGTTTCTTGTAAACAACATATTCTAGGATTATGGTTTTTAATCCATTCTGGTATCTGCCTCCATTTTATGGGAGAGTTCATCCTATTCACAGTTAGGATTATAAGCTGTGTCTTTTTCTCCATCCTATTCCCCACCCCCGTTTATGTTATACCCCCTTCTCCCTTCCACTCCTCAAAAGAGTTTTGCTTTTGACCACTGCCTTCCTCAATTTACCTTCCTTCTTGATTCCCCTCACTTAGTTTACCCTTTTCCCTTGCTACTTCTTCCCTCCCTTCTGACCACCCCACTTTTCTTTTCCTTTTTCCCTCCTACTGCGTTGTAGGACAATTTTGATTTCTGTACATATCAGAGTATGTTATTCTCTTCTTGCATCAAATCTGATGAGAGTAAAGCTTGTATACTACTCTTCTCCCTCCCTTCTTTCCCTCTACTATAATATGTTTTTGTGCCTCTTCATGTGCTGTAATTTACCCTTTTCTACTACCTCCTTACCTATTCTCCCAGAACCCTTCTTTTACACCTCTTAATTATGATTTTTATCATTATATCAGTTATTTTATACTGACATCCACAGTCTGTGTGTATCCCTTTCAATTGTCATAATAACTGTACTATTCTCGAGATTCACATACACACACATATACATATATATACATATATGTATATATAAATATATAAAACATATATAAAACAATATAATCCTATGTAAGGATGTAAACAATTTGCCCTTATTGATTAACAAGGTTTGTGGAGTTTTTTCCCCAGTTTATGTTTTTATGTCTCTTTTGAGTTTTGTATTTGAAGATCAAATTTTCCATTGAGCTCTGGCCTTTTCATCAGGAAGGTCTGGAATTCCCTTATTTCTTTGAACGCTCCATCTCCTTGCCTGAAAAATGGTGCTTGGTTTTGCTGGATAGTTGATCCTTGGTTGTATTTGCCTTTTGAAATATCATCTTCCAATTTCTCCAGTCTTTTAATGTACAAACTACAAGATTCTTTGTGATCCTGACTGTAGTTCCATGATATTTGAATTGTTTATTTTCGGCTGCTTGCAGTATTTTCTCCTTGGTCTGATAATTCTCAATTTTGGCTATAGTATTTGTTGGAGTTTTCAATTTGGGATCTCTTTCAGGGTGTGATAGGTGGATTCTTTGGATGACTATTTTACCCTCTGGTTCTAGAACCTGAGGGAAGTTATCTTTGCGATTTCTTGGAAGATACTGTCTAGGCTCTTTTATTTCATCATGGCTTTCCAGCAAACCAATAA
Source organism: Phalanger gymnotis (assembly GCA_028646595.1). Taxonomy (NCBI): domain Eukaryota; kingdom Metazoa; phylum Chordata; class Mammalia; order Diprotodontia; family Phalangeridae; genus Phalanger; species Phalanger gymnotis. The sequence continues at coordinate 256,063,847 of CM053623.1, forward strand.
TTCTTATTTTGTCTCCTGGATCTATTTTCTGGGTCAATTGTTTTTCCAATCAGATATTTCATGTTTTCTTCTATTTTTTTCATTCTTTACACTTTATTTGACTACTTCTTCATGCCTCATAGAATCATTAGTTTCTACTTGCTGAATTCTAATTTTTAATGAATTGCTATCTTCATTTTGCTTTTGAGTCTCCTTTTGCAGTTGGTTGATTTTACTTTTCTGGGTGTCATTTTCTCTAATTAGATTATGATTCTCCTTAGCCATTTTGCCAATTTTACATTTTAAAGATTTGTTCTCATCAGTGATTTTTGTTCATTTTTTCTTTTTTCTCTCTAATTTGGTTTTAAAAATCCTCATTTAGCTCTTCCAGGAATGCTTTTTGACCTTGAGACTAGTTCCCATTCCCTCTTGAGGTATCAGATGTGGGTGTAGTATGAATGCTGTCCTCTTGCAAATTGGTATTTTGATCTTCCCTGTCTCCATAAAAAAGAATCAGTAGTCCCCAATTTTTTATGTGTTTTTTTTTATGTTGGCTAGCTTTTCACTGGCTTTAAAGTAGATTTCTGTTTTGGGGGCCCAGGGAGCTCTGTCCCAGGTTTCTTGTTCTGGGAATCATGAGCTTAGTTACTGGCTTTGTGTACTATGGCCTCCAGTTTCCTAAGGTGTGGGGGAGGAGTTGTCTGACTGCCAGAAGCCTCCTCTTCTCTTGGGGCAGCACCCTGGCAGGGGTGGTCTCAGCCATGGTAGTTGCTGGTGTCTGCCACTTCCCCTCAAGACTTGATGGGAGCTGATCAAGGCATGCACAGCATTCCAGCTTGTACATTCCTCCCCAAGCCTCAGTGGGGTCTGGTTGAGGCAAGTACACATGCACATTCCTCTTGTGTATTCCTATTCCCCATTTACTGACCAGTGCCTACATGATTTATGGGGTAACAGACGAATAAGTCAATTTGTCAGCAATAGCCTCTCAAGTTTACATTATCTCATCTTTATATCTCACTGCTCAGTCGCAGTAGATTATTTACAACTTTTAGAACAATATTTAATGTTAAAATTAATTTAATAAATCATTAATAAATTAATAATTAATAAATTATTAATAAATAATAAATAATTTAATAAATTGAAAGCATACCATAAGAAAAAATTGGGGAGTGTCTTTTTAATGATAACCTGTTTTAGTAATGTTTTCTATGCTTACAACTCAATAATCACTGCAATTAAATATTTGATTTAAAGCGTTGTGTGTATTTGCACAATATTTTGTGAAAGGGGCCTAGAACATTTCAGCAACCCAAGGAGATCACTGAATATAATGTTCCTGTCAGTGTATGCCCATTATGGGAAATAATAACACCACCTTAGAGATCTAAGTACTTCATAACTGTTGGTTCTTCTGTCACTGATGCAGATTAAAATCCATCTGCATTACAAAAATTCATCCAATAAATTGTAAAAATAGTACTTTGCAGGGATTGGTAAAGTGCAAAAATCATAGTCACCCTCATAACATGAAGGGTGAGCACAGTAAGACTTTATTGAAGGACCTCAGCGTCATCACCATTATCATCATATCACATTGACTAGATGCTTTTAGTTATCAAGCACTTTGTAAGAACTTTGTGAGGTAGATGTTGGAAGCATTATCCCCATTTTATTGATCTGGAAGGATATTGATAGTTTTATATGTCTGGGATGCTTTGTTGGGAGAAAGTCTCTGAGGCTGTATTTTTAATAATTAAATACTTTTTGTTAGAAGGTTAACCTTAAACGTCAATACAAACAACTATGCTTATTTAGATATTATTTACATTTAAGTAAGTTTTAACGCATATGGCATCATAAGTTTTTCAAAAAGTACTTTGTGTTGGCCTCACGGTTCTCTGTCCATTCATTTCAATTGAATTTTCCAAAGTTTGTGTATAATCCATTCTTTTCGCTCTGATTTTTATACTTCACTTTATTTCATAAAGGCATTACCATATTTCTTTGTATTCTTCATAATTATGCATATTCCCTATTGTTGGAAATTTAGATTGCTTCCAGTTTTTTTGCAATTATGTATAACTAAATGGAGAGTCCTTTGCATTTGCTTTTGATAAGATTATATTTTGTTTTACTGAAAAAAATACTTTTATGTAGTTTTGGATTTTATAGTATTTTCTGTCACATAAGCTTCTTCAATGTAGGGATTACATTTTTCTTTTGCCTTTTGATTCCCAACACCTAGTATAGTACCCTGCATATGGTGGGAACTTAATGAAAATTTGTATAATTGGATTGAGTCATTTGGTTAGTAAGCATCAAACTGGTGACTTGAATCTAAGAGCACTGGCTCAAAGAGCCCTGATCATCTTTCTATGGTACTAGGCTGTCTCTTCCAAGAGCACTTTTACTAATAACTATCTTCTAGTGATATTTTAACGAAATACCCTATTAATCTTCAAACACTATACTATTTATTTTGAATTAATAATTTTTTTAAAAAAAGCAAATGCCTTCAACTGGAAATGATTCAACAAATTTCATTTATTTGATTTTGGGTTGGATTGAATGTTTAAAACATTATGTGAGGTTGGTAGTAAGAAGTATTCTTCGTAGTATTTGATATTGTCTCCTTGACTGACAGAAACACATAGAATTAAGAAATATTTGTTAATGGGATCTTTTGGGGATCCAAATTTAGACTTGAAATGTAAATTACAAGTTGAGAACATGAATGTGATTATTCTGTATCTGAAGCAATCACTCATAGTGATCTCTTCTTCGTTGAACTTTCCCACCATCATCCTGCTACTTAATGTGATGTGGGGTTTTGTATAAGATTTTTCAGGGGGAGTTTTAGAAGTCAAACGTGATAATGTGGTTATAGAGTAGTCACCCACATTTATTATTTAGAGATGACCGACAGAAATAATTTTTAACCTGGTGGTGTAAATTTGTGACCATTGAGAATGGTCACAAAAGGATAGAATGAGTTCAAAGTCCCTTTAGTTGGCTATGAAGGCATAGGAAAGGCCAGAAATGTAGTTTGGCAGTTAGGAGAGAAAATAACCCTACTCCTAGGCTTAGTTTTGGCTCTGTGCCTTTTCCTACCCACTTATTTACATGAGAGAACAGAAGGGTTTGGCTTAAAATTTTAAGACTTGGTCTGAGGGCATTAGCTAGCTGGAAGAATCCTGCTGTGTCTAATAAGCTTGGAACACTTGGAAAAGAATATCCTGCTGGAGATAGAAAGACCTTCTAGCCAAAACTCTATAAATGAATAGACAAACCAGCCTATAGTGGAAATAAGGCAAAAAGGCTCCTCCTTCCCCGCTCTCATCCATTCTAAGGAGATCTGTTCCTGGTCTTATAGCTTAAACGAGAGCATTTTCTTTTAAAATGATATTTAAATAATTTTCCGTATGAGAAAGAGATTAAAATTATACTCAAAGATTTCAGATGAAACTAGGAATTGGAAGCAGAGGCAAACTCTATAGTCATGTTCCAACTGAGGCCAAGACTGGCCACATCCATCAGCAACCATGTGTTGAACTATGCGCTCAGTCAGATTATCTGTTTAGAAAAGACTCAGGGGTACCAGGCCTGGTGGGAAGCAGCATAGTGATGCTACTAGGAGTCATGAGGGGCATGAGTAGCTTCTCAACTCATATTTCCTAGCTATGTATATTTCTTACAGTTGTGCCATTCAAGGCAAATTCCCTATTTATGCACATTTTTAATACACTGTATACACTGTATTAGGGAATGTGCTCTATTTGTCTTGCTATGCCATGCATGCCTTTAAGTCTCTTTACTTTGAATTGTGTCATCTGACTATTAAAGTAAAACATATCAGTGGAGACTTGTGAGCTATAGTTTCAGTGGACACTGACCCATTGAAGCTGGGGTAACTTTCTCTGGGGGAAATCTGTTCTCTGAGTTGTGATATGTGTTCCTAAGTTCTAAATCAGGAAATATCTGCCAAATAAGAAAAGTTAGAGATGTCCTAGAATAAGTTATCAAGAAGGGGTGCTGGGATAAAGATAGGACTTTTTTGTGACCATCATTTATAATTCTTTATGATAAAGTTTTGAAACCTTGTATCTATGGGTTCTATGGTGAATGGTGAGAAGGGAACACAGAGGCAATGAAGACCCTCTCTCCTCTTATTGAGGTGGCTCAAGAGTTGAGGGATTTTAAATGACTGAGATTAAGGAGATGACTAAGGTTACTGGGAGGGTGAAGGATACATAGACACTATTTTGGTGGTAGATTTTTCAGGAAAGAGGCTGGACAATGGGCCATCCATAGAAAATGGGAGGTGATGAAAGGTGGAAAGGCTTGATTCTTCACTGTCACATTCCCAGCCTGAGATTCATCCTTCCCACATCCCAATATTGAAACTATTACTAAATCTCTACCTCGCCCTAGGGGCAGCTAAGGGATGCTGTGGATAGACAGCAGACTGAACCTGGTCAGGAAGACCTAGATTTCAAATGTGGCCTCAGATACTTAATAGCTGTGTGACCTTGGGCAAGTCACCTCTGTCTCAATTTCCTCATCTGTAAAATGGGGATAATAATAGCACCTACCTCCGGATTATTGTGAAAATCAAATGAGATGATATTTGTAAAACGCTTTGTAAAAAACTATCCTGGATCACATGCAATAGACCTTTCCTCACCAAAAGAAACCACATGGTATCATTATTACCTTTTGGCCCTTATTCCATAGACTAGTAACCTAGGCCTCCAATAAAAGACTACCCTTGTTCTTATGCAGGCTAGCCATTTCTACATATGACACATTAATTAGGTTTCTATGCATTGAGGAAATGCACTGAGGAAATCTTTTATTTAGAATGGTTTAATTTTCCCCAGTAGATTCAATTATGCTACTATTATCATCTGAGACTAATATATGCTATAGGGTTTATAAAGTGAACAAATATACAACATCTGTTTTGAGTGAATGAGGTTATTATAGTTATTTATTATCCCCTATTTTTAAGAGGAGTTCAGAGTCATTGAGTAGCTTATCTTCAGTAATATAGCTAATAAATAACCAAGATGGATTCAAATTCACATCCATCTTGAAGCCAAGTACAGGTCTTTCTACTATATATCACTTTCTTTTGCTCATTTTTCTGTTGATCACAAATGTCTATCTTATATCTCCAAATTATAAATGTTTTTAGGACAGGGATCATTTACATTCCCTTAATATGAATATTTAGCAAATATTAACATATTTTGTATATTACTAGGAGTGTAGGTTACCATTAGTATCAACAATGTAGGATAATGATTCCAGGAAGGCTGGAAGGAAGAAGAAATATCAGAGTAACATTAACATATTAAGTGATACCTTGGTGAATCATGGTGACTTTCTGTGTGCTGCTTTCTGCAAGATAGGATCTGAGTCACAGAGAACACTTGGCTGCTCAGCACATATAGCCTCCAGGTGCTTCCATGGATCTTCAGCAACATGACTTGCTCTTCTTATCTTCTCACTGTTGCTGAGGTTTAATGAGATTTCTCAACTTTATTTGCCTTGAGCAAATATATCAGAGGAATGTTGCAGACATTGTACACCTGGATTTTAGAGAGGTATTTGACAAAGTGCTTCATGATATCTTTGTGGTCAAGATACAGAGATGTAGGCTAGATCTGGAGTTGATTTAGAATTGGGTGAATAATGGTCCTGACAGTTTAGTTTAATGTCAACCCTAAATGAGGTCTCGATTTATGTGTCTCAATTGAGCTCTCTCTGCTCGTGACTCTATTCTAGTTAACATTTGTAACTGACTTGAACAGACATAGCTATTCTGTGTTAATCAACACTACAAAACAGCATGTAATGGAAAATATGTTGAATGATGGAATTATGGAATTAGGATGGGAGAGGTGGGGCTAGATAACAGGTTACAGGAGGAAAAATGACCTGGGAACCAGACTTACAATTTCATACGCAGATTTTTCTCCACTATAAGATGCTTGAAAACAAGGTATTATTATACATTGTTTTGGCATTATCAATGCCTTGAGCATAATGTTCAAATAAACGTTTGCTGAATTAAAAACAGACAAAATATTCTCAAATTTTAGTGGACTTCAACTGGTTTTCTTCCCAGTATAATGGAGATCAAGCTGATCAGACAAGATTTGGAGAAATTTTAATTTAATTGAACAAATGCTTATTAAAATGTGCACAATATGCTAGCCACGGGGTTTTATTTTCAAAGATCTCGTACTGGGAAGGTGCATGACATTTAACAAATAAATTAAAATTTCAGGAGGGGGATAGCTTTGATAACTTGGGTGATCAGGGTGAGCTTCAGGAAGGAAGTAGTACCTTAGCTGAGCTGTAAAAGAAGATGATTCAGAAAGGCCAAGATGAGAAACATGTATATTACAAGTCTTGGGGATGGTTCATGGCAATATACGGATAGGAGAGTTGGATCGTCAGATTGAGGGATGGGGTGGGAACACCTAGAAGTCTAGTTTGTCTGAAATGTAGAGTACATGAAAGGGCAAGAAAATGAAGTTTTAGATAATGGAAACTAGAATAATGAAGAACTAGAAATCATATCTTTTGGTTACTGAAGAAACCAGAGCTATTTATTGAGAAGAAAAGGCTTAATGAAAACATCATGACTTTCTTTGAACATTTGAAAGGCCGAAAGAAAAATTAGATTTAATTTGCATCCCATAGGGGGAAAGTACTGCAGGTTCAGTAGGTGGCAATTACAGAGATGTGGGTTTCAGCTCAGAGAATGGGTCCTGGATCTGTGATTTCATTGATGTAGAGAACAATTGGATGAGGAAACTCCCTGTACCAGCATAAGGTAGCAGCTTCTCTGCGATTTATAGTCCTGGAGACTTGCCTAGAGACATGGGAGATCTGATTCTTTCAGGGTCATACATCCAGTGTATGTCAGAAGCACAACTTGAAGCCAGGTCTTCTTAGCTTCAGGGCCGTCTCTTGGTACACCTCATTGTGCTCCCATTCAGCAATGAAGAAGACATTCCTAACAATTAGGCCTTCCCCAGTGAGTTTCCTGCCATTAGAAGTGTCCAAGAGAGGCAGAGCATGGGTACTTTACAGTGAATTCCTAGTTTGGAAAAATAGTTAATCCAGATAATCTCTGGTATCCCTTCTAACTGTTTAAACTGCTTTAAGTACATTGGTTTGCTGAATTAAATTAACATTGGTGGGGATAATGATCTATGTTTATTTTTCCCCACAAAGAGATTCATATTATTTTAATATTCATATTAATTTTAATGAGAAAGGAATAGAATGTATACAAGGTGTTCCTAAAGTCTGGATACATAGGCAAAAATGCATATTTTCAAGAAATGAATGAAATTTTCAACATTTTTATTTAGTTAGAATATTAACAAATAACATCTTCAATATGATTTCTGTCATTTGTGATGCAAAGGTTGATGCGCTTTTCAAGATTCATGTGAACTCGATGCAATAACTCCATATTGCCTATGTGTCCAGACTTTAGTGACACCCTGTATAGTGGCTTCTCTGTACCAGGCACTGTGTTAAGCACTTATTACAAAGATTATTGATCCTCATAAAAATCCTATGCTGTTGTTCATTCACTTCAGTTAGGTCTAACTCTTTATTTGGAGTTTTCTAGACAAAGACATTGGAGTACTTTGACATTTCCTTCTCCAGGTCATTTTATAGATTAGGAAGCTGAGGAAAACAAAGTAAAGTGACTTGTCCAGGACCACACAGATAGTAAGTGTCTGAGGACAGTTTTGAACTCAGGAAGATGAGTCTTCCTGACCCCAGGTCTGGTCCTCTAATCACTATACTACCTAGCTTCCCAACAACCTTTATGAGGCAGGTGCTATTACTAACCCTCCTTTGTAGTTGGGGAAAATGAGGTAAACAAAAGTTGTGACTTGCCCAGGATCATATAGCTAGTAAGTGTCTGATATCAGATTTGAACTTAGTTCTTCCTTACTCCAGGCCCAGGGTTCTATTTACTGCATCACCAGCCTCCTCTAATCCCTTAATGGGGATAAATAATTCCTACATAGAATAGTTGATGCACTTGACTCTGTACCATAATTAAAGACAAGATTATGTGTAGGCTACATAATGGATAACACATAATAGTAGTCATAATTTGATTATATCTTAATCTATGAAAATAACGGTGAAATCTGACAGAGTCTTAGTATCCAGCCTAGTCTCTCATTAGTACCTACCTGTTGGTTTCCAGAGAAGAATGATTTTGCATTTTGACCTATTGTATTGAAACATTTGAAATTAATGATAGTTTGGAAGTACCTCAGGACGTTTTTAGATTTATGCTCTAAAGTGTGTAATAGTTACCAAGAAAACTCATTTTCTAAGAGTATTATACCTTCCATTGACTTGCTTTTTCCATGTTCCAATATTTCATCTGAGAATTTGCAGGGTGTTACTGGCAGCTTGCATCTCAGTTATATTTATACAAATACATTACAGCTTCAGAAAGAACTAAAGTTTTTACTGGGAGCAAAATCTTTTCTTTAAGTGAGAAATTGCCAAACTAGATTACCAAGAGGATCTGAAATATTTTCACAGAGGTCAGACACATGGAAAAGAACACACTCCTCTCCTTGCCACTCCTGATGACAAAACAAGGCTGGTAGATGTCAGAATAACAAATGTTCATTGGTCCAAACAGATCCATCAGTCAGAACCTAGAGAACTGGAACTATTAAAATAAACAAAGATCATTAGTCTAAAGTAAACTTAATAAAAGAATTAGAAACAACTTCCCATGTCATCTTATCCTGCAAATAAAATCTACAAAATGCCACTGATACAAGGGTCTCCAAAGTTACCTAGTAGCCACATGGAATCAAGGGAAGGGGGTCACTGATGTGTATGATAACATATCAGTTCAACTTTCACATGTACTGGCTTAAATAACTCTTGAGGAGTTCTGCATTCAACACATTCTGCAAAATTCACTTAGTGAGTGGCACAAGCAATCAAAATGCTGGAGTTGGAGTCAGCTTCATACATTTACTAGGTGAGTGACTCTGGTCAAGTCACTTAACCTCTATCTCAGTTTCCTCATTGGTTAAATGGGGATAATAATGGCATCTACTTCACAGGATTTTTGTTAGAACTGCATAAGATAAAAAAATTTAAACTGATTTGCAAAACTTAAAGTGCTATAAATGTTAGCTATTATTGTTATTGTTAATAATAATAACAAATTTTAGATATTTCTTCTGATTGTCCAAAGTTTGAAAAGTGAAAAGAAAATTAAGCCCCTAGTAGTTGTTTTGTTTACAGAATGCTAGACTGATGATTTGGCCTCCTGTCTACTACCTCTCCCATCTGAAATGGATTCTTTTTTTGAGCTTATGTAGACACAGAATAAGTAACCCTGTCTTTCTCCCCATGCTCTAAACTCTTTCTGAAAGAGAAAGTTTCAGAGATTTATTCTCCTTGTTTGTAATTATATATATATTATAATCATAGAATATGTGTGGAAAGAATGAGCTTTCTAATAACTGTTTTCAGATTAGCATGACAAAAATCTAATGAGAAAAAAATGGTATGGGGAAAATAAGAATGCTAATGTTTCATAAACTGCTACTACCAAGTTATTAATGAAGAGAACTGTACAACATTGATAATAAAAGTACTTGTTCAGCTTGTCCTTTCTGAAAATTACTTTGTAACATGAAGTTCAATTTCTGCCATCTAACAGCAAATTATAGAAGGGAAAACATCCTTTGTCATTTCCAAATAAAAGCTTTTTTGAACAATGTTACATGTAAAATAAACAAAGAAATACTGGTTCTATCAGCCTGATTTACAGATTGTCCCTTAGCAATATCATCTTCTGGGCCCCTTTAAAAATTCCTTTTTTCTTTGCCAGAAATAATCATTCTAAAACTCTACTTCTTTGATAAAAAGAACCAAATTTCATCACGTGGTTTAGTAATTTCTAAGTTTCCATTTTGGCACGTAATGTGATGTTATGAGAAGAATGCTAGATCTAGATTCAGAGATGTGGGTTGAATCTTTGTTCTGTTAATTTCTCACTGAGTGTGATGGAAGCATAGGATAGTAAAAAGAACACTAAATTTAGAGCCTGAGGACCAGGGTTTGAATCTTGCTATTTAGCACCTGTTAGATTTTAGGCAAACCACTTAACCTGTTTGGGCTTCAGTTTCTTCATTTGTAAAATGAGAGTTGGATTAGATGCTTTTCAATGTCCTTTCTAGCACTGCAGTTTTGATTCTGTGACCTAGGACTAGTCTTTTGAGCCTCAATTTTATTGTTTGTAAAATGGGGAAAATAATGGAATTGCTGGGCTTGCAGGGGTATGAAGAAATCATTTAATTAATGGACATTTATTCAAAGCTTTCTATGTGTCTAAACCTATTATCTAGTTCTTGCTGTTGTTCACTTGTTTCAGTCATGTCTGACTCATTGTGACCCTATTTGAGGTTTTCTTGGCAAAGATACTAATTTGTCATTTCCTTCTCCAGTTTATTTTACAGATGAGGAAACTGAGGCAATCAGGGTTAAATGACTTGCCCAACATCACAGAGCTAGTAAGTGTCTGAGGCCAGGTTTCAACTCAGGTCTTTCTGACTCCTGGTTTGGAGCTCTATTCACTGCACCGCTTAGCTGCTCTCTGTATTATTAATTTAGTCAGCTTCATTTAGGAAATGAATGCAAGGCTCCCCTGATCATCATAATTGCTTAATAAAAATTCATCTAATTCATCCATGTAAGGTTAACAAACTTTTCCTACTAATAGTGGTGGTTAATAAGGGGAGTGTAATGGTTGATGAGGTTGATATTTAAAATACAGAAACCCACTGATTGCTCCTCCTGTTCCTCTCCTACTTGCTCCCTTTGAGTCTGCTGGCTAACGACAATCAGAGATAAGGCTAAAGACCCAGAGACATGGGCTCGGATTGGGGTACACACCCCCCCATCTACTGTGCCACCACTTGAGTTGCCCTTGGGACTTTAGGGATAAGGAATCACATCCCTACGTGCCTCTGAGCATTAAACTGTTTCACCTGTGATCTGCTGAGTGCTTGTGTTACCTCATTGTCCTCATAGGGGGAATTGGAAAAGCCTCCTGCAAAGAGTGATGTTTGAGCTGAGTCTTGAAGAAAATCAGGGATTCTAAGATGGATTGATGAGGAAGGGAAGAATGTCAGGCATAGGGGACAGTCAGTGGAAGGTTATGAAGGTGGAAGATGGAACCGTGCATGGACCACTGAATGAGTGGGTGATAGTGGGCAGAGGTAACATGGAACCAGATAGAAAGTTAAGGAGGATCTAAGTATTTTGAAAAGAAATTTACTTTTCAAAATTAATATTTCTCACTTTTAAACATCAAATTATCATAGTATTATAAATGTAAAGCTGGAGGGGAATTTAGAGGTTATTTATTCATCTAGCCGCCTTATTTTACAAATGGGAAAACTGAGACAAGATTTGCTTAATGTGAAAGAGGTAAAATCTGAACTCATTTTTCTTACTCCCAAATACAATCTACTTTCCATATTGGGAAGGGATCCAGACACAATGGAAAAATCAGATTCTACAAACTGAGTTAGTTCTTAATTCTTAAGTATTTTGTCTGAATAAGTAGCTTGAGTAAGGTATCCTCACTTAATAAGCATTTATTAAGCATCTACTATGTGCCAGGCGCTGTGCTAAGTGCTGGGGTACAAAAAAGAGGCAAAATCAGTGCCTACTTTGAAGGAGCTCACAATCTAAGGGTGGAGACAGCGAGCAAACAAATAAGAGCAAAGAAGCTATGTACAGGAAAAAAAATTGTTGTTTTTCAGTCCTGTTCGACTCCTTGTGACCCCGTTTGGGGGTTTCTTGGCAAAGAAATTGGAGTTGTTTGCCATTTTCTCCTCCAGCTCTTTTTACAGATGAGGAAACTGAGGCAAAGTGAAGTGACTTGCCCAGGGTCACATTGCTAATAAGTCAGTGAGGCCAGATTTGAATTGAGGAAGATTAATTTGACTTCCTATCTGACACTGTGCCACCTAGCATAAGCAAAGGAAGGCTCTAGAATCATGGGGACTCAGGAAAGGCTTCCTCTAGAAGGTACAATTCTTGTGTCTTGAAGCCAGGCAAATCAGGGGGTCCAGATGAGGAGGGAGAGCATTGTATACATGGTAAATAATCGCCAGATAAAATGCCTAGAGCTGAGAGATGAAGTGTCTTGTTCATGGAACAGCAAAGAAGCCAGTGTTGTTTTTCTAAGGATCTGACAAAGGTGGTTAACTTGTTAAAGTGTCTGTACTTCTGTTTTATTAGTATTTGGAAGCTTGCTGGTCTTCGAATTGCTGAATCCTCAGCTAGCCAGTGTATATTTTAATAGAGTTTATGTTGCTTACTCTTTACCTCAGTTATCTGATGCTCCTTGCACTGATGATCCAAGCTTTAAGGGCCAAATGATGAAGATGGCAGCTAGGGGCTTGCCATTTTATTTTCTTCTAATTAATATTGAATATTGACTCAACTTCAACTAGCATGCTTCTGAACATACCTAAATGGTCATCATTTGAAGGCTAGAGTAAGAGAGTAGATATGTATCAGAGAAAATTCACACCTTCTAGAGGAAAAAAAAATATTGTACACATACCATACAGATTATTAGTTAGAGAGCATGTTTCTTGTGGTTAGTGTGATCTTTCATCGAATGAGATAAATCCAGACATCTGATAAAAAGTTACTTTCTTGACGTATGCTTTTACCAACACATGGTCCAGTTACAAGCAAAACTTTTAATCCAGATCAGGCTCCTAGGAAGTGGCCAGAATATTCACTGAAGCTTTTTTCTCACATACTAAAAGGCTGAGTGTGCTAGTACTCCTTCAGCAGGCAGGTAAGTGACCTGTGTACCTAGTCGTAGTAGTTTGTTATAATAGGAAGCTAATAGATAGCAAAAGTTTCCTCCTCCCTACCCTTGTGACCTTATCCCAGGTGAGCTGCTCTCTTTTCCTGTCATGGCTCCCCTGTAGGGGCCACAGGGTTGGTGTCTTAGGGTTTTCTCCCCCAAAAAGAAATGTTTTCCTTCCTATGGAGCTCTGTATACCAAAGTTTGAGGTCTCTCCCTGAGGTTTCTCCCTCCCTGTACTCTTAAATTTCTCTTAATTTAATTTTGGGCCATCTTTTATATTGTCTGACCAAAGATTATTTTTAGGGAGGAATTGAGGTAGTTCCTCAGATCATAGAATTTTTAGTTATGGCTCTAAGTTTGAATTCTCAATCAACCTGCACATTTGTAAATAAATTAGACATAAGTTGCTTTTCAGTGGGGAGAATTGTTTAATTTTGTCTCACATTTCTATTTACCTACCCTGGGTCTACTCAGTTTCAAGGGACAGCGGCCCAATTAATCTCTTTTATACAGTTTATGACTGTGTCAGTTAGATGGTAGGGTTCTTCTGGAAGAAGTAGGAGAAATAAGCATTTAAAAAATCTAAGTGGATGAATTGTGTGAAACAGTTTCTGATTTAACAAGATCTTTTAAATATTCTTTTCCATGAGAACATTCCATGATGTTTTAAACGTAACTAGATTGCTTTATGCTTGCTTTTCAGGTTTTAGACAGGTTTTGCTTGGCATTTTTAGAGTATAGTCTTACGAGAGAAACTTTTTTAATAGGTCAAAATCTACAGGTTGCATAGCCTAGAAAAGAGAAACCTATTGGTCTCAATGAATCCTACTTTATGCTTAAAGCTAAAAAAATGAAAACAAAAAACAAAACAACTCCCACAAAGGCAAATGAACAGGATGCAAATATATCCTTGTACTTAACCCAGTGGGGGAGAGAGCTGAGGCAATTAACAACAGAAAGGGTAATTTACATACTAAAATTTCCTAACCTGCCGATACCATTGATTTGTTAACAGTTTCCTACAACATTCAATTTTAAGCACATTCAGTTCTCTTCATTTTTCATATTTTATAAATTTTATTTAATATATTTAGTTTTCAGCACTGATTTTCATAGGACTTTGAATTTCAAATTTTCTCCCCATATCTACCCTCCCCCCCACTCCAAGGTGGCGTGTATTCTGGTTGCCCTGTTCCCCAGTCTGCCCTCCCATCTGTCACCCCACTACCCTCCCATCCCCTTTTCCCTTCCTTTCTTGTAGGGCAAGATAAATTTCTATGGCCCATTGCCTGTGTATCTTATTTTCTTGTTGCCTGCAAAAACTTTTTTGTTTTTGTTTTTGAACATCTATTTTTAAAACTTGGAGTTCCAAATTCTCTCCCCTCTTCCCTTCCCACCCACCCTCCCTAAGAAGTCCAGCAATTTAACAGGGGTCACATGCGTATCATTATGTATAACCTTTCTACAACGCTCATGTTGTGAAAGACTAACTATATTTT
>CM053623.1:256078749-256090010 GCA_028646595.1 Phalanger gymnotis
AAGCCAAACTCCTCAAGGGCACCCGTTAAACTAAGCCCATTTTGCCTTACTGGCACACTGACTCTTGAAATCCTCCTCCATCCCCAAACTTTGCACAACTATGGTAATATTCCATGGATTGTTAGTTATCTGATGTGAGGGCGGTATAGCAATGGATGATAAAGTCCGGAAAAAAAGCAAACTGGAAGAAGACATATCTACTACTAAAGGAATTTGGCATCTCTGAGAATAACTGCCATAAAATATACTAAAATAATAATAACAGCTAGCATTTATAGAGGACAATTGAGTTTTATAAGATGCTTTATAGATATTATCCTACTGGACCTTACAACAACCCCGCAAGTTGAAGGCAATATAATTATTTGCACTCCATAGATGAAGAAATTGAGGCTGAGAAGGGCTTCATAACCTAACAGAGGATTTTTCACTTGATCCCAGGTGCAATCAGGAGTCACTGGAATTTATTGAAGATTGTGACACCATCAGATGTGCACTTTAGGAAGATCATTTTGACAACTGAGTGGAAGATAGTCTTGAATGTAGAGCGACTTGGGGCCAGCTTAACATTTTTCGTTGTTCAGTCATTTGAGTCATGTCCAGCTTTTCATGATCCATTTGGAGTTTTCTTGGCAAAGGTACTAGAGTGGTTTGCCCTTTCCTTCTCTAGCTCATTTTACAGATGAAGAAACTGAGGCAAACAGGATTAAGTGACTTGCACAGGGTCACACAGCTAGTCTAAGACCACATTTGAACTCAGAAAGATAATTCTTCCTGACTCCAGGCCCAGCACTGTATCCATTGGGCCACCTAAGCTTAATGTACATGTATCATAAAGATATGTTATATTAGAGATCTGCAGACTGGGGTGGGGAGAATATTGAGATAGAGATATGGCACATGGAGGAATTAAATAATATGATTCCTGAATCAATGTTAGGGGAGACGATATGAGAAAAGAATAATGAGCTTAATTTGTGTTGCCCTTTCTCTTGGGAATCTGTTTCTACTTGGCTCATGCTCTGATTACATCTCCTAGCATAAGTAAGATGGCTGGGGATGGCTAAGGGTGGTAGTGTATAGAATATGGTCTGACCACCAAGGCCTAGTTCTATCTACCTCAATAACCATAGGGTACCAGCAACAATGCAGTTCAGTCATCCCCGGGTCATTATAGAGTTTAACCTTTAAGGTAACTTTTAATTTTTAATTGAATCAAGATCATATGATTCTATAAGAAGGCTCTAGCTATTTTATACCAAGAAAATAAACTAAAAGGCAGAACAGGATTGGTTAGAGGGCAATTCGAGAATCAAATGTCTGCCCTTAATCTTTGTGTGCTGCCAGAAATTCTCTAAGATTATAATTTTCAGAGTACATACAGTTCCACATTAGTAAAGGGAGTTTCTTCATTGGGAGCTCCCTATTCTGATGAAATCACATATGGAAAAAAAAAACTATGACAAAACAACTAAAACGTGAAAAATTCAGCCTTATCCCCAGGTTTTATGTCTGTGATACACAGTATTTAATCATAGGGTTAAAGATTTAAATGTGAAAGAAGTCAGCTCCAGTCAATTGAATTGTTTCTTTTCACAACACCAGCCTGAATCAATTGGCTATTTGATTATCATCTATGCACAGCCATATTCCCACCAGAAATTGCCTTTGACAGACTGTCACTTTTGCTGGTTCAGATTCTATTTGATAAAGCAATTTGTAATCTGAGGTTAGTGCATCTTTCATCTCATACCATATTAGTTTGTAAATAGAGATAGGTATTAGAAGCAATAAAAGGGGGTGAGGGCCTATGAGTGCAAAATAAGCTTATGGTAGAACAGCAATGGAAGCACTGCAGGAAGAGGGGAAGACGCAGGGTGGAGGGAAAGAGACACAGAGAAGGAAGAGGAAAGAGGGAGGGAGGGCAAGAGAGGATGAGAGATAAGGATAAGGCCAGGGAAAGAGATACAAGTCAATTGTAATTCTGTGTGTATCCAGTTTCACACTTTAATAGACTTTGAAGGGCTGTTAACATTGATAGAGTACATGATAAGAGATGTCAGTGAGATTCATAGGTTGAGTCTAAAAGGGAAAGAAAAAGCTGACACCTTTTGAATTTGCTTTTCAATTTCATCAAGGTGAAAGTTAAATGTAGAGAAACAAAAGTCACCTGAAGTAGAGTATAGCATGTCTTTAAATAGTTAAGCTATGAATGATGCCATCCCAGAGTCTTAAAACACATCCATCTCATTTTAAAGATGAGAAAACTGAGATCCAGTTATTAACTGACTTATCAAACATCGGTCACACCATTAATGGCAGAGTACAAATTTTAGAAAGTCACTTGATTCTTCCTCCCAGTCAAATTCTGTTTTTTATTACACCACACTGCTTATATATTAATTGCATCACATTTCTTACAAATAAAATTATTTTCTTAAAAAGAACCATCTTTACCCAAATAAATGGAAAAACATCAGTTGCTCATGGTTAGGCCAAGCTAATACAATAAAAATCACAATTTTACCAAAATTAATTTACTTATTCAGTGACACACTAATCAAACTACCAAAAATTATTTTACAGAGCTGGATAAAATAATAACCAAATTCACCTAGAAGAACAAAAGGGCCAGAATATCAAGGGAATTAATGAAAAAAAATGCTAGGGAAGGTGGCCTAGCCATACTAGATATTAAACTTTATTATAAAGCAGCAGTCATCAAAACTACTTGGTACTGGCTAAGAAATGGAGTGGTGGATCAGTAGAATAGGTTAGGTACACAAGACACAGTAGTCAATGACTGTAGTAATGTACTCTTTGACAAACCCAAAGAGTCCAGCTTCTGGGTTAAGAATTCACCATTTCATAAAAAATGCTGGGAAAACTGGAAAATAGCAGAAACTGGGAATAGACCAATAACTTACATTGTATACTAAAATAAAGTCAAAATGGGTTCATGCTTTAGGAATAAAGGCTGATACTATAAGCAATTTGGGAGATCAAGGAATAGTTTAACCTGTCAGATTTATGGAGAAGGGAAGAATGTATGACCAAGCAAGAGATAGAGAGCATTACAAAATTAAAAATGGATAATTTTGATTATGTTAAATTGCAAAGTCTTTGTGCAAATAAAGCCAATGCAACAAAGATTAGGAGTGAAGCAGAAAATTGGGAAAGAATCTTTACAAACAATGTCTCGGATGAAGGCCTCATTTCTAAAATATACAGGGAACTGAGTCAAATTTATAGGAATACAAGTCATTCCCCAATTGAGAAATGGTCAAAGGATATGAACAGGAAGTTTTTAGAGGAAGAAATTAAAGATATCTATAGGCATATGAAAAAATACTCTAAATCACTATTGATTAGAGACATTCAAATCAAAACAACTCTTAGGTATCACATCTCTCCTGTTAGATTGGCTAATATGACAAAACAGGAAAATGCTAAATGCTGAAGATGATGTGGGAAAATTGGAACACTGTTGCATTGTTAGTGGAGTTGTGAACTGATCCAGTCATTCTGGAGAGCAATTTGGAACTATCCCTAAATGACTATAAAAATGTGCATACCCTTTGACTCAGCAATACCACTTCTAGGGCTGTATCCCAAAGAGATCACACAAATGGGAAATGGACCAGTGTGTACAAAAAAAATTATTGCAGCTCTTTTTGTGGTAGCAAAGAATTGGAAATCAAGGGGATGTCCATTAATTGGGGAACGGCTAAACAAATTGTGGTATATGAATGTAATGGAGTACTATTGTGCTATAAGAAATGAGGAGCAAATGGACTTCATTATAACCTGGGAAGAATTATATGAACTGATTCTGAGTGAGGGGGGCAGAACAAGGAGAACATTATACATGATTAAAGACATGGTATCTGTAAGGACTAACTTCGATAGACTTGGCTCTTTTCATCAATGCAAGGTTCAAAGACAGCTCCAAAAGACTCATGATGGAAAAAAACCATGCACATCTGGAGAAATAATTATGGACTCTGAATGATGATTGAAGCAAACTATTTGCTCTCTTTTTTTCTTCTTATTTGGATTCATTTCTTCTTTCTCATGATTCATTCCATTGGTTATAATTCTTCTATACAACCTGATTATTACATAAATAAGTTTAATGCAAAGGTATATGTAGAATCTATATTGGATTACATGCTCTCTTGTGGGAAAGGGGGGAACAGAGGGAAGGAGAGAAAATTTTGAACTCAAAAACTTGTGGAACTGAGTGTAGTAAACTAAAAATAAAAAAATAAATTAAAAAAACAAAAAAAATATCAATTTCATTGGGAAAAATAACAATTTTTAGTACAGAACACTGATGGGTAAGTTTGGAAATGTTTAACAACTGACTCTGGGAGAAAATGTATGCATAAGCCACTTTTAAGTTTAATCTTCATTAACATTTTGTCCATCACTATTAAGTCTAGATAATCAAGAAAACATTAAACCAAGCCCTTATTTTCAGTGATTTGCAAGGTGTAAATGCTTACATTGAAAAGGTTTTAATAACCATCTCTTTAGAGCCTCTAGGAACTGGGTCCAGCACACCACTGTATTCACAGGCAGCATGGCACACAAAATAGAATGTTTGGCTTGGAGTCAGGAAGACCCATGTTCAAATCTCACCTCTGAAAGTTCCTAATAGTATGTCCTTCGGCAAGTCACTGGGTTGTAATTCACAGTATTGGAGGGAGTCCTGAGACTACTAGTTAAAGAAAAAAAAACAACAGAGCAGTCTCTCAGGGGAACAGATTAGGAAAACAGTATAGAGAAACAAAGTAACATAGCAGACTGGTATTCC
Source organism: Phalanger gymnotis (assembly GCA_028646595.1). Lineage (NCBI taxonomy): Eukaryota > Metazoa > Chordata > Mammalia > Diprotodontia > Phalangeridae > Phalanger > Phalanger gymnotis. The sequence continues at coordinate 256,083,569 of CM053623.1, forward strand.
ATAAACCCAGACTCCAGCTCTTGGGAAAAGGACACACTATTCGATAACTTCTGAGAAAACTGAAACAGATACCAGGGTGGATCTGTACCCCAAAGAGATCCAAGAAAGACGGAAAGGATCCATAGATATAAAAATATTTCTGACAGCTAATATTGTATTGGGAAGTAACCATAAATGAAAGAATTGCCCTTTAGGCAATGGCTGAACAAATTGTGTCATATGAATGTAATAGAGTATCATTGCACCTTAAGAAACAATAAAAGGGATGAGTTCAGAAAAACTTGAGAAAACTTGTAGAGCCAAGAGAACAATATATGCTGTAACAACATTGTTAAGACAAACAACTTTCGAAAGACTTAAGATCTCTGCTAAATATGATGGCTAACCATGATTCTGGAATGATGAACTATGTTTCCCACCTCCTGACAGAGAAGTGTTGAACTAGATAGGCAGAATGAGACATTCATTCTTTTGTTTGTTGTTTGTCCTTCATTCTCAAAGAGAACCATTGACACAAGGAAGGTGATGACCTGACTTGCAAGCCAATTGGATCTAAGAGAGGATATGCAGAATGAGAAATAATAAACTGTTGGAAAGGGACACTGTAGGGATTTATTTTGCTTGACTTTATCATAAGTGTTTTGTTTTTCTCTTTTGTTAGTGGGGAGAAGGTGGGGAAAGAGAGAAAACAGATTTTAATTTTAAAACATAATTTTTAAAAGAACTCGTAGATCCTTCAAGTATACACATATTTAACTCAGAATTATTATGAAAGTAACATCTGCAGTTTCATACTATTCCTTATATGTAGCTACCAGAGATGAGTCTCAATGTTCTCTAAAGCTTGTGCTCTGAGTCATCTCTTCCCTAGTGTCCTCAAAATGCCCTTTTCCCATACAACTTTTGTACCTTAACATCAGCTTTATAAAAAATATCATTTTTCTTTGCTCTGATCCTCTTCATTTTTAGTCAGCATCAGGTCTTGAATAAGGCATAAAACAAATAGAAGATAGAAAATATTTCTCCAGAAATGTTACAAAATATAAAAGCCTTTCTCTGATGATATTGAATTTAATTTTGCAATAAAGATTGTCAAATGGAATAAAAGAGAGAAGGAAAGGGAATTTTGCAAAGGGGAAGGCTAACTTTAAAGCAAAATCCTATAGCTCCATCATCAACCAAACAAGGAAATTAGCTTTTCTACACCTCTGAGAGGCAGTATAATGGATAGAGTGCAGGACACAGTGCAGATATCACCTCTGACACTGTATGGGACAAAAAGCAAGTTGCTCAACTTCTATGATCCTCAGGTAATTGTCTAAGACTAGACATTATAAATTGTCTGTGATCTGCACGAGTAGATAAGAAAATTACAAGTCCTTGATGTAATGTTAGTAGGTAGCTGATAAACAATCATGGACTTTTCTATATATTCCTAGTAAAACTCAATGGAAAGGTATAGAAAAAGAAATTAAGCCCAATTAACTCTAGTATGTAGAAAGTATTTGAAAGTTTATCTACCAAGATACTGTGGTGCTAATGTGATCAAAGATCTTCCCATCCCATTCAATAAGCCTCAGGTGGAGCTAGTTAAGGGAAGCTTGATTAGGAGAGGCTTGCTTGTGGACAGGCCCACACTCTTTTGCTATTAGGTGCTAAACCCAGGCCTACACAAGATATATATACCCTGTGCATAGCTGTTTCAACAATCCTGCTGGCAGCTTCTATAGCTACAACCAGCACCCAGAAAGCTGCCAACATGCTGCCAACAGCACAGGTTCTTTTGATCTGCTTTAATAAGGAAAGCAAGGTTAAAGGGGCTGACAAGCTTACTTTAATTCAGCATACAAATATCATTCACTTAGTTCAGGGGAAGAGACCAGCACACTGAACTTCAGAGTAAATTACAATCAATAGACAGACCCAATACCAACATCTAGCTTCAGCCCAGGAGCTCAGAACAAGGGCTGGCCCAGAGGCATGCTTACCACTACTGCTGCGGCAAAGAGCTCCAAAGAAGAGACAGCCAACCCCTGGTTTTATATCTTTTTCAGGGTCAGGGGTGAGTCACACATGTGAGTCACCCATGTGACCTAGAATTGTCACAAAGAGGTGACTTAAACCCACCTGGTCTAAAAGCCTCTGCTGTCTCAGACATGTAAACTAGGCCCTCTCTGCATAGGTTTTACACCTAATAGGGGTTTGGGCCTGGGGTTTAGCACTTAGTAAGATTCAATGAAATACACTGAATTACTCAAAGCAAACAAAAGCCAAACTCTTCAAGGGCACTTGTTGAACTAAGTGGTAAGGGGTCCATTTTGCTTACCAACAGAATAGCCATTAAGCTCAGACTAGAGAGCTGCTTAGGGAGCTGAGAGGAGGTGAAAGAGGAGGAGAAGAAGACAACAGAGAGAGAGAGAGAGAACTGGAAGGGCTCTGGGAACTGCAAGGGCTTCCAGAATTTTGGGAGAAGAGGACGCAGACAAGCAGACAGGATTCATGAGTGAGTGTTTATTGGAAGGTCCTAGAAGAAGGGAAGGTTACAGGATAGCTTGGCTCTTTGCTGTGATGCTGTGTTGTAATCTCCTTGCTGTTACATTGAGGTGGACTTACTGGTTTTGGGATACAATTACTTCTATGTAGAATTGGGGTTATTGGTTCCGGGATTTGATCCTCTGGTGTCCGAGCAAATGTTTTACTTTTTCTGCCTTCTATACAGAGAGTCTCTCATACTTTACAATTCTGAACTATACAGGCATATTCATGGTCACCATCAATATTATTAATCCTGCCTTACTGATACAGATACACACTGGAACAACAGCTAGTTGTGTAGTAACGCAACTACAACTCATTCTTTACAAAATAACAGACCAGTTTTAAATAGAGAAATCAGGTTTGTTCTACTTGCCTCCAGAGGACAAAACTAGTAGTAATAGGTTTTGATGATTACCCCTAGTTTTCAGCTGAAAATAAGGAGAAATTTCTTAATAATTAGAACTATTAAAAAGTACAACGAGCTACTTTAGGGAATAGTCCTCACCCTATCCCTTTTGGAAGTCTTTGAACAACAAGTAAATGGCATCCAGTAAACGAGACTCAGATCATTCTACCTTGCATCTACTGCCCTGCCTGGTTCCAATTCCATTAAACAAGATGCCTTCATGATGAGTAGCCCCTGGTATCCCATTCCTCTTCTTCCCCACTCCTGCTTTCCTGTTTAATTACATGGGATGTCTTCCTTCTTAGATTATGAGCTCATTGAGGGTCGGAATTATCTTTCTTTTTATTAATTATATCCCCAGTGCTTAATACCTGACATGTTGTAGGTGCTTGATAAATGTGGATTGGATTGGATTGGCCCATAGAGATATCAGAGAATATAAATTTCTGTTCAGTTATGAATTTGATTATATGGCTTCCTTCAAATCTGAAATGACATGATTCTCCAAGTAGTTGCCAAATGTATATTTTTAACACAAGCCATAGAAAACCTTTAGATAAATAGATACATGGACATTTCTACATTATGTATTGTAGTAAAAACCATACCAGATTTGGGGGCAAAAATACGGGTTTCAATTCTTGTTCTCCCACTTACTATCTCTGTAACTGGGGCAAAGTCCCAACCTCTCTGGAGGCATAACTTAGCATTTCTACAATGGGGTTTCTGGAAAAGAGAAGGGACTCAATCTCTAAGATCCTTTCTTGCTCTGAACCTCATATGACTAGTATATCCCACTTATGAAGTGCTCTAGCATAGACTAACAGAAGTTTGAGGATTAAGAATCTAAATGTGTCTTGTGTTCTTGCCTACAGTATTTTGGCTTTTCCTAAATCAATCAGTCACCACTGATGGCTAGCATTAAATTCACAAAGGAAAATGTAGTTATGTGAGGGGGAAAGTCATAATAAAATGCGATTACTTTTGAGAATTTATGTATGTGATTAAGCTTTGTATTTGTTTGTAATTACCAATAAATGCCTCATTTTCTTCTGTATCCCCCAAAGTGTTCTGTATAATGCCTTGTGCATCACAGGAGCTGAACAAATGTTTATTTCCTTTATCTGCCTGTTCTAAGCTTCCAGCAAATCCCTTCTCCAATTCTTCCTCATGTGGAAGAGGCCCTGGGGTCCCACACAGAGCCCAAGTTATGTTACTCAGGACAAAATGTGTATCTGTCAAGTCAAGATCGATCTAACTAAATGTGGAAAGACTCATCACCAGAGAGTTAGTCACCATGTATTGAATTGTTTTGTCAGCACATGCTCAAGAAGTCATCTACAAACAGGTGGAGGTGTTCTAATCTACATCTGTTGGCAGGAGCAGCATGGTATTGTAGAAAGAGTACTGGATTTGGAGACAGATAACCCAGGTTCTAATCCTGATTCTACCATTTAATATCTGTGTGATATTGGGCAAGTAATCCTTAGTTTATTCTTTATAAAAGTTTATATTTTAACAAATATTTATCCAGCAACTACTATATACCAGGCACTGTGCTAAGGTCTTTATGAATATTACCTTAATTTGTCTTCACAATAATCCTAGGAGGAAGGTACTATTAGTATTCTAATTTTACAGATGAGCAAAGTGAGACAGAAGCTAAGTGACTTGCCCAGGGTCACACAGCTAGCAAGTATCTGGAGTTGAATTTGAACTCAGATCTTCCTGATTCCAAATCCAGTGCTCTACTCACTGTGCTACTGAGCTACTCTTAAAATAAAAGAGTTGGACTAGACAACATTCAAGACTGCTCCCAGCTCTAGATCTATGATCATATGTGATTATAGGTGAAGATATGAAAAATTAAGAAAGAAAAACAACATATGTTAACATATGTTAATCAGAGGAGAAATAGGAAAATCTAGTTTAGAAAGTGCATGTGAGGTCTTTAATACTCTGCGGTTCCATTTGTTGTAGTTCCAAGTCAATCTAGGCAGATTGCTCCTTCAGAAGTGGGTCATTTCAATGCAAATGGGGAATCCCAAATGACTTGAAATACAACTTTTAATTTCTGGTTTGAGACAAAAGTTTCTTTTTACACTGCTCATGGGCCTTTGAAAATTTCAAATCACTTTACAATGAACCAGATGCCTCTGGGTAGACCTATTGGATTAAGTAACATTTCCATTCAGAACAGATAATGCCATCTAGGTAGACACTCAAGTGTAGTAACATTCACACAAACACTTTTGAATCATTTTCTCCAAGGGGTATTGATGTTCATTCAGGGACTAAATTAAGTTTTTTAAAAATTATTTTCCAAGTATAGCCTGCCTAATATCATTAATGATTTCCAGAAAAAGATATTAGATGAAATGACATCACCAGGGGTGGACAGTTCATTTTAAAGGAATGGTATTTATTTTATATCACAGGTAATTGGGCACAAACAATTGTGTTTACACTGTGCAGTGTTATGAGGGTTTTGTTACAATGCATTGATAACACTATTAGTAAACAGTATTTCCCTAAGTTTGTTACTGTTATCTTCCTATCTCCAGATCACTTTCCCTCACTATTCAATGACTTCAATAACCATATCACAATTTACCTCTTCATCACACCCTTGTCTTCATACTTGGAAACTACTAACCCTCTCCAACTCCTTCTTGTTCTCTCAATCTAGTCTCTGCGTTCTAGCCTCACTTTCCTACTGTACAATATTAACTTCTTTGTTGACCAATTATTCAATGAATTTGCTGGATCATCCATCTTCTATCTTCTAAATATGGGTATACTCTGATACTCTTTCCTGAGCCTTTTGGTCTTCTTTCTCTACATTATCTTGATGATTTCATCTGATTTCATAGGTTCAGTATTTATCTCAATACATAAAACTTCAAAATATCTTCTTTTCTCACTCTAACATTCTAGTTCTGCATCACCAACTGCCATTTTGTTCTATCTCCATCAGAAACTAGAACGTCTAAAACCAAACTCTTTATTTCCTTTCCCTCTTCTGCCCCTTCTATAAACTATCCTGTTTCTCTGGAGGACAGCATGATGCTCTCAGTCATACAGCCTCCATATCATCCTTGCTCCTTCCTTCTCATCTAATAGGAAAAGTTTTTTATTCAACATACCTCTACAGCATCACTTGAACCAAACTTCTTCTTTACACTTATGCATTCCGATCGTAGGTCTTCACCTCCTCTCCCCTGGACAATTGGAAGAGGAAATCAAATTAGATTTCCCTGTTTCTGATCTATTTCCTTTTCTACCCATCCCCACTAAGTAACTAAATAATCCCTGTCTATCAAGATGACCCCTTCTCAAAAGCCTAATATCTTTAGGATAACACACAAACCCCACATTGGGCAGTTATAACATTTTAAAATCTGGCTGTCACCTACATTTCCAGCAATTTCTTATTACTCTCTCTCTCACATGCACACACACACACACACACACACACACACACACACACTATTCCAA
>CM053623.1:256090110-256112643 GCA_028646595.1 Phalanger gymnotis
ATGTACCAATCAAACAAGTAAGCATTTATTAGGCACCTACTATGTACCAAAAGCTCTCATGTGGGCTAGCGATACAAAAATAAAAATAAAATAGTCCCTGAATTGCTTGACTTCTTGGGGAGGGTGGGTGGGAAGGGAAGAGGGGTGAGAATTTGGAACTCAAATTTTAAAAACCGATGTACAAAAACAAAAAAAAAGTTTTTGCATGCAACTAGAAAATAAGATACACAGACAATGGGGTGTAGAAATTTATCTTGCCCTACAAGAAAGGAAAGGAAAAGGGGATAGGGAGGGAGTGGGGTGACAGAACGGAGGGCTGACTGAGGAACAAGGCAACCAGAATATATGTTATCTTCGAGTGGGGGGGAGGGTAGAAATGGGGAGAAAATTTTTAATTCAAACTCTTGTGAAAATCAATGTTGAAAACTAAATTATATTAAATAAATTAAATTTAAAAAAATAGTCCCTGCCCTCAAGGATTTTATGTGTTTTTTTTTCCTTGAGAGACAACATGGCATTTATAAGTATAATACAGAATAAATACAAGTGCTTGGGGTATGGCTGAATAAATTACAGTATAAGAATATAATAAAATAATATTAAGCTGTAATAAATGAAGGAAGACATGGTTTTAGATAAACCTGGGAAGACTTATGGATTCAGAGGAGAAAGTATAGAATTGGAAGAATAATATATACTATATCAACATAATAAAAATTACTAATTTTGAAAGACATAAGAACTCTGTTCCACCAAGTTACCTATCACAATTCAAGAGAATATATAATGAACAATGTTGTCAGCCTCCTGACAGAGAGGTGATGTATTAATATACAGAATGAGACATATATTTTTTGGACATGACCAACATGAGAATTTATTTTGCTTGACTACATATTCGTCTTGAAAGTTTTCTTCTACTTTTTCTTTTATCTGATGGGGAAAAATGTTTGATGACTGAAAAAATACAAGATAATTTGCCGCAATGGGTGCTTGCAGTCTTTTCTGATGTCCCAGTTAGTGATCTCTCTCTCCTTAGATTACATTTTATTTACTTATAGATGTAGGTATTGAATCCTCTCAACCTCCCTTTACAGGCAGGGGAAATTTTATTTCTGCCTTTATATTCCTAGCATCTTAAGCATAGTAGATCCTTTAAACGTTTTCTCGAAATGAAGTGAATAGTCCACATCATAAAGGGTTATGCCTATGCTTCTTTCTAGAACTATCTACTGCTATTTTAAGCAAAAAAGAAAAGAAAGAAAAATTGGGGATGGGAAGGGAGGTAGAGACATGTACAGAAAAAACTGCTGCCTGATCTATGTCTAGCTGAGTACTTAAGGAGATCAAGAACAAAACAGTAAGGATATATGAAAAGAAGAGAAAGTTTCTCTACCTCCTGCTGAGAGAAAAGAGTACAACTTATATGAAACTTGTTGGAGTTCAGCAGTTGCCATAGTGATACAAGGAAGTAAAGTAATGTGATATCTCCGTTATGTGTTTATCATATACAAAAATTTAAAATGTGGCAGTTGGATGAGACCTTAGAGATCATCCAGGACAAGGGTTGATCACCTGGGGTATCCATAGATATATTGCAGGGGATCCATGAATTTGAATAGCTAAAAATTACATCTTTATTTCCATACAATTTATTTAAAAACGTTATTCTGCAAAGGGGTCCATGATGCAGAAAAGATTAACAAGCTCCGATCTAGTTCAACTCTTATTTTATGTATGAGGAAAGTGAAGACAGGAGAAGTAAAGTGACTTGGCCATTGTTGTATATTACTGGTCCTTAATTTACATTTGAGGAAATTGAGGCACAAAGATATCCCAGGATCACACAGTTAATAAGTCTTCGTGACTCTAGACTAAGTGCTGCCAGTTGCCTGAAGGCAGCGACTGCCATCTATTTTTTTTATCTCCCTGACACCTTGGACAGTGCCTTACATAAAGCAGGAGCTTAAATGTTTGTTTTTGGATTGGATTCTAGGCTCTACTGTCATATGGCAACTGTTAATTTACCATTTCAGTTCATTCTGCCTTTTTTACCTGAAAGTGTTAATGCAGCATCAGAGTATCTCAATTACTTCTCCAGAAGATATTAGACACTGAAAATAACTGGTTAGAGAACAAGGGAGAATTGTAGCATCCACATCATACACACATTTCAATTTTAGTCACACTTCTCATGTCCTAAGCTTGCTGAAAGCAAAATTACATTTCATTACATTTTTTTCTCCTCTATGTAGGTGGCTAATTTGGAATCAAATTCTAAGTGCAATATAAACAACAGGAAAATATGATCATCTAGTATTTGAAAAACTTTGTATGGCAAAGTTCCAGAAATAACTCTTTTTCAAAAAGAACTAAGTTTTGTAAAGTTTACTCTTTTATTTTACAGGAACTGCCTGGTATTTAAGTGACGGGATCCAGGAAACACCTCCCACCCGATTCTTTCTTTTTCTTGGAGGTGACACTCAGAATCATCTGGCTCATCTCTTGCTCACTTGGCCTTTTCTTTGTTCCCAGGTCTCCTATGTCAAAGCCATTGACATCTGGATGGCAGTGTGTCTCCTCTTTGTGTTCTCAGCACTCCTGGAGTATGCTGCTGTCAACTTTGTATCAAGGCAACACAAGGAATTATTGCGATTCCGTCGGAAACGAAAGAAGAACAAGGTAGGATGAGAATATATTAACAAACTGGAAAGATACTGATTTTGCAGCCCTAGAGAAGGAAAATAACCTGGCAGGGAGATAAACATGCTAACGTCATTTTGGCATTGTATAATTTGGAGCTTACTCAAGTGTTCTATAGAATTATAAAGGAATCTAAATAGTCACAGAATGTCGTATTCAAACAAGCTGTATGGAGCTCAGAAAAGTTTTCCAGATGATTCCCAGTGTATTTACTGGTACAAATAAAATCTCTCACTTGAATTAAGAAAATCCATTGTTTTACATATATTAATTCTTAAAGGCATCAAAGAAGAATTAGAATTTAAATGTGACCTAAATCAATGTAATGGTAAAAGTTTGACTTTATTTTGACCTTTTTTTCTTCTATATTCCTCAACCATATACCTTTTATTTGATGAGACAGAAGAAAAAGATATATGTAGTTGACTGGTCTTTTCTTCATTTATATGTCTTTATGAAAAAGTCAACAGAACTAATTGTCCGAAAAGGGTAGAATACTGTTAGCATACTGCTACCATTCCTGCTTAAGCTGAACCCAAACCAGAGGGCATCATAAACATTTTGAAATAAATGAAGGGAGTCTCTAGATAGGATTTTTACTCTCAGATTAACAGATTAGTCTTAAATATCTTGTGCTGTTATTGATCTTGTCCTTTCTTTTCTTTTTGATAAATGGCATTTTTAAAAAACATAACTACAAACAATAAATAAAAGGCTTAGCTCTATCTCATATTTCAGTGACAATAAGTTTTTTTTAAATATAAGAGGTGCCTACTTAAACATACAATCTTCTAGGTTGGGTTTTGGCAGAGGAAAGAGTGGCTAGGAACTGGAATATCAAAATGTTTAAGTGAAATTAATTAAAACCTCCAAAACAATAGTTTCATTTAAATACTGTGCATCTCCTAAGACATAAAAGATTCAAGGACTTTTTAAGTTTACCCCAATATAACATAATAGCTGGAGTTAGTTCTTAGTTTTTCACATAATAAGTCATTTCTTAATATTTCGTGTACATCAAAATGGTTATTTATCCAGCTATATCTTACAGTCTGAAAAGAGCCAATGCTGCTGCTGGAAATGTCTATTTCATTGTACTATGGGAAGAGTACTAGAAGAATCTGGTGAAAGGTCAAGAACAGAAACCTCAGGGTTGTTCATTTATACAATATTTTGCCAAAACTTGACCATATTAAATGGTATACTGAGAAATATATTAGATGGATAGGTTTTAAAATATGAAAATCTTCCTTCTTTATTCTTTTCCACCTTCTCTCCTCTAATTCTCACCCTCCCTTCTCTTCTCTATCCTCCTTTACTTTCACTTCCCCTACATTTACCTTCCCATCCAGACCCTACTTTCCACTCTCTTCCTTTTAACATTATTTTCTGATTCTTATTTTTCTAGTACAAAACTAAAAAAAATCTTACCCCAAGAACTGGGATTCTTTTCCTGATTCCTCAGTTGTCAAACTGATAAAGCTATTTTTCATTATTCATTATACAGTGCCCCTTTTCTCCTTCCCACCTTTGTTTTCTGGGGGATGGTGAGAGAAAGAATTCTTACTTATTCTCTTCACTTTTTTCCAGATTTACTTGTCTTCTTTCCTTTTTTAATTAGTATTCATATCTCTCCTATATTTGGGAATTAGAGGGAAATGGGATTATACACTAAATATTTCAAGATAGGGGGCATTTGAGTTAGAAGAAGTCAATGTATGCAGTACAGGGTGGTATAAAAGGAAAAACATACACCATACCTATCATGAATCATGGAAACAGCATGATTAGATGGATAAAATGGTGGACTAAAAGTCAAAAGACTTTAATTTTTGGTGACTAGTGATTTAAATGGAATTAACAGACTAACTGCTCTTTACCTCAGTGTGATGGATTCTTTTCCCCTTCACATCAAAGTATTTCTACCTTGCAGAAGTGTTAGGAATATGAAATAGCAAACTGTGATTCGGACCATTTGAAAAAATGTGCACTTGGCACATAAATATGCATGTATGTATATATGTTCATATATATGTATATATTACAAGTAAAAAATGAAGATTCGTGACTCAAAACCTTCAGGAAGCAGCACACCACTAGAAATTTGAGTTAAGGAAAAAATTTCTGGAATTTTCTAAGTTCAGTAGTAACTGAGGGGTAAAGTCCTGGTTATATGAAGAATCAATTCTTTGATAACCTATGTTAAGATGTTTTAAGTAATTCAAACCAAATGTGCAACTTTATTGAATTATACATTACCTGATTCTGTTTTCTCAATCCCTCTTGGTCCACTTTGCCTTCCCACAGACAGAAGCTTTTGCATTGGAGAAGTTTTACCGTTTCTCAGACACGGTAAATTCACTTTCTTAACTTCAACTAGAAGATTGTGGTCATCAGCTAAAGGCTAACAGCATATTTCTGCATGTAGGCAGTGTCTGGTGGGGAAACAAAGCCCATTTTTCTTTTAAAGTAATAACAAATCATCAGCAATCTTAGCTATTTCTTGGACCTTTCCTTCCTTTATATTCTTTTCCTTATGGGGGAAAAATTGTCCCATTTCAGTTTTCTTTCACTCAGGAGAGGCATTTTAACTATCACCTTAACTACTTTTTTTCTGAGCTCTTTGCTAGCTCAAGATTTTCTGGTAAATATATATATATATTTAAAGAAAAAACAGTTCATATTTTCATAATTATTCTCAAAATGAAAAAAAATGACACATTTTACCCAAACTAAGTAGTATCAAAATGGGTAAAAAATTATCTATTTTTCTTTCTCTTTCCCATTTTTTTTTACAAAAAAGAAAGTTGCTCCAAGGCAATCCTATATTTGACTTGAAATATTTAATTGGAAGAAAAAAGAGTCTTTTCAGATTCCATATGTGTGTGTACCTAATTCCTCATGTTGGACTTTGATTGAGATACATCAGTCAAATGAATGTTTCTGTTTGAAAACTAAGTTCCACATAAAAATGAGGACAAATGCTTGGAGTAGTGGGGGGTGGGGAGAAGCATAAGTCGATAAGTATGTCTTGGCAGACTGTGCTACATATGGTGTTTAGCTTGGAGGAGAATACTACGCCATATAAAAATGATTCAATGAAAATGGAGGAAAGGTGGACATATTCTGTGTGCTATCTGTGCTAATGGAAAATGGTATGTCAGCATTTGGGTATACTAAAAATACTTCATGGGAGCTAACTTTGCTTCTAATGCTGTTTGACAGAAGAAATTTGAAATGATTTATAGACTGTTTAATTATTTTGTAGCATGTAATTCCATACTATTTTCCCTCTGCCATTAAAACTGCATGCTCTTTCTCAAATGGGTGGCTTTCCCCAGCCTTGTTTTATGTTTGATGTTTGAATTGGTTTCCAGTTAACACTAAATTACAATATACAATTGCCATGCAAGAGTTATTTGCTAGACTAATAATTTGTCATTCAATTGCATGGGATTTGCATGCACAATAATGTCTGCAGCATGGCAAGAACTTGCCTTTGGGAAATATCTATTATTATTTTTCGTCTAGGCCATACTATGTTTCTATTATCTCTGGGGGAAAAAAAACTTCAATTAAATGTTGCTTTACCAAAAGATACAAGCAATACTCCAGTGGGGAAAAAAAGCAGACAAACCATTTGCTCATGATTCATACACCTCAAGAGCATTCAATACATACCTACTGATAATTAAAATCTTATCAGTGGTGTCAGCTCATATTATGAACAGTCTGACTACATTTGCTCCATAGAAGTTGGCACAAACCAAACATTCTACAATAGCCTAATTTCTAATAAACTTTTGATTATTTCAAGTTACTTAAAATGTGCCCATCACTCAGGACAGAGAGCTGGCCTTGGAGTCAGGAAGACCTAGGTTCATAGTGTGCCTCAGATTTTTGCTAACTGTGGGCAAGTCACTTGCCCATCATAAGACTCAGTTTCCTCATCTACAAAATGAGGCAGAAGTTGAACTCACTGACCTCAAAGTTCCCTTACGCCTCTGATGTCCATAGACTCTTTTAATAATTGGGATTATTTCTTAACTTCTCCCTCAAGGAGCAAGCCAAATAATAATCTGTTAAGAATGCTGAACTAGAAACAAAAGAGTGATATGCACACTGAAAGGATAACAAACCAGAGTCAGATGATGAAAGGGATGAATGTTATCTAGGTTTACAGATAAAAAACTAGAATTGTTAATATATTGGTGGGGGGACTCAGAATTAATAACTGAAATATGTTTTCTAAAGTCAAAGGCCCATGAGCTTTTCAGAGAGAACTGGTTTGTAACATATATCTCTAAACATTCCAAGCAGCTTGGGTAAAAAGTAGACCTATAAAATAGATTACTTAGAAATTAATCTTTTGACTTTAAATGAATACTTAATAACTAAATAACAAAGCAGACAGAGGAATAGTGGGACAATGGCTAGCTCTATAGAGCCAGCCAATGAGACAAGAGAATCTGGTTTTAAATCTTGCCTCTGATTTATAACCTGTGACCCCACGAAAGTCATGTAAACTCTCAGTGCCCCACAAGAGGCAAACTTCTTGTGATTTTAAAGGGGGCTTGTTTCATCAATGAAACGCTAAGTTCAGTTCTTCACTAACAAGCAAGAGAGGACTGAGAATGAGAATGAGAGAAGGAGCGGGAGAGAGAAAAGGAATAATTCTTAGTAACCAGTTCATGAATTAAAACCTTTTGGGTGTCTGGATTCAGTCCTTAACTTTCCAAGTTGTATATCAAATTGTGTTTTCCCGTTCATATGCCCACTTAAACGTAATATTAGTCTAGAACTTATCTCATTTAATTAATTCTCCTTCATCTCTTTAGGGTTTAATTTAAAATACTCCTAACATCTACTATTTTTCTGTTGGACAGTTAGAATGAATAAAATAGCATAGAGCTCAAATTATCTTTGAAGATAAGAGGACACTAGGATGCCATTTACAAAAGATGCACCAGAACGTTATTACAAAGGAAATTATTGGTCCAGGTCTTTTATTCTAATGTTCTATTTGCCATCTTTCTCCCTTGCTAAATAAGATCTTTTTTTGTATAACAATGAAAGTTTGCCCTTCATCCAGATTTCCCCGCCCCACAATATTGGAGAGTACTGTGCTGAGTTTGAGTCACTGAGTGGTCTGTGAGTTTGTATGTGAGTGTATGTGCATTTTTCTAAGTCGTATTAGATGGAAATTGCTGTCTTCTTTGATGACTTCGTTAGGTTTTCTTTTGCTATATGGGTATCACAAAATGCCAAAATGTCTCTGAATAACACACAGAGAACCATGTGAGAGATATGGACAAAATGCCTTTGCTTCAATTTATTTTTTCTAATATATTTTCAGTGGTATTGCAGCCTGACAGTGTAGTGACTTTGGAAAATTATAATTTCCTAGTACATATCATTATACATTATTACTATAAGCTATTTTCTATAGTTATAGACTTAGCCATGGGCTAGCATATAGATCTATGGAGATAATAACAAATCCTTTTATTTTTTGAGTCACCATTAATCCTTTTAAAGTATCTGGAGAAGTTATCTCTAAGTTTTCAAGACCAATAGCTACAACAAACTAGTCATTTATGTATGAATATAGAATAATGCAAATGATAAAAAGAAAAGTTCATATAGATAAACTTTCACATTAGCCAACATTATGTTCTTTAGCACACACACACAATGTCGATTGATTTTCCATAAAGACATAAGGAATTCTAAAAGATCTATCTTCTGGCTGAAAATCACTAAACACATAAACACAGAGTACTACATTATTTGTTGCTATTAAGCAAAAGAACTTATGTGGATGGATTGTATTTTTCTCAGCAATTCTTGTGGTATTTTCACAAAACGTGGTTGGTCTACTGATTTTAAATAATGCATTCTTTCTCAGTTATACTGGAGTGACTTTGATGGAGTAGTTGAAACATCAAACCCTAGAAATAACCCTACAATGGATTTTCTGTCTCACTTTTTTATATATTCCTTAAAATACGGCATCACTAAAATTCATGAGAATCGTAGTTTTATTTCTTAGCATTTTTTTCTGGGAATTCCCTATTCTAATTATAAGATGATACCTTTAAAATGTTAATTTTCAACTCAAATATGATTTTTTTTCTTCTGATCCTTCACTTTCTTCTCCTTGTCTACTTTCCCATTCAACAACTAGAAGGTTACCTTGAATTATATAGCATGTTAGAGCTGTAATGGACCAGAGAGATCATTTTAGATATGATAAAACTGAGGCCCAGAAGACATACATGGAAGAAACTCTTCCAAGGGTGACACTTTAAATGGTGATTTAATACTTAACTATGGACTAATAATTTCTCTTGTAAGGTGATTTTTGGAATATGTTTGGAATATGTTTGGAATATGTTCTGCAATGTATCAGGACTATTAATCCCCTCCAACCCATATAGATTAATAGTTTATATTTTTCATGCTTCTCTTCCTAAGAAAAAATTTAAACAGAGAATTTTTATTTTCTGAAATGCAAGCTGTGATAGTGAAACAAGTATTGAACTTTTATTCAAAAATATCTGGGTTCAAAGTCTACCTTAAACACTTGGTAAGTGTGTGAACAGTCACTTAATGTCTTTCAACCTCAGTTCCTAATTCCCAAATTTAGGGTAGTGCTATTTGCCTACCTCATTAAGGTTATTATGAGGCTTAGTAAACCTACAAGCACTGTGTGCTAGACATCATCATTATTTTTACCTCTTCCTGGAGCCTTAAAAACTCTCAGTAAATATTAATACAACATAATTGTGATGTTAAAAAGAAAGAAAATATAAAGCTAAACATATCATTTTGGGGTGGGGTGGTAGAAGGTTGGAGAGGATCAGGACATATGATTTAATTACTATGAGGAACTCCTACCCATGGAAAATCCCCCATTAATACAGATTTGCAACTTTTCTCTAATTTGTATTTTGGGAAATGGCTTGGGAAGTACACTGAAGACAAATTATTTTAAGGGTTAAGACTTACAATTTGGTCTTTCTGACTTCTAAGTTGGCACTCTCTCCATCATGCCATGCTAGTATGACACATAATTTTAGTATTTCTAATTTTCTAGCATTGGTTGATTTTTTTTAAAACTTTGGGGCTTAATAAAAGCAGGAAAGATCATTTTCAATTTCATATACCAAGTGCTGGGTAGAATCAGAAATTTAAAAAAAACTGTTTGATTTCTGATATTGACTTAAAAAATGTTACTCAACATGGTTAAATATTTTTATCCTTTTAAGCTTTAATGAGAATTTGCTTCAGAAAAGAAAATAACTGGTATACTATGCAGGATGACCCAAAAGTCTTAGCACAGTTTAATTAATATTAAATATTTATAAGCATTTAAATAAAGATTTAGTAAGTACATTAAGGCTTTTGGGACATTCTGAGTACCATAGTTTTAGAGTATCAAAAAAATCTTATCAGATTTAAGCACAGAATAATAATACTATATACTAAATACTATATACTAAATCATACAGATATTATTATATAATTGCATTGCATTGCAAATTACAAAAAAGAAGTAGCCTGCCCCACGGTTACTCGGGTAATAAATAGATCCAGGATGCAAACCCTGGTTCTGATTCCAAATCCCCATATTACATTGGAGGGCTTACGTTGTACCACACCTAAGGCAAAAATCAGTTGATTTCTTATGAAATGCTTAGAGAAAAATAATAAATATGATATTTTAAATTTCAATGGGTGATTATTCAGCTGTTCTCTTACAATTTGTATATATATATATATATTATGGATATGTATATATATACACGCATATATATGAAAATGTTCTTTTAAACCACCTAAAGATGTTCAATGGAAAATTCATTGGCTTGTATTGTTTATGAAATTGTATTTATATCTTTTTAAATATTTCTTTGATTCAACCAATATATGTTCCTGAAAAAGTACCTATATACCACACTTTTGTAAAAAAAAAATAAGTCATTAGGAGAAATTCCCCTTTAAAAAAAAAATCCTGTGTGGGATAAAAAGAAGTGTCAAAGCATGATCCCTATCCTTGAACAGCCTTCAATCTAATTGGTGAAAAAGTTAAACAGTACAAAAAATTTTTAAAAAAGTTTACTATAATAATGAGTCCTCATCTGATTAACTTTCAAATGAATGGTATAAATGAAGTAATGTAAGACTTCAGAGGATGGAAAAAAAATATGGGTAGATAACTCTAGGAAAGAGTCCTAGAGGACATATGAATCAGGTCTTAAAAGACAAAGAGGGTTAGGATTCAAATAAGTCATGAGAAAAGGTAAAGCATATTGTAGATGAGGCATGAGCAAAAGCACAAGTGGTGGTCATGTGACAGTGAGGAGAATAGTTTGACCAGTCATAGAAAAAAAAAGGCTGAAAAAGAAAATGAGTGAAGATTGTGGCTTTTGGATGCTAGTCTAGAGACTGGACTTTATCATGTAAGAGAATGTAGTCATTGCATGTTTTTTGAGAAGGGGAGTTCCATGAGAAAATGGTATTGGAAAGGTAATTAAGTATTTAGTAAGCGTTTATTATGTGCAAAACACCAGGGATAACAAAATATATATAGCCTTTGTCCTCAAGGAACTTATATTCTAATGAGAGAGAAAATGTGAAAACAATTGGATAAATTTTATACACACACACACACACATACACACACAGAGTAGATACAAGAGTAGATGGAAAGCACTTGAGAGTTTTATAATACCTTTATGTTTCATAAAGATTTGTCTGGCAGCAGTAGGCAGAAGGGACAGGAAGAAAAAGGGAAATGAGGCAGATAAGCTAAGGAGGAGACTATTTTAGGTAGTCCAAGAATGAGAAGATAAAGTTCTGAAACGTGGCTGTGGCCGTGAGAATGAAAAGGATACAGTATATTTGAAAGATATTTAGAAGGAAGAATCAACAAGTCTCAGTAACTGATTACAGATGAAGAGGTAGAGATGAAGGATAATTTTGTAAAACTGAACAATGTCTTTTGTAAACCAGGTAACTAATTTCTGTTTTGTAAATCTAAATTTTTATTTTCATTAGACATTTATATAAGTTGTATTTGTACAACCTAAATGATACTACTATTATCAATCCATATACTGCTCCTTCAAGTTAGGTGCCTCGGGGGTTTATTAACTATCTTAAGCCCTTGGGATATAATTTACTGTAGCATTTTACTTTAAGTATTTAATTATACCCTGGGAGACAAGAACTAAGCAATATGGGATTAACTTACCCTTATCTGAAAGCTATTTAAATTGTCAAATGTACATATGAAGATGAATATTGCTCTTGATACAGTAGGAAATATGAAAATATGCATTTAGGTACTACAATAATTGATAGATATTCATGGATAGTGCACAAAATTTGATCAGAAGCTTTATCACATACATGAGTATATATGAAATTTGAAGTATAGCTCCTTTGAGATAGGTAAAATTACAAGCTGGATTTGGAGTCAGAAGACCTGAGTTCATATCTAGACTCTCCTACTTATTGCATAGTACATTGTAAATACTTAATAAAGGCTTATTAGTTGATTGCTATCTATGTTGTTTTGGATCAATTACTCAAGCTACCTGGTCCTCAGCATCCTTATCTATAAAATTAGAAGATTGTGCTAGATGGTGTTTACAATCCATTCCTTCTAAATGTATAACCTAATAACCTATTAAGTCCCTTGTATATCTAAACCTATCTTCTTATGGGCTCAAACTTCCAGAAGGAGGTTAAAGCTAGAATGGAGATTGGAATCAGGGTCATAATCAAGTCCCCACTAGAGATTATTGCTCTTTTGTTTTATTTCTCTGAAAGGCTCATGCGAGTAAGTATCACCACAATGGAGTAAATGTGTCTTTTTAAATTATTATAAAGGATAGTCAATGGAAGTGATTTAACCAAGTAAGTCATCTGTAGAGCTGTGGATCAGGTAGACACATTGAGTATTTAGCAATTTGTCTCTAACCAAGTATTCAAAACCATGTGAATACCCAGGTAATAAATTATCAAATGAGTTAGCAGTCCTTCCTTTTGTGTTTGGTTCAGACACAAAAAAAAAAACAATGAGAGACCCCATTGGACCACACTGCAGCAAACAGTCAGAGTAGTTCAGATTTGGAGGTCGCTGTCCTATCTGGAGTACAGAGGGGGGAAAAAGCATTATTTACAAAATTGTTTATACTTTATTTTCTATGTAAGCATTTACATGCAAGCAAAAGGGAGTCATTTTCTCACCAAGGTATGCTTATGAAAGACTCATCAGTTTTATGTCAATTATTATTCAACATATGTAATTGCCTATAAATTTTATAATTAACTCTTTCCCAAAGTAGATACACTATACTTTCTCAAGTCAAATTAACATACGTAACATAATTACTGCAAAAAATTAATTTGATCTTAGCATTTTTCTTGACCTCAATCTCATTGCAATTTCCAACATCAACTCATGAAATGATTAAAATTTTCTTAGTAATTTATCTTTTTTTGTGCTTAATTATTATAACTTTGCCTATGATTTTAATTCAAAAACCTATTTTTCCCCCCAACTTTAAATGGAGAGGGAAAAATTCCTGCAAAACTACAGGTGGCATCTTCCATGCTTTAAACTGTCAGTAGCAAGAAAACAGTCTTGATTAAGTATTATATATTCTAAACAACTCTAGTAATTTACCATTTTGACCTCCATGAACTTACCACCATATTTAGGCTAATTTATGTACCTTTTTTGAAAATCGATGTTTTTGATATCAATTAATGACTTATAAAGAAACAGAGACTACATAATGATATTTCAGTTCCCAAATTTAGTGACTATTTTAAAAATGGTAAGTTATTTCTTCATTTGCATTTTAAAGATGAGTGCTTTTTTCGACTGCAGCATATTTTCAGCAAGTTGCTATTTTTCAGGGGGGAAAAACAAATTTTTTTTTCTAACAACTTAGAATTATTAAGAAATTTAACAAATGCCAAAGTTCAATGAAACATAGGTATTAATGTCTCCTGGTTTTTTTAAGTCACAAAACCAGGGTGCTTGGAAAGCAACTGACCCAATCATAAGCTTAGATTTCAAACCATTCTTTTCAAAGACATTTATTAAACATCTAACTTTGTGCAAGGTACTACATAGCCTATATTCTTCATTTTCCATACAAGAGAAGTTAGGAACACATAGAGTCAGAGTTCAGAGTAAGTAGAAAAGTAGAACACAGGAAGACTAAAATAAACTTTCCCCAAAATAACCAATAAGATTTCTTTGGCTAACAAATCCATTAAATCTTTAACAAAAACAAAAAATGAAGTTCAAACAAAAAGTGAAAATATTTGTCAGGTCTCCTGATATACTGTCATGGGACACCATACTTTTATCTTGTATAAATGTATCTATCAACATGAGAGTGTATAGGATCATAGAAAAATGTAAAAAAGATTTTTCATCTGGAGGTTTTTACAGTCAATGAGACACTACTAGAGGCTTTAGTTAGCATCAAAGTCCCTTCCAAAATACTTTTAAAAATCCTGTTACATTATTACAATATTTTACATATTGGCAGTTTATGTTTAATAGTAGTATAAGACAAATGTAACAAATTAAATAGCAGGAAAAACTGCCTTTAACATTAAAACAATTATAATCATATATGAATAAGTAAAGAAAATATCTGTAATTTTTCAGGTTGGGGAATTCCTGGTGTAGGAGTAACTTCCTCTGACATAGATCATCATTGCCATATGGCTTAGTAGCTAAGTCTCTGAGAATTGCTGGGGCACAAAGTTCAATGGTTTTTCCAGTGTCACACAGCTTAATCAATCTCAAAGGTATTAACTAAAGATTTAAATCCAGTTCTTCCTGACTCTAAGCCTAGCACTCTATCTAATATGCTGTACTGCCTTCGTTTTCTGATGTGGTAGAGTTACACAAATGCACACGCACATACATATAAATGCACATACGTACGCATATAAATACATACATATAGGACATGTGATGTATAATAAACATGTTTACATATTTTAAATGATGTGTACCTATGGGAGGCAGTATGGCATAGTAAATAGAGATGGGTGAATTGGGTTCAAGGTTTACTTCTGATATATACTAGCTATGTGTCCCTGGGCAAGTCATTTAACCTCTCTCTATTCTAGAAAACTCTCTGTGATTATAAATTTCAGAGAACATGACAACTTGCATTGGTAGAGCAAGTTCCTTCTCCCAATAAAATCACAGGTCCAGTCCCTCTTCCTATATCTGCATATACACATATGTATACACATATATCTATCAATACATAGATAGATGTAAATAGATGTGTGTATCTCTATAGCTATATAGAAACAGATATATCCAAATCAAAATTCAAAGATACCATAACACCACAGGTCATTTCTCTCTGAAAAATCATTCTATTACATATAAATTCTTTTTGTTTCTCTTGTGACAGGATGATGAGGTAAGGGAAAGTCGGTTCAGTTTTACAGCCTATGGAATGGGACCATGTCTGCAAGCAAAAGATGGCATTACCCCCAAGGGGCCAAACAATCCTGTCCAGATCACACCAAAAAACTCCGATGAAATGAGAAAGGTATTTCTTGACAGAGCAAAAAAGATTGACACCATTTCCCGAGCCTGCTTCCCATTAGCCTTTTTGATTTTCAACATTTTTTATTGGGTTATCTACAAAATTCTTAGGCATGAGGATATTCATCAGCAGCAAGACTAAGTCTACAGATGTATTGAGGCTTAGTTGTTCCATTTAGCAGGAAATATCTCTGTTATATATGTTTTGTTTGTGTGTGTGTGTGTGTGTGTGTGTACATGCACATTTGCCTGCGTAAGTGTATGTGCATATGCAAGTGATGACAGGTGTTTTTAAGAGACATATGGAAAAGAGGTTCTATTTTGACTTGCTATGCAGAGTCATAATCAGACAGATGAATGAAGATGAGTATAAGCTATGATAAACTTTCTATTTCATCATAATTAAAAGTGACCAATTTTTTCATAGTAAATCATATCATTATATAGTAAAGCTTAACTGCCAATGTGTTTTATGGTACAACGTATTACATAGTGCTAGTACCATACACCACTTTTTGGAGTTCCTATGTTTTTAAGAAAAATCAGTGTTATTTCCTTTTTAAAGTTGGTTTAAAACACCCCACCTGAGTCCCATATAAGCAGTATCTACCTAGAATTCTTTTTGTATTAAAAAACACATAGCAAGTAGTAACAAATAAAGTTTTTCCCTAAAAGCTACTTTCTTAGACTGTCTACCTGCCATTTAAATCATTGCTTATTTCAATAGAATATATATATCAGACAAACTCTGGTTTTGGTGTTATGTTGACCCAGCTAATAGCTCTGAAGGAGAAGAACAAATTTTATAATACAGAAAATATTTAATTTTTTTAAAAAATAATTTAGTGTTATGAAATTTTTCATAACCAGGTCATCTTTCTAGCTAACTAATATAAATGGCCCAGGAGGCTAGTTAGCCAATAAAATCCCCTTCTTAGCCTTTATTATTCTCTTTGAATTACAGTCAGTTCAATCAGAACACATTGTTTTTAAAAAATAGTTATACCTGTGTATTTTTAATTATTCCCAAAAAATGTTTGATAAATGTAAAGGAGTTTTTTTAGACTTTGATAGTTATTTAATTTTACTCATGGGATTTTGGTTAAAAATTTTTATTGTATCTAAAGATGAAATATTCAGTGTTCAGTGAAACAGTCACATTTTAATATAGCATAGGGGCTGAAAAGGTAAAAGAAAGTATTTAAAAATTGAGGCTAGATGTTGATTTGATGAAATTGCAATGGAATTATTAGATGAATTTAGATGAAAACACACTTTCCTATGAGATTTATATAAGTTTTTAAAACAAATCAAGTTTATAAAGACAATGTAATTTGTTGTATAAATGTGCTGCAGGATTGAGTCTCTTTCCCCAAAAGCACATAATTATTGAGTTTTACCTTTACAAATTTGAGGGATGTCTTAAATGTTGAGCACAATTCTTCCAATGCACAAGATACTTCCTTGGGAGTCTTCACAATGTGATCAAATTGAATGGAACTCAACATTTTGGTTCCAATTATTTGGTTGTTCTTTAGGGCTGTTTGAACCCAAACCAGAAGTTTTACTATGATAAAATAAGTGCAATTATCAGTTGATACTTTTGTTGCACATCAGAAGTCCCAAATCTAACCACCGAAATTCCATGTTGACAGTGCAAATGAAATAGAATTTAGGATTCTGGTTTGATTTGATTGCTTCCTCCATTAAATTGTCCTTGAGTACCTACTATTTTTATAAAAGCAATACAAACAATTTCAGCTAATTATCACACAGATGCACCCAACAGGACACCAGAGGGCAAGTTACTTCCAAAGAATCATTTCTGCGTTGGGAGAGTTGAGACCACGGTAGAAAATCTAGTAAAAGCCCCTTCTTGAACTCAAAATCTGGCAGTCTGATGTTCCGATCTTTGTACACTGCCAAACTGAAAGCTAGGACTGCCACTTAAAGCTAAAGATGTTTCTCAATTTAAAGGGTCACAACAGTTGCTATGCCTGTGCCTTTTCAGCAATTAATTACACTATGTTCTAATTGCTTTTAATAATCTTTTTTTAAGCATGGCCACTTTCATTTCTCAAATGTCTCTTGTGAGACACAGAACACAAGTTGCTTGTTATCCTGACATAATAGACAAACACTGCAGCTAAAACAGCTTGTTAATATAAACTTTCCTTTTTTTGAAAATTGTGTATCCAAAAGCAAAAGAGTATTTGAGGCAAACATATACTGCATTGCTAGCAGCCCAGTTCATGTGAACCAAACCTTGGCAACATATTTTACTGATAATGAGAACCTAGAGAATGTGTGTGTGTGTGTGTGTGTGTGTGTGTGTGTGTGTGTATTTAAGGTTTAGCTGGAAAGGGGACAAAAAAGATGGCTATTCCAAAGAGTCCCTGAAAAACAGTTTGTATTCAATTCTTCTGTCCTTTAGCATATTATACATCAGTATTTCCCCCTAATTAGTAATATATGTTGTCTTATCCCCAAGCAAACAAATATGTGTTAAGTATATAGAATATGGATATACATAGTCATGTTGCATTTCAGCTACTAAAATCTACTCCAGGTATCAGCTGTTTCTATTTTCGAGGATGAAGCATAAATGACTCCAGTGAAATAATTTCTCTTAAACAAGTTCAAGCAAGAATGGTTTTGAATCTTGTTCATACTTGTTTCTATATCATCATATAAACACTTTTCCTCTAAAAAGAGATCACTCCAATATACACATTACTGACTGTGCTGTCAAATGAGAAAATTGTACCTGAATGTAAAAAATATTTTTTAAACTCATTAACTTTCATCAGATCTTTTTTTAAGGACAAACATAATTCCTTTTTAACCTAAAAAGGAAGATCTAATTAAGCCTTTTAGAAATCAATCAGTATTTTGGATCAACATGAATCTACATGAAAACTATGGCTGTTGTGACTCAATATATTGATAGAAATGAACTCTCCAGAAAACATCACAGGGAGGTAAGAAGCTAACCAGACACTTAAATAGCCATAGGACTTATTCCTACATGTACAAGTTATATTTATATTTGTATGTGTGTGTATAGTGTATATTTATGTACATCATATATCTCTATGTACATACACATACAGTCCATACATCTAAAATATTTAAAACACACACAGATATATATATATATACATATATGTACAATATATGTATATATAATATGATTCAAGATATAAGCCAAAATATAAAATAAACTACTTCACCATCCCTAGATTCTTGAGTATCTTATCAGCTTATGATATAGGATCGCCTCATTCCCCTCACCCTCAAGAAAACACTTGAGCACTGATCCTAAAAGACCTTTGTCAGGACCATCAGATGTTTGCAGATATGTCCCCAGATTCTCATTCCATATCTAGTTTTTTTTAGTACAATTATTTGTCCATCCAAGTGTTACATCCAGGTGATCACAGTGGTCAGTTCCCGATCTTCCCAATTCTTAATAAGTTCCCAATCCCTAATCTCCTTTTCAATTCTACCTATTCACTTAATTTTTGACTAAGCTAAAGTATAGAATTCCCAGGATTCCATTTGCGAGTATGTCCATTTTTCTAAAGCATGGCTACATAATGGGGGTCAGTGAATCTTCATCATTGTAAAATATACTAAGGTTCATAGAACAATGAAGTGTAATTAATAAAGAGCTAGACTTGAAACTAGGAAGACCTGGGTCCAAGTCTCGCCTCTGACAGCATGTGTGACTCTAGCCAAGTCATGTAATCTCTCAATGCTTTGGTAACTGACTCTAAGCAGCTGAGATGATGCTGATTTGTATTGGTAGAAAGCATTTCCTCACCCAGGATCCTTATACCATTGAAATCAGAGGTACAATCTTAATCTCCTATAGCTATTGACATTCTTAGAGAAGACTTAGAGAAGACTGCAGAGAAAAAGACGTAACTAAGAGTGACAGGCTGATTTAAATGGCAGTTGCTATGTTAACCTTTGCCACCTACAATTAGTTTTTCTTCTAAGGAAGAAAAGTCATCTCTGTATAGCTGCCTTTTTTTTTAAAAAAGAAAACACATCCCTCTCATTTCTTCTCCATCTTTCCCCTCTCAATTTCCTCTCCCCATTTCAGCTTTCCTTTCCCAGAATTGAGCTGGCCTCTTACTACCACATTCTTGAGGACTAGGGACTAGCCATCTTCTATTTCCCCACTGTTCAATTCCTCCAACCTTTTCCCACTTGACATATGTCCTTTGCCTTACATCAGCTGTTCTTTTGAACCTGATCTGTTCAAGACTATTTGCCATTTATGTCTGTCAACAGAATACCTAAGCCCTTGAAATTCACCCGTACCCACAAAACATATAACACAGAGGCTCATAATCTGGGGTTTACGGACACCATTTAGATTCCACAGGGCTTGTAAACTTGGATGAAAAAAAATATGTCATTGCTTTCACTAACTTTTAATGAAATTTAGCATTTTATCTTTCAGTTGTTTAAAAATATTATTCTCAGAAGAGATCCATGGGACTTTGCCAGACTGCACAAAGGGTCTTAACCCCCAAAATGTAAAGAACCTCTTATTTAATAGAATACAAATGGATTACAAGATACTTAAGTTAGAGAGGTAGAAGGCAGGCAATCCTAAATTGGAGGAAAATTCATTAACCCTCATTGTGTTACAAATAAAAAAGATGTTAGCCTTGAAAGCAATTATTTTGTAGCCATGGATTTAATATATTTATTGTTTCTAACTTCCAAAATATGTTTTTATACTTCACAGTACAGATATTAGCATATGCTTTCTAAATTCATCATCTGCTTTAGCCAGAAAAGAAAAATTAATTAGGTCCACAGACCTGGCACCTATTTTAAGAATGTCATTCAATACATGTAGAGTACAAAATGTTTGGGGAATATATTTAACAGAAAAGTGGTACCTACCTTCAAGGAGCTGACAAGGAAGCCAAAACTAGACCAGAAATATGTGCATATAAATAAAGTACATTTGACAGTGCACTGAGGGGATGAGTCAGGAATTTTGTTGGCAAGTCAAAGCATGTCTAATTTTACTAAGCAAATTTGTTTATATTCCCAAGCTTGTCCTTTTAGTCATATTCACTAATTTTAAAGATAGAAATCACAATTTACTTCTTAATTTGGGTATATATGCATTTCACTAGATTATCTTACTGCCTAAACTGTGGGCTTTAGGAAACTGTAGCAATGTTCTTAGTAAATGGAGCTGTAACTAAATATTACACTAAATAATCACCAAATGTCTCCTGAGTTTCTCAAGGTAATTCAATTCAGGTGAAAAGTTACAGCAGCCAAAAATTGGAGAATTTCAACATAATTTTAAAATGGACCCAATGTGGGAAAATGCCCCCACTACCATACAAGCCAACACAAAGCACAATGATGGTGAGATTCAATGTTAGAGCTAGAAGGATATCACTTTTATCCATTTTTTTCTTGTGGCAATAGTGCATAGCCATGGAGAACAGAATTAAGGGTGCTAATAATAACAACCATACCTTATGTTTTGAAGCTCCCAACTAATTCAATGAGCATTCTTCTCAGTGCCAAAAATCACCCCCAGATACTCAATGCATTTCTTTGGAAGCAAGGCACTGAGTGTAATACCACAGTAATGTTGGCTCATCAGAACAGTTTTAACCAAATAAATACCTTTACTGCATAGTCCTAATGTTAATTACAAAATATAAGTTTTGCACATGTGAGAAATTTGTAAGATATAGTCCCATTCATATTCTGTGTATTGAAACGTATGATCAATTCTACTAAACTGCCTTCAAAGGAAATGACTGTCATTAGTACAAAGAGAAACAGCATGGCTACAAATGGAATACAAAACCTCCAAAGACTCCTTGAGTAATAATTAATACATTTGAATACACAAATCGGGCCTCTAACAGATGAAAGTGAATTGACCTTAATACTAAATTCCATTCATATCTTTTTGAGAGAGGACCTTCTCAATTTCAGTTACGTTTTTGTGTGTGTTTTGTTTTCTTTTTGTTGGTATTGCAAAGGGTAAGGAAAGAAGGGAAACAATCCCATGTTATTCTGAAGGCTGTCTGACCTTTTCAGTCACTGACCTTGCCAAAATCTTAAGGACTGCATTTTGAAACAAAATAAATTTTAAAATTTTAAACTTGGAATGGTCTACCTATGAAATTATCCAAATTGCTCCCACCTTAACATCTTTAAATTTAAGGTAAATATATATTGTTCTGTTGTACACTTTGTATGTTAAACAGAGGCACCAGTTCCCAAGGAGGCTAAAAGCTAACACAGAAGGGATGATTCCCTAAGGTTAAGTAATTGTCTAAGGCAGCAAACCTTCTCTCAGACACTAGAGGAGGGCATTTTATATTCCACAAGTGGACCAAGGAAATAGAACTCTCTAGTGACCAGCTGGGACTTTCCTTTTAAAAAGGTCTGCATTTGTTGACATGGGATTTTAGAGTGACAGATTGTCCTATGTCAATGTGACCCAGGAAGCCAAAAGGGTAATTTCAAAATGGAAATATTAAGTCATATTTCAAGTTATAAGGGTTCTTCAACGATGTTGGCATGTTTCAGTGGATGTGACAGATTCTTTATTAAGAAAGCATAATGTATGGTGTCTAAAATGCAGTAATAAAGTTATACAAACCATTTGTCAAATCTCTTTGCTACAAAATAGCAAAGTATTAGATTTCTTTCCAAAATGGCCAGATGTTTGTCAGATCTTAACAATGACCAGTTTTATTGGAAAGTTTCTGTTTCCACAATGTGGCTAGCAGCTTTTGTGGGGGTGAAAGATCCACCCACAGCCAGCACTCAGAAAGCTGCCAACAGCACAGGTTCTTTTGATCTGCTTAACTAAGGAAAGCAAGGTGAAGGGGTTTGACAAGCTTACTTTAATTCAGCACACAAATATCATTCACTTAGTTCAGGGGAAAAAGCCAGCACACTGAACTTCAGAGCAAAATACAAACAAATTACAAATATCAACAGACAGACCTTGTCTGATCCAAATCCCAATACATAGTTACCAGAGTTAACAAAGTCCCAGTATCCCTAAACAAATTACAAACACACAGACCCAATACAATTCATAGTTACCAACATCTAGGTTCAGCCGAGGAGCTCGGAACAAGAGCTGGCCCAGAATCACGCCACCACCACTGCTGCGGGAATGAGCTCCAAGGAAGAGGAGACCAAGCACTAGTTTT
>CM053623.1:256113143-256128257 GCA_028646595.1 Phalanger gymnotis
AATACAATGATCCAGATGCAGTGTGACAAGAATAGTGTAAAACAAATCTGGAAGCTGGACCACAATGAAATTTTGGCAGATATGTTACCCTGATGACTTAGATTGAGATCAGAATCAATTCTTTTTTCTTCTTCACATGAATGTGCTTTTGTTACCTATCTGGTAACTGGGTGGTTAATTTTTTAGCTGAAGTGAAGGATATCATGTTGTTATCTATTAAATTTCACTTGTCCAATTTCAGATTAAATTTTGTCTGGCTAATTCCAGATAACACGAGAACTTGTAAATCACTTTGTAAACGTTGAAGTTATGCATAAACGCTAGTTATTATTGCAGCCTGACAAGAGCTTGTTGAATATGGATTCTTTCATCTAAAATATTACATTTTCTTCCTAGTTTTATGTCATATACAAATTTTATAAATGTGCCTTTCATATATGTAAGTTGTAAAAAAAAAAAATCCCTAAGATACGAAGTTCTTTTTCTCATCTCTGTATCTTCACTAAGGTCTCCTACCCCTACCACTTTGAGCATTCTCTTTTCAGTCTACCCAGATCTGAACTTTCCTTTGTGTCCTTGAGTCTCCATGAAGCTTTTCCTAGTTAGTCTTCATTGTTCCATCTCTCCCCCGAATTCCTAGAGTACTTATGGTCTATACTGCTTAATTTAGCTCCTGATTGTACTTTATTCTGTATATTCTACTGCTCTTCAGGAATGTTAATTTTCTCTGTCCTTGATGAGATTGCAAGTTCTTTGAGGTGAGGACCAAAAAGTCTTAGTATCTCACCAAAGTACCTGAACACATATTAAATGCTTAATAAATTTGTGAAATTTCTCTACTCATGGTTGATCAGAAGTCTTGTTTGTTTATATACAACATCATTATTGATATACAATATGCATATAATGTATGTAAGAAAAGACAAAAACTCAGAATAGTCCCAAAGACCCAAACACTAAATATGAAACAGATCTCAAATCCATAATTGAACTTTGCCTAAACATAAATAATAAGACTCTCCACCAAGGCCTACCCAGTATACTGAGACATAGTGAACTAGACATTTTTTTTTGGATAATTCAGGTAGCAGCAAGGCAAGGTCAAAAAGAGTTAATTTGATTCCCCAGACTGAACTTTTTCTACCTTCCTTCTAGGTGAAAACTCATAAAACAAACAAGCTTTTCTCTCAGATTAGCCCATGTGGAAAATCAGTATTGAAAGTACACATTCGTTAGCAAAGTAATGACCATTATTTCAGCTAGTAGTAAGGAAGCCCTGCGGTATGATTGTGAAAATAGAAATAAATGACAAGGCTCATTAGCTTAAAATTATAAGCAGATTTATAATTTATGGTCAGATCAATATTTCATGGAATACTAGTTAACATAAGACATTTTGAAAACATAATGAAATGTTAATAGCATGAGACTTCAATCTGATATTCCACTATTAAATCTTGGAAAAAAGAGTAATATACATTTCTTTGTATATTACAAGAATATTCAAATCACATATGCAAATGATTGTAAGAGCAGAATGCAATAAGGAGCAATGAAGACATGAAAAATCATTAACTTTGTATAGCATCAAACACATTGTGATATGTACATTGGTACTTATAGTTTGATGATGATGGAGATAATTGTTATGATGAATATGACATGAAGAAGAAGATTGTGAGGTTGGAGAAAAATGCTAGGGGAGGCTATGAAATATTCCTTTCCTGCAGGTCAGAATATGGGAAGATTGATATTTGTCAACTGGCATTCCAGGGTGTAAAAAAGCAACCAATCATATTTAACTGAGGCAAAGCTTGTAATAAAAAGGAGCAGACACTTTTAAGTACCACAGGAGAGAATGCTGATGCAGTTTCGCCGTGTGTGTGTGCACACGCACACACGCATGCATATGCATGCATTCATGCATGCATGATGCGTTTTGGAGAGTGCCATGTGTAGTACATCACATCATGGCTAAATAAAGGCTAGAAGAACCATCTGCTAAGGATGATTCCGGCATTGCCAATGATTCCTGTAATATGTGCAACCATAAAATGCTAGCTTTACTCACCTTTGGGAGAGAAGCTCGGGATCCTGAGCTTTGTGTGGTCATAGTAAGCACAGTTGTTATCCCCAAAGCTACCCTGGCTGGAGCTGCATCCATGTTAATCCAAAATGAAACCCATGACAGTATAACAATCAGGAGACTAGGTATGTACATCTGGATCAGGTAGTATCCCATCTGTCGTTCGAGGTGGAAACGAACTTCTATACATGTGAACTTTCCTGATGATGACGAAAAACACACATTCATTTTCACAGGAACATACCTCTGTCGTATCAGCTATTCAATAGCTTTTTCTTATCTGAAATAATTTTGATGTCTCCTTATAAAACCATGGTGTCATAGCCTACTACTGTTGTTCCTTATATCAAGACAGAAAAGAAATGCTAGATTAGTATTTTCTAAATGGAAGTAGCCATGAGGCAAGGGAAGGGAATTAGCATTTATGCAGCATC
This sequence comes from Phalanger gymnotis, assembly GCA_028646595.1. Taxonomy (NCBI): domain Eukaryota; kingdom Metazoa; phylum Chordata; class Mammalia; order Diprotodontia; family Phalangeridae; genus Phalanger; species Phalanger gymnotis. The sequence continues at coordinate 256,115,664 of CM053623.1, forward strand.
TCCATATGCCAGGTACTGTGCCAAGTGCTTTTTTATAAAGATTATCATAACAACCCTTTGACGTATGTGCTATCATTATTTCCATTTTACAGTTAAGAAAACTGAGGCAAACAGAGGTTAAGTTATATGCTCAGAGTAACACAGTGTATGAAGTCAAATTTAAACTCATTTCTTCAGGTCCAGCACTCTATTCACTGTGCCATTAGCTGCCATGAGATAATTTTGATCTTGTGACATATTGGTCAGTATTCTGTTTGTGCAAAATGCTGTGGTCAAGGATATGGGTCACCTTGAAGCTAGTTGCATGGGTTAGGTCTAAAGTTATAAAATGGGCAAATGATTGCCTATCCATTGCACCAACATTTATCAAGTGACAAGTATTTGCTAGGCACTGGGCTACATGTTTGTGCCTCAGAGACAAAAATTAAACCATCTTTAACTTCAAGGAATTTGTTTTCTACTGGGAGAAAACATAATTATGTATCAAGCAATTTGTGGGGAGGGTACCAGGGAAAAGTGGAAAGCTGGAATATAAGTGTATGTGTTGGATTAAGGTCAGATGAGAGGTAGGGAAAGGTGGGAAAGGTGAGAGGTGTGCATGTGTATGTAATTACATGCGCATGAGAGATGGGATTATGTGTCTCCTACCTAGGGTTAACAGTAGTGGTGAGTGGTTTATATCACTCTAGTCTACAATACCAGACATTGTCTTCAGTGGACTTGGGGCCAGAAATAGTTAGAGTAGAGTTGTTGGAGGGAAATGGCCTGGCACAATTTTTGAACCTGAGTCACAGAATTGAAAAGGCCATCAATTCTAATTTATAGCCATCTCCCTACAAAGAATAATAATAAAAAAAAAACTCTGACAAGTAGTCATTCCGCTTTTTCTTGAAGACCTTCAATTGAGGAGAAAAGCTCTGTTTCCCCAGAAATCTCATTCCACCTCGGCAGAGCTCTAATTATTAGAAAGTTTTCCCTGACATGGCTAAGTTTGTGTCTTCCCCATGCTATTGCTTTTAGAGGTCTCCTGTCTTGAATTTTAAAATGGGTTGGCTCCTACTAGAGGGCCCACAAAAACTGACATTGTAACAGAGGACTATTTTGCCCATCACATTACGTAACTTTGCAAAATGGCCCCTTACATTAGGACAGTATTGCTGAGAAGGTAGCTAATGCAAATATTATTCCTCTTAGAGAGATGGGGAAACTTAGGTACAGAGAAGTTGTGAACTGCTGACTCTCACATAGCTAATAGGTGGCAGAGACAGGCCTTAAACTAAGGTCTTCCTGTTTCCAGTCCCGTGCTCCTTCTACCAGCCACTGGGAGACTTCTACAAGACGGGGAAAATTCTTACCTTTTTGTAGAATATTTCACTAGGTAAGGAGCATAAAACATTAAGTAGTCACAAAAATATTTTTCAAAACCTTTCCATTTCTATGGTTACCACTATGATTAAAAATAGAACAAAGATGTAAGAAGAGAAAGAACAAGGTAGAGAAAGAGAATTCCCTTATGAAAAATTGATCCTAAGGCTACCAAAAAAAATGGAGATTCAGGGACAGAAAATGATGAAACGACATTGCAAGTTTTTCTGGTAGTTAAGAATTAACTGTTCTATAGATCTCTTCCTGCATTCATTCCCAGAAAACCCATCTGAGGCAAAAAATGGTACAGATCAATCAGTTCTGGTTACAAAGAAAAAACAACACATGAATAAGCAATATAGGAGTGAGAATGAACAAAGGTGGTAGCATAGACTATACACTGATATATTCTAAAATTGGGGCTGTATGTTAGTTATTTTTTAAATTCATTTTATTTTTAATTTATGAAATAAACATTTCCATAGCACAGTAGAATAAAACAAAGATGAAACTGCAAATATATTAATTATAGAGATAGTATCCATAGAAATAGGAAACAGGAGAATTTTGTTATGGGGATTCTAGTGATGGTAAAACCAAGAAACCCAATAGACAATGTAGTTTTAGGATGCAGCCTCACCCCTAGCATCATCCTTTGGTTTCAGTTCCAACATTACAAGGAGACAGAGAATGATTTTTACTTTATCCTCTAACTTTTTTATTAGGAAAAAAATACTTTAAAGTTTTCTTTGAAAATCCTTTTGACTTTTTCTTTGAGGAAAATTCACCAAAAATTTGTTATGCACAAGTGGACAATTTATTCATGCTTTTGATGATGTAAAATATCAAGTCTGTTCTATTTTGGTGGAAAAAGCCTTCGACTTTAGCACAGTTCATTTTATTGAAGAATTTTTTACAAAGTGAAATGTATACTTATGTAACCCAGGGCTATTATTAAAGTTTAATTTCCCCTTTTACCACAGGGAACTATGGGACAGACAACCTGGACTGTTCTTGATTTCCACATTTTTTTCTTATGTCCTGTGAGGGAACAGATCAAGAGAAACTTGGGGGCTACTGAAAAGTTCCCTAGACACCTGGGTTATAAAACTGCCATGAGCAAGGGATGTGTCTACTTGCTATAGCCAGGGAAGGCACACTTAGGGAGTATGAAAGTGCCACCTGAATCAAGGGAGAGTCAATGGACCAGTGCTGGTCCTGAGAGCACAATGGTTCGTTGGGAATGTAAATGGTCTGGAGTAACTACTATTCAGTAAGAATATAAACCAGTTGTTCTTTTTTAATTACCAAGTAGCAGCAGTCAAAGTTTAGCAAGGTGGAAAAATCAGGGAGGGAAGGATTCCGGGACCACTGAAATAGTTAACCATGGGGACTAGGCATGTTCAGGGAGTTAAGTGAAATCAGAATTAGAGTATAGACTTGGAGTGGGGAGAGGGGATAGTTAAAAGGACTGGAATTCACAGAGCTAAAAGTAAAAGAATTGGAAAATTAGGACAAGACGTTGTGATTATAGAGGAGAACTAGAGAATACAAGGTCTCAAAGGTTGAGCAGTAGGTAGATGATATCTAGTATACATGGAAGATATTGGATTAGAGTTCAAGAAATATAACATCAGGGTATGGATCTTCAGGTTTATGTTTCACAATAGTTTGACATTCCTCTTTTATATTGCTCTGATTCAGTAATTTTAAAATATATGTGAAGTTTGATTTTCAAGGGAAGAAGGAGCTTCCTCACTGGTTGTTCGCTAAACCATTTATATCTTGGGTCCCATCTCCCACTCAAGAAGAGAGGTTAGGTAGGAATGTTGGATTGTGCTTACAAACAGAAGTGTTGTGTCAGGCAACTGAGACACTGAATAAAAAGATTTTCCCGGGTTTCTAAGTGGAAGCCGAAGAAGTGTCACACCTCCAAAAAAGGTATACCAGACTTTTATTCTATAGATGTCTATGGCAAAATGGTTTTTGCCAATAAACCAGTAACAAGTAGATGGCATTGTATCAAGCATAGAGAGTGTCTGCAGGGTGCTTTATATAATGATAGTATTGGCATACAATGAGTTAAAGTTTACAAAACATTTTACATATGTCATGCTCTAAAGGTCTTAGTGGGGATTTACACTTTCTGACTTTTGGAACACTGTATTGAGTCTTGCAAGAACCTTATAATGGGGAAACAGAAATGAAGTGTCTTGCCCAAAGTTGTTCAGCTACTAAGTATCAAGGCAGGACTGAAACCCACATGTTCCTGATTCAGAGGTTGACATTCTATCAACTATATCAACAGAGTTGTGAATAAATTGAATTTTTGTTTAAAAAAGACCAAAATCATGGCTTAGAGGCATAAGGACTCTTTACTTTAATGGAACTCATTGGTAAGGTGTTTTTTTATGTGAATATCTTTATATGTTGTTGCTGTTGTTTGACCGTTCTCAAAGAGGACCACGATATCACGAAGGTGATGCTATGACTTGCACATGAATTGGATTTAAGTGAAGGAGGAAATATGAATAACTTCATTAGAAGAAAGGTAGTAAACTGTATTCAGCATTTTAGGGAAAGAGGGAGGTAGTGGTGTTTAGGATATAGAAAAGTGACCTCAGTGCCAGAAGACATGGCTTCAAGTCCCACCTACAATATATACTGGTCATCTGACCTTGCACAAGTCATGTAACTTCTAAGTGCTTTAGTTAACTCTCTCTTAAGATTGTACATTTCCGATGTGTTGACCTTATTGAGTAAAGAGAGTTCTCAAATTGGGGAGTTTGTTATATGAGCAAATCACATTGATATGCTATTCCTTCTCTAGCATCCTACTTTCATCAGTGCATGTACATACCCTTGAGTTTTTGAAGTCTATTCAAGTAGGACTCAATCCTTCTCTTATCATAGATTCTTGAAGTCTATCTTAGTAGGATTCAATTCTACTCTCATCTGGGCTTGTAGCTTTCCTCAGGATCTTGAAGTCACTCTTAGTAAAATTTCAGGTTCTATAGTGATGGTATTTTTGTGTTAGCCAGAGATGAGATTGAGTTTAGAGAAGTTTGTCACTTTCTTGGCTACAAAGTGATGGATGTTGTAGCCATGAAAGCTCTTGACATTATTTCAGTTACATAAGGGTTGTAATCTATGTTATTGGACAGAATATCCCCCACCAGTAGTCATAGGTTGCTGAAATATAGATATGTTTATTTTTTAAGTAGGTTACATCTTTACTAGGGCATAAAGACAAAGACATTTTGGTAGCTCAATAGGAATATTATCTTTTTCTCTAAATAAGCTTATGTGCTTAGTTTCCATAAACAATATTTTCTGCCAGTGCTGCTTTAAAAAAGTGCCTCATACTTTTTGAAGAAGGTCCAACTATGCCATACTGTAGACATTATTAAATGAATGAATTCAAGTTTAGCCAAGATTTTGGCAGCAGGAGAAAGTCACCGGAGAAACTGTCAACGTGAATTTGAATTTGTTCTAAATGCATTTTTGCTGCAGCTCAAGGCACTAAAATGAATAATGTAATTCTCTACTGGCCTTTTCTTCCTGATCAGTCCAATTGACTTGTATGTTATGATGTTAGATGTTGTGATGTTAGATGATGTGAAATGCATCAGGAAGGCTGGCTGCCATAAAATCTCTTGTGCACATGTGCCAGATGCTACAGACCTTTGTGGATATATTCCTGGGTGGGGGTGGGGGTGGGAGTGGTTTCCATTTCCAATAGTGTTCTTTGAAACACAAATACTCCAAGGAGAGGTGGAAATTAGGGCCCAATACCTTAGTGTGAATTTGTCAGAAAGAAAAAGAGGAAGGACATATAATGAATAAGGTCTTATCTACATCACAATTTTGCCTCAAAGTGACCTGGGTAATCTGCATGTAGAGGACAAAGGGGCCAACAATAACCACTACATAAAATTTTCTCCTTTTTTGTTAATGCAGAAGTCAGATATAGTGGCTTCTGCCTCATGAGGATTGAAAGAATTCATATTTCAAGCTCAGAGCCTGTGGGCACATGCTGTCCGTAACACTCCCAAATGCAACTGAACCAGACTAAGATGTAATTGGGAAATATTTAACAGAACAAATAAAACTACAATAAAACATAGATGTTACTTTGCGGTTTCCTAAGTCAATACAAGCCCCAAGAGATGCTCATATATGATTTAGTGGCCTCCATTTCAATTTGAGTTTGACAAGACTGATCTAGTGTATTTCTCAAGGAACAAAAACAAACCCCAAGCCCCTAAAACATTCTTTGAATGAGACCTCTTCTTTTACCTTAAGTTAACACAGAATGTATTTCAGCCATCAGGTACTCGTTTAGTTCATTCAAGTCAATTACATAACTGCATGCTTTTATGTAAATGTATGATTCATATGTTTCAAAGACTTTTTTCCCCTTTCTGATACTAGGAAAAATTATGCATTTCAAATATAGTCAGAACAATTGGTTCAATATATTTAGGAAGGCACTGAAGAATTAGAAAACTATGATTCAAAAAATTCCTACCTCCCCAATCATAATTAGTTGTGATTAGTTCCTACCTGTATTGTAGTGTTTGGTGCAGTACCGTAAGTCTTTCTCTTCTTTTAAAACAAACTGGGGCAAAGTGAGTCCCTCTGCTACTTGTACAGGTGCCTCATCTTGCCATTGAAAGATGAGATCATTCATGGTATATCCAACTAGGCAAAAGATAATTAAAACCACTCAGGTTATAAAGTGCCATTATAAGCAATGAACTTAATACCAAGAATATTTATAGAAATAAAAATCAGTAAAGAAAAAAAAAACACACTTCTTGTATCAGTCATTTGGGGTTGGTGAGTACTTCCTAATTCATTCCCATTGACATCTATCTAGATGGAACACTTTATAAGGAAATAAAAAATAAGGAAAATTTAAATTTCTACTAAATTTTCTACTGAAATAAGAAAAAGACAGGAATTTCTATTTGCTAGAGCCTACACGGAAGCATATGGAGGAAAATGAACCTCTGAAATACCTTAAAGATACATATGTACAGAAAGGATACACACAAACACAGAAAACAGAGCTAAATTCTTTCCTGCCCTTTAAAGCCTTTCTCAAGTGAGGAAATTTTCCTTAATTCTTTGTCCATAAAGATTTCTCTCCCACCCTAGGGCCTCATGGAGAGTTTTGCTTTGACATTTCATATGTATCAGTCACTTGTGCTCATTATGTATTTAAAGCTGGAATTATGCAGGATAGGAATTATACAGGATAGGAAACTGAGACCTAGAGAGGATAAATGAATTTCCCAAAATTACACAGATAGTAAGTGGAAGAGCTAGGATTTGAATATAGGACCCTGACTCCAAATCAATCATTCTTTCTATTGTGTCACAGTACCGCCTCATGCACTTCTCTGATACTGCATCTTGTCCCCCGTAGATGATTCATGAGGGCAGGGGCTTCATCTTATCTAAAAATTTGAATCTGGCATGATGAATATCTGCTGAATTTGTTCAATTTAAACTTGCTTAGAAGAAGAAACTCTTGTTTATTAGAGGCAATATAAAAGTGAGTTCAGTAAATAATCAGCTCATTTGCTGAACTGTATGTCTATAACTCTGCAGCTATAACATGTGCAGGATCCTTAAAAGTCTGACTTCTGGCTTGTGTCAACATCTGGTTAATACAGCGATTAGAATACACATTGGTAAAGATATACTCCCACAGTATCTGAGGTAGTAGCATCAGTAATTTTGAACTGGCTATTTTTTGAACAACCTGACTGTAGTCTGATGATAATGTTGAAAATTTATAGCACTGAAATGCAAGCAGAGATGACTGTTATTGAATAAGCTTTTTTCTAAAGCCATTGAATTTTCTTCTCTTATGGTACTAAATCTGAGGATGACTTTCTCTTTCGATAACTTCTTACTGAAAAGTGAGTGGCTTTTTTCAGGGATTTGAAAGTAATAAAAAAGGTACTGATCTTTAGTCTGCCAAGTCATCCTCTGTAGTCTGCTATTTCTGCAGTCAGTGGAGAAGTAAACAGCTAAATTTCTGCCCAGCTCCAAATGAAAAAAGAGGGGAGAAGAATCTCAGAAACAGCAAAAACTTTAAGCCTTATCATTCCACACTCCAAGTATATTTCAGAGCTTTGCATCAAACTTTCTATGATATTTTTTTGGAGGGGCAGGGGGAAGTCCTATCTAGCTTTTAATCCAAATTGTTTCTAAAATTCATTATTGTATCAAATAGTTATATACACAGTCACCCATTTATGACCTTTATATGAACAGGCTGTTATTAAGTCATGTTATGTAGAGATTTGAAAGTGGCAAATACATCAATTTATAATTTACAATTTACAAATACGACAAAAACAAAGCATCATTGAACAACATTTGCTAAGGGCCTGCTTTATGCAGAGTTTTATATAATAGGCATTAAAGAACCAAGGGCTAAACAATTGTTGTTTAGTCTTTTCAGTCTTCAGTGGTGACCTCTGCGTGGTGATGATGTGAATGCATCAGGACTCTACGTGACCTCATTTGGTGTTTTCTAGGCAAAAATACTGGGATGGTTTGACATTTCTTTCTCCAGCTCATTTTACAGACAAGGAACTGAGGCAAACAGGGTTAAGCGACTTGCCCAGGGTCACACAGCAAATAAGTGTTTGAAGCCAGATTTGAACTCATGAAGATAAGTCCAGGCCTGGTGCTCTATACATTGTGCCACGTATTTAGCCCTGGGATAAATAATACTGTACCTTAATCAGTTTAAATTCTTTATGAGTTTTAATAAATCAGTGAATACTTAATAAACACCTACTATATAACAGGCACTATGTTAGACAACGGGATGCAAAGACAATACATGGAACAATTACTACTCTCTTAAATGGGGTGGAGGGGTGACATAGAAGTGTATAAATATATAAGAAATAAATATGAAAAGATTAACTAGAAATAAATCCAAAGCAATTAAATGCAACTCACTAACAGACAGCACTTTAGCTAGCTGAGAAGGGCACTAGTACTTAAGGAAGTCAGGAAAGCTTTTTTTCTTTTGAACTTATTACTTCCATTCAAAAAGTTTTAAGAGGGTCTCAGCTGTTTCTCATAATTTCTGTTGGCAGTATTTTAGGTAAAGTTGGGCCAATTGGTGAGAATATGCTGCTAATGAGAGCAAGGTTGTAGGTTCAATCACTATAGAGATCAGCTAGATGTAGAGAGAAGAAAAACTCCTTTCCATAGATATAGCTATGTGAAATGCATGGCCCCAATCCAGCTAATTACCAGGAGAGAGTGTAAATAAATGGCTTGGTGTGACCCATTACTACTGCTAAAAAAACACCTCCAAACACTTATCAGGTACCAGTGGGCAGTTGTGTCGTATTTGTCTACAAAAGGCAGACTTTAGAAAAAATTCTATCCCAACCAAAAAACTAAAAACCAAAAAGAAAAGCAGTTATTTCATTTTATCTAGTAAACATGAGACCCTGATGAAACCCCTTCACTCTATATAACTTGATTAAATTTCCTTTTTCATGGCTGTTCTCTCTTATTGGATTGCATTGTCCTATTATGGTATATTTCGATATGGAGTAGTTACTTAATAAATGCTTATTTACTGACGGGGGAAAACACCTATCTCTTCACTGCTAAATTTCTAAGCTCATTATATTCCTTATCTTAAACTCTTTTGATGGTTTTCATAATTTCTTTTTTTTTTTTTAGTAATTTAGCAATGCGAATAAATTATGGTCAAAGAAAAACATGGCAAATGCATGACAGACACAACGTGCTAGGAGAGTTCATGAGAAGCAAGGGCTACATTTGGCTAAGGGAAACCAAAATTGACTTTGATGAAGTGGTATTGGAGCCGTGAAGAGGTTTAAGAAAAATGATGACCGTAGGGAATCATATGTTTCTAGGGGTGCTCGAGGCCCCAAAATACCTACACTCCGGGTCCTGCTGAAAGAATTCCACTCAAGCCTTCTCAGCCAAGGAAAAAGACAAATTTTATTAGGGATTCACCATAACAGGTTGTCTTGAGAAATCCCACGCTTTGTGACGCCTGTTTTCGCAAGTGGGCCAGATTCAATCTATCTGAGCTAGATTGAATCTGAGTGCCTTCATGGAGGAAGATACACACAAAGATTGTGGGAGGGATTGAAGGGTGGTCTGGGGTGACTAGAGGTGGGATTTAGGTAGGGACTTGAGGAGGAGTCTAAGAAGGACTGAGATGAGGTCAGACTCCAGGGACTGCTTTTCATAATTTCAAAACAAATTTTGTATACGAATAGGCTGGTGGTGATAAAGGATGACTTGGTGAGTTTTAACAATGTCATTGAAGTCAATCAGACATGTCACCAAAATGGTGCATAGAAATCAGGAAACTCATTATTAACTAAAAGAGGTTTTACTTCTTGCCAATCCATGAAACCAGTTTAAATAATATGTGGCCCTGGTTCTTTCCTGCTCATCAGTATAATTTAGGACCAAGGGAATAGAACTTGTCTTAGCTGATGGGCCATTCTTCACCTTCAGTGGACTAAAGGTTATTACAAAAAAGATACTTTTAAGAAACAGAGATATAATACTCAGAGAAGCAGTGTGATGTGGCAGAAAGATTACTGGACCAGCAAAGAGGAGGGTTTTGACTGAAAATAATTATGGATGTAAATTTGGCCAATCACAACTCTGGGTTTCAAATTCTAATGTATAGAGTTTTAAAAACCAGGCCTCTGAATAAAGCATTAATGAGGAACCCTGGATAAGGAATCTTTCTCTCCTAATAAAGACAAACATTTGTCCTACAACTTATAGTCCTAGTAAATTTTCTGGGGTGCTTAGAATTAAGTTACTTGTTCAGCCTCACAAATCAGCATATAGTAATGGTGGGAATTGAGCCCCGGTCTTCTTGACAAAGAAGCTGGTTTTTAATTCAATATTCTACACTGGCTCATTTGTATAAACATAGATTTGAAATAAATAACTGTAACAGTCTCTTCTTTTGGACAGCTTGGTTTGGTATTTTTGCAAGCTACTTGGAGGCTTAGGGTAGTGGAAGCTGAATTATGCATCGAAATGCATAATTCACCCAATGGGGTGTGGGAAAGGAATAAACATTTATTATGCACCTACTATGTGCCAAACCCTGTGATAAGCACTTTATAAATATTATCTCATTTGATCTTCACAGCAACTCTGAGAGGCAGGTACTAGTATTATCATCTTTATTTTAGAGTTGAGGAAAGTGTGTCAGCATATAATAACTTTTGTCAATGACTGGTGTCAATCAGGATTATAGAAGATGAACTATTGTGACCCCAAGGTGACCACAGTGCTGAACTAAAGGACTCCCCAGTCATATGCTACTGAAAGATCTTTGTGGCTAACATAGTGTACAAACTTATTCTGGTTCTCTTTTAGGTCACTTCCATATGAAATTCTAGGATTGGCTGTGCATGCAGAAAGAATGAACATTAAAAATGATTAGGGCCTCGATGTTTCAAGGAGTTTCAAGGAGGAAGGGAAAACATGGAAGAATCACGAGGGAAGAGAGAAGTCAAAGAATATCTTACAGTAGACTCACCGGCACTATAAGCCCTGCTTCCTTCAGCTTTTTTAGGTCTATGTGGGTGAAAAAATTTCTTAATATATATTGTTGGAAGATAGACTCTATGATTGTATGGCATGTGATACAGGAAAACTACAGAAGTAAAGAGATTTGAAGTAACATCTTCAAGTGCTAAGAGGCTACAATTATTAGAGGCTGCCTTGTCAGACAAGAATATTCTACAGGGTGTCCCTAAAGTATGGACACACAGGCAAAAATGCATATTTTGAAATATTTGGAATATTAACAGACCTTAGTCCCCTTTACTTCTTTTTCTGGGGTATGCTAAAGGAGAAGGTGTACTCAATGAAAATCACAGGTGCAATACACTTGATTCAACGCATGAAGAGTGAATGTGCCAAAATTGATTGCAATGTGGAGTTACTGCATCGAGTTCACGTGAATCTAGCAAAGTGCATTGATTTTTGCATCACAAATAATGGAAATCATATTGAAGATGTTATTTGTTAATATTCCAGTTGGAATACTAACAAATAACATTGTCAATTTGTTAATATTCCAATTAGAATATTAACAAATAACATCTTCAATATGATTTTATTTAAAATGTTGAAAATTTCATTCATTTCATTTTTGGAAAATGTGCATTTTTGCTTATGTGTCCAGACTTTAGAAACACTCTCTATTTTTCCAACCTGGAACCACAACTAGAAATTCTGGTATCTGAACCAAGCAATGCAAGATATGTCTAGGATAAGTGTCACCAAAGGTGCTCTCAGATTGTCTTTTGAAAACAAATTCAGTTGTTGGTGAAAATACCTTGAAGAGATACTTGGGACCTCAGGATCCCCAGGCCAAGAAGAAGGCAAAGACTATGAGACAGGAGCTACATGAGCGGAGATCTTTGGACAATGCAAAGATACAGCTAAAGCCACACCCTCTGGAGAAGAGAGAGTAAGGCATCCTGCACCTGAGAAGAGTTTACCTAGGTTGTTGGCAACAGGAATAGTGGATGAGAAAACTAGTCATTTGCAGAGTTATACTTAAGGGAAATTACTTTGGTAGTGGTGTGTACAGGCAGCTAGGTGGTGCAGTGGATAGAGAGCCAGGCCTGTAGTCAGGGAGACATCTTCGGACAGTTATTAGTTGTGTGACCCTGGGGAAACTACTTAAGCCTGTTTGCCTCAACTTCCTTATCTCTAAAATGAGCTGGAGAAGGAAGTAGCAAACTACTATGTACCTTTGCCAAGAAAACCTGAAAGGAGGCATGAAAAGACGGATATGACTAAAAACAACTGAAGAAATAGTGTACAATGGAATGGAGTACTGAGAGATTTGAGGCAGGGAGACCCATCAAGAGGCTCTTGCAATAATCTGGGTAAGAGGTAATGAGGGCATTAACTGAGGTGAGTAGTTGTACAAATAAAGGGAAGGGATCTGATAGGAGAATTTTTGAAGGTAGAAATGGGAAGTTTTGGCAACTGGTTGGATATGTGGGATGAGGTAGAGTGAGGAGCCTGGGATTATGCCAAGACAATGAAGGTAGGAAACAAAAAGAATGGTATGTTAAAAAGAAATAAGGATATTTACAAAAGTGACAGCACAAGTGAGGGAAAGATAATGAAATCTGCATTAGACACATAAAGTTCTCT
>CM053623.1:256128757-256150616 GCA_028646595.1 Phalanger gymnotis
GTGGGTATGAAGCTCTCAGGGTCCTAAGGGGATTTGCTAAGACCAGAGTCAATAGTAGGAGCCTGAGTTCTGGTTGCTCAGATGATGTATGATGATGGCTAAAGAGTGTTTAAAAAGAGAGAACAGAGCTATTTGGGGGGGGGCGGGGCTCTTTCACTCTTGGAGAAGTGTTGATGTGGAGACTCTGGGTAGCTGTTAGGAGCCCCCTAGCTTGTAAACCGGGATGGTTAGACTTTGTTAAACCCTGGTAACTGTGCATTGAGATTTGAATCAGACAAGCTCTGTCTGTTGATGTTTGTAACTTGTTTGTATTTGCTCTGAAGTTCAGGATGCTGGCTTTTTCCCTTGAACTAAGTGAATGATATTTGTATGCTGGATTAAAGCAAGATTGTCAACCCCTTAATATTGCTCTCCTTATTAAAGCAGGTCAAAAGAACCTGCATTGGCAGCTTTCTGTGTGCTGGTTGTTGGTGGGTCTTACACCTGTACAGCAGCTGCAGCCAGATTGTTGCTACACACCTATGGCCTCTGTCTATATATACTCCTTCTAACTGCCCTAATAATGACAAAAATCTTCGGAGTTACAAATAGCATCTTTTCCATGTAGAAATTTAAACAGTTTAACTTTAACAAGTTTCTTATGATTTCTCTTTCTTGCTTACCTTTTAATTCTTCTTTGAGTCTTGTATTTGAAAGTCAAATTTTTCTATTTAGCTCTGGTCTTTTCTCAAGAATGCTTAAAATTCCTCTATCTCAATAAATGTCAATTTTTTCCCTTCATGGATTATACTCAGTTTTGCTGGGTAGGTGATTCTTGATTTTAATCCTAGTTCCTTTACCCTCCAGAATACCATATTGCAAGCCCTGCAATCTTTTGACATAGAAGCTGCTAAATTTGTGTTATCTTGATTGTGGCTCCACGATACTTGAATTGTTCATTTTTGGATGCTTGCAATATTTTCTCCTTGACCTGGGAACTCTGAAATTTGGCTATAGCATTCTTAGCAATTTTCATTTTGGGATCTTTTTCACAGGAGGCAATCTGTGGATTCTTTCAATTTCTATTTTATCCTCTGGCTCTAGAATATCGGGGCAGTTTTCCTTGAAATTTTCTTAAAAGATGATGTCTAGGCTCTGTTTTCGATCATGGCTTCCATGTAGTCCAATAATTCTTTTTAAATTATCTCTCCTGGATCTATTTTCCTGGTCAGCAGTTTTTCCAAAGAGAAATTTCACATTCTTTTCCATGTTTTTTCATTTCTTTGGTTTTGTTTTATTGTATCTTGATTTCTCATAAAGCTCTTAGCTTCCATTTGCTCCATTCTATTTTTCAAAGAATTATTTTCTTCAGTGACCTATTGGACCTCCTTTTTCATTTGACCAATTCTGCTTTTTAAGCATTCTTCTCCTCATTAACTTTTTGGACCTCTTTTACCATTTGGACTAGTCTGTTTTTTTAAGGTGTTATTTTCTTCAATATTTTTTGTATGTCTGTTGACTCCAAGCTGTTGACTCTTTTCTCATGATATTCTTGCATCACTCTCATTTGTCTTCCCAATTTTTCCTCTACCTCTCTTAGTTGATTTTCAGAATCCTTTGTGAGTTCTTCCATGGCCTGAGACCAATTCATATTTTTTCTTATTGTCTTTGGATGTCAGGGCTTTGACTTTGATGTCTTCTTCTAAGTGTTTGTTTTGATCTTCCTTGTCAGCATAGTAACTTTCTATGGTCAGATTTTTTTTTCTACTCTTTGCTCATTTTCCCAGCCTATTACTTTACTTTTAAGTCTTTGTTAACATAGGACTCTACTTCCAGGGTGGAGGGAGCACTGTCCCAAGTTTCTGGGGTCTTGTGCTATTGTTTTCAGAGATACTTCCAGGAACTTGTAAGTTTTCAGTTCTTCCAAGGTGGCATGATCAAAGGAGAGGTGTCTTTTCCTGACCTGTGCTCTGGTCTGTAATTGGCTACAAGCAATTGTGGTCTGCCCTTGAACTATGAGGAAGGTCCCGCCTCTACTGTGGCCACAAGCTCTGCTATGCTACTGCTCCTCCTCACCCTGGCACTGTCACCGGGACTATGATCTGGATCTGAATATGGGCGAAGTGACAGATTCTTGCTTCAGTGCTAGCAAAGAGACTCCTGTAATCTCCTTCTGACCAGCTGTTTGACTCCTTTACTGTCTGTAGGCTGGGAGTTCTGGCAGTAGCTGCTGTGGATGATTCAGTCATTCCCAAGGACTGCTCCTGGTTTCCTGGGGCTAGACTGTGCTCCACTCTCACCCACATGCACCAGACCCTTCTTACTGACCTTCCAACTTTTCTTTGGCATCTGTGGGCTGAGAGGTCTGGAAACCACCGCTGCTGTCAGTGATGAAGTCACCCCAAGGCCTGCTCAGGGTTTGCTTGGGCCCTGTCTGAGCTTGCATGGCTTGCACAGGACTGTGCTCCTTTCTCACCCTGGTACAACAGACTTTTCCTGGCAGACTTCCAAGTTGTCTTGGGCTGGAAATTTGGTTCACTTTGTCTTTTTGTGGGTTCTGCTACTCCACAATTTGTTTAGATTCATTTTCATAGTTTTTTGGAGGGGTTTGGGGGAGAGCTCAGGTGAATCCCTGCCTTTACTCTGCCATCTTGGCTCCCTCAAATGTCTTTCTTGTAATTAATATATTGTTGGATTCTGATTTATAATCCACCCTGCCATCTTTTTACATTTTATAAGTTAGTTCATATGATTCACATTCATAGTCAGGATTACTATAAGTGTTTTTCCATCTATCCTATTTTCTTATATTTATCCTTCCTCTTTTAGCCCTTTCCCTTTCTTAAGAGACCGTTTTCCTTCTGACATGCTGCTTCACTTACTTAATCTGCCCTACTTCTTATCCTGTCTCCTTTCTCTTAAACCTTTTTTTCCTCTTGCTTCTGTGTAAAATTAATTTATATATTTGACTGTGTGTGCATGTTTATTCTTCCTTCTTTGAAGCGGTTCAGATAAGAGTGAGGTTTAACTGTTGTTCTGCCCCACTCTTTCCTTCACTGTAAAAAAAATTTTTCAGTGACTCATGTATGGTGATTTCCCTGATTCTTCCTCTCTTTTTTATCCCTCTCCCAGTGAATTCTTCTTATGCCACTCTTCCATTTTTCTTTTGAGAGCATCCAGAATAACAGAATCTCACAAGCCCACTCTAAAATTTGACTCCCTCTAAGAACATTAGTGATGATAAAGTTGTGAGGGCTTACATATATCCCCTTCCCCAATAAAAATTAAACAATTTAAGCTTGTTTAGTACCTTATGGTTTCTCTCTCTTGGTGTATGCGTGTGTGTGCGCGCGCGCGCATGCATACATGTGTGTGTTTCTCTTAAGTACTGTGTTTGAATGTCAGATTTTCTTTTCGATTCTGATATTTTCATCAAGAAGGCTTTAAAGTTTTTTTTTAAATTTTTATCAAATGTCTATTTTCTCCCTGTAAGATTATGCTCAGTTTTTATCAGATAGGTTATTCTTGGCTGTAATGCTAGATCCTTTGCCTTCCAGAATGTTCCAAGCCTTCTGTTTGTTTTTATTGCTGTTTGCTAAACTTGTATGAATCTTATTATGGATCTATGGTACTTGAATTCTTTCTTTCTGGCTGCTTGAAGTATCTTTCCTTGACATGGGAGTTCTTGATTGTGGCTACACTATTCCTGAGAGTTTTCATTTAAGGAGCTGACTTTTAGATTTTTCCAACTTCTACTTTTGCTGCTGGTTCTAAGATATCTGGGCAGTGTTCCTTTATAATTTCTTCACATATAATTGCATAGACAGAACTGTACTTAAAGAAAATCATTTTGGTGTAGTAGTGTTTACAGGCAGCAAGGTGGAACAGTGGATAGAGTGCTAGGCCTGAAGTCAGAAAGACTCATCTTCCTGAATTCGAATCTACCCTCAGATATTTAATAGATGTGAGACTCTGGGGCAAATCATTTAACCCTATTTGCCTTAGTTCTTCTTCTGTAAAATGAGTTGGAGAAGGAAGTGATTAACCACTCCAATATCTATTTTCTAGGTCAGTTGTTTTTCCTGACATAATTTCCGTTTTTTTTTTTACTTTTTCAGTGTTTTGAATTTATTATTTCTTTAAGCCTGATAGACTCATTAATTTCCATTTAGCTAATTCTAATTTCTAAGGTGTTGTTTTTTCAAGTAATGCTTTATATCTCTTTTACAAGGCTGTTAATTATCTTTTCATAATTTCTTATATAGCTCTCTTTCTTTTCTCATTTTTTTCTCTACTTGCCACTTTTCTTTGATTTAATTCTTTTTGCTCTTTTATCATTGTCTATTATTATTTTAAGAATTCTTGTTGGACTTATGTCCAACCTGCATTTTTCTTTGATGCTTCACATGTAGTTATCTTTAAGTTATTGGCTCTTTCTGTGTCTGTGTTCTGAGCTTTCTTGTCACCATAGTAGCTCTTTATGGTTTGTGGTGGCTTCGTCTCCTTCTCCTTCTTCTCCTTCTCCTCCTCCTTCTCCCTTTTTTACTTCTTCTGTTTCTTCCCCTCCTCACCATTATTGGTATCATTATTACTCATTATTCCAGTCTAGTTATTGACTTTGCCCTTTATGTTAATGTTGGGCTCTGCTCATTTTGGGGGTGGGTGGACATTTGGCATGAAGTTCTGTCTTTTTTTTTCTCTTCTGCTGTTTTCACAGCTTAGTCTGGGAGCTGACAAGTTTTCAATATTTCCGAAGTGGTTTGATCTGGGGAGAGGTGTGTTCACTGACCTTTTCATATAAGATCTACAAGTTCCTGAACCAATTTTGGATTTGTTTGATTGTGTTAGATAGAGTTCAGTAGGCTGTTGCTGGGTTCAGTTACTGTTAGCCCACTGGAAGGTTCTGTATGTTCAGAATAACTGAACTGATTGATTCCCCTTTGATGCTGGTTTCCTATCCTGGGTTTCCCACTGCAGGCTTATGTGTATGGGGTTAAAGGTTAGAACCAAATCTCCCCTCTGTTCTTGGGCATGAAATCACACAGCTAAAGTTTTGGAACTCATTCTTTGCTCCAAACACAGGCAGGCCTTCTCTCACTTGCCACCATGACTGCTCTACTATGATCCTAAATTGAGTAATGGGTGACACATGTGTCAGTGCTGGTTTACTTGCGATCTTTTAGTCCCATTATTTCCAGCCTTGGTTTTCAGTCTTAAGCACTTTTGTGTTTGATATATGTTAATCTTATGCCGATGAAATGAAAAGATCTTAGGACACATAGAAGACAGAGGTCAAGAACCGAAAGGGACTTCAACAGCATCAATTCTAACCCTCTCATTTTGTAGTTAAGGAAACTGAGAGGTTAGTGAAGTTAAAATGACTTGTCCAATGTCACACAGGAAGCACCAGAGGTGAGATTTATACCCAAGTCCTCTAACTCCAAAGCCAGTGCTCTGTCTACTGTATCTAGCTTCTTCCTTCATGTTACTAGGGGATAGAGAACTTCCATTTCCTTTGAATGCCCCAGAGATATATTCATACCTAGTAGATATTCAAAAAAAATATTTAATTTGTAGGATTTGGAGCGGGCTGGGACTAGGGAGGCCATCTAGTCCACCCTCTCCTTTTATATTCAGGGAAGTAATGTCTCAAGAGTTAAAGTGACTTTCTCAACGTCACACAACTCTAAATAGTGAGGCAGGGTTTGAACCCAGGCTCTATTACTTCATTACCTGTATTCTAATTGGAACGAGTTGGATTATGGTAGTGACCTCCTTTGCATTGAGAAAATAATTCATTTGAGGTTTATTTCTCTTCTCTTTATCTTCCTCTCTCCATACTTGACAAGTCACAGTGTTTATTTCTAGTTTTCAATAAAAATTTATTCCGCAGTAGGAATTAGAACAACCTGGAGGTTTTTCACCAGTTCTTACAGCATTTTGTTAAAAGAGAAATTGCTTTTTACAGAAAACAAATACACATATTTTTTTCTTTAAAAATGTGACCCTGATCTCAAAATATTCTATAAAATCACATACTTTTGAAGAAGTTTTAATATGTTATATTCCTTTTTTAATGGTTACGAGAAAGAGGGCAACGAAGTTGCTGTCACATTTACTTGATCTATTTTTAAGTCTCCCCCAATGGCAGAAGGAGAGAATAAATAACTTCATGGAACAATTAATGAAAATTCAATGAATTAATTAGAAAGAATTCTTGTTTCAGGTATGGACTTGATTACATTAGTGGCCTCCAATTTCTATGATCACATGCCCTACAATATGTGCATATTTATATATTTATAAATTATATACATGTACTATTGTACTAATAATTATGAGGATTGCAAAACTTAACACAGGGCTATACAATACCACTATTAGGTCTGTACCCCAAAAGAGATAAAAAACAAAGAGGGAAAGAACCTACATATGCAAAAATATTTATAGCAGCTCTTTTCTAGGGACAAATGATTAGAAATTGAAGGAGTGTCCATCATTTGGGAATAGCTGAATAAATTGTGGTATGTAATTATGATGGAATATTGTTGTACTATAAGAAAGGAAACTCTCAGTAAAACCTAGAAACCTAGAAAGACTTTGCAAAGTAACAACAATATTATAAGATGATCAGCTGTGAATGACATATTCTCAGCAATACAGTGATGTGCGACAATGCTGAAGGACTTATGATGAAAAATGCTATCCATCACCAGAGGGAGAACTTATGGTGTCTGAATACAGATTGAAGCAACTTTTTTCACTTTCTTTAATTTTCTTGAGGTTTTTTTGTCTGTGTTTTCTTTTACAACATGACTATCATGGATATGTTTTGCATGACCACACATATATAACCTGTATGGAATTTCTTGCCTTCTTAATGGGGGAGGGGGTTGGAAGGAAGGAAAAGAACTTGGAGCTCAAAGTTTTAAAAACAAATGTTAAAAATTGTTTTTACATGCAACTGGGGAAAATTAAATACCAACCAACCAAATAAATAAATAAATAAACCAAAATGAGAATAGTGTTAAGTAGTAATGCAGAGATCTGAGAAAGAGATGCCCTTGAGATGAAACTTGGAGCTTTTGGAGCTTTCCAGTATGGGAGAGAGTGGACTAGGTGCCACTGGACCTTTTCCAGAGTCCCACTCACCTTGACTGGAAGGATCAAAGATCTCACTTTCAAAGAAGTTTTAAGGAGTGGACACAGAAGTGAAGTTTACTTGAGTAAAAGTTAAAAAAAAAAAACCAGTAAGATCTTCCTCCTTGTGATCCCAGCTCTGACCAGAATGGGGCTACAGTGAGAAATTAGAACCACTAAGATCCTGGCTCTGACCAAGCTGAGGATACAGTGAAAAGTTAGAACCATTAAGAAAGATCCTTCACCGTTGTCACCCTGGCTCTGCCTGAGCTAAGGCTGAAGTGAAAAGTTAAAACAGGTAAAAACATTTTGCCAGATATATGTTAACTCCTCTCATTCTAGATCAGCTTAAGGAAAGAGAGTGCTGAAGAATGATAGGGAATTTGAATTACCCTTCCTACCTAGCCACTTACCCCCCCCCCCACTCAATATCCTAATTTCTTCACATATATTTCACTCCTCATTAGAACAGGTATGTCCATGAATTCATATTTCTCACAGAACAGCAGGCATATCAATGTGATGGGATCCTAGCAACTGCTTCTAGCTAGCAACTGCCCCCAGACCCATTCCTCATATTTCCAACAGAAACAGCAAGTGTGTCCATGCACCCAGCCACAACCATATCCATCTAGTCTCAGACAGGACTACAATAGTCAGCCAATGAGGAAGCAGCACCACCAGGATGCCCAAGCAGGATGTAGACCCCAGAACAATAGAAGTAGTTCAATAGTAGTAATAGGAGACTCATGAATATATATAATATTATGTATTATATATAATATGTATTATAGCACACTATTATATTATATATGATATGTAATTATAGAAGGGGATAGATGTGAAATGTGATGATAGAATTAGCAATATTTGACAACTGACTTTACTTCTGATTCTCTTGCTAGCTCTTCCTCCTTGCCAGCTACCTCCCTGTCCTAGAGAAAATCCTATTTCCTTCTTCCCCAATTGCTCCCTTTCTCTTAATTGGTACTTATTTCTATGGGAGCACTACCATATTCACAAAGGGGTAGTTTGAGATATTGCACAGCAGAAGGAGAGAGAGGAGTAGTGGAATACTAAGTAATAAGGATAGGTGTTGCTGTATTGAAGACAAGACCTATATTTGGCTATGGCAACAAGGGTGAGATGTAACCTATTTTTCTACCTTTTAATTAGTTAAACCATACACCTAGGGTTTCAGTCCATAGTGCCACCCTGACTTTAAAGATCCTGGGATTATGTAATTAGGTTATAGAATCAGAGATTTAGAAATAGAAAAGACTTTAGAATTTTCAAGTCTGAACCTCTCATTTTGCAGATGGAGAAACTGAGGCCTGGAGAGGTCTAATGAATTGGTCAATGTCACAGAGATATTAAGTGGTAGTGGTATAAGGAGTAAAAATGATAGTTACACCAAGGCAACTCATACTTCCAGTTTATCTGAATTTCTATCTGATACGGAAAAACAATCCTATTTACAAATACCCTTCAATACTTTATTGAATGCATGAAATTATTGATGTGGGGACTTACTCCAATGGGATTTATTGTAACCCTTTCATGCTCTATCATCCCATCCCATTCTTGTCTATTCCTTCCCATGAATTCTCCTTAGAATATCTACCCAACACATCGGGTATTTTCTTCTAGGTCTTTTTAAAATGACATTTCTTATCAGTGTATCATTCAGGCCATCTATTTGTCATCATGTATTCTTGCTATATGTCTACTACATATTAAAATCGCAACTTTTCCGAGTGATATCCCATAGTCCAAATTCAACCTTTAAACAAACAATTAGTTCATCAGAAGGAAGGCTGGGACTATGAAACCAACGTTAGAGGCAAGGCCTGCTGCTGGATAGATAACTCAGCGGAAACGGATATACAGAAATCATGGACAGAAAGGATAGTCTAGGAAAAACTACGAACTCAAGAAGATATTCTAATGTAATTTGCTCCATAATTCTGGGAGACTTCTAAGGCAAAAAAAAGTATTTAAATTACTAGGTAGCTCCTAATAGATATTTGATCCTTACAATTACTTTAAAATTTGTTCCAAATGATGCAAATTCTAAAAATCAGTTATATGTTGGGGAATTGTAGGTTGGTTGTAGAGTTACATTTCATATAAAGGAAATTTCTCGGTCTAACATATTGGTAACCTGTATACTGAAAAGAACAGGGCTATTGGTCTGTGAAAACACCAATAATAACAACATAAAGCAGAAGCATTATCTAGTTGAGACTTCTGCACACTTCACATAATGGGTTACTGGAGACTAGAAAAAAGCTCTAAGAGGATTAAAAAGTTAATTAAAACTTTTTGCTGAATAGTTTTACAACATGCTCTCTTTTTTCTTCCTTTACATGGTTTAGTTTTATAAGTACAGACGTATAAAGCTGATAGGAGTGAAAATTTCTTGAAGAAGCATCAATGTGTGCCAGGATATTGAACTTTATGTGGGGCTTTACTCAGGCCAAGGTGACCAGGACATTTTTTTTTATTAAAGTCAAAACACTGAGTACACTAACAGGAATTACAGTCCTTTAGCAGTATAGAACCAACTGACCTTGACAATTCAGAAGAATATTTAGTTAAAGCAGAAAGCTACCAAATAATTAGCTTCTTTCCCTTCCTCTTCTCCCTTACCACTTCTAGAATTACTTCTGCTTGGGTTTGGTTCCACCATTCACCCCCATTTCACAAACTAAATCTATCTAAAAAGTTGATTTTAGGGCACATTTCATGTTGCATGTATGTTAAGTGAACCAAAACAATGAAAGATTCAGTTGTTTTCATCCAATGGTGAGCATCTTAAAATAAGCAGCTTACTTAAGGTATTCTACTATTGAGTTAAAGCTTTTCTTAAAAAATTCAGTCTAATTCAACCATAAAAATAGATATTAGCTCATCTGAAAGGCAAAACCTATTATATCTTTATCCCTAGTTTCTTTATTTCTTTAGAATGGAAAATGCTATGATTCTTTGCCAGCTATTGCTGCTTTTATAGTATAGTACTATACAATACCCAGTTAAAAGATAATCCCACTAAGCAACAAAATACTGATAAAACCACTTTTAAAAAATCCTCCAATAATGTTTAACTACTGCTGAAATTTTGTATCAAAATACATTTTATGAATAATCAGAGTTCATTTTGATCCTACTTACAGCTTTCCAGTTGCATTATACATGTTTGTACATCCATAGGAAAATTTTTGAGATCCATTGGGCAGGAGAGTATTAATGTCAATCTGAAATAATATTGAAAAGTTATTATGAAAGATGACATAACAAACATTTCAGTAATGTAGCAATAACTGAAAAGAACAGAGTACCTTGTAAGATGAAAATGACATCTATTTAAATCAGAATGAGCTTCAATGTCAAGATGCCCATTACCTATGAGGAGGCCTATGAGCATAATATAATAATCATTTTAAGACAAGTAGATACTTTTAAATTTGTGTTTTATTTTTGTGGTGGTGGGGGAGGAACATATTGTTTGGTCAAATTGGACAATAAGAAGAACAAGAATGATGCTTTATATAATTGATGGCAGGATCCAAACAAATCTCCCACAACCCATCAAAATTCTATGTTGAACAGAGAGATTAAAGAAAGCACAAGGTGCCATGAGAGTAGTGATGTAAAAGAAAAATGGAGGAACGATAAGGGAGATTAGTGAATTGTGAAAGGGTATACCAGGGTATTAGTTGGTAGATTCTACTTCTTGAACTCCCACGCTGGAGAATTTAATATTCTTTATATTTCTATTTACAGAGGGGTTGATCAACTATTAGACTCTTTTTCACCTGACTCAGCTAGGTTACAAAACTCTACAAGTACCATTATAAATTTGGCATTGTGTTTTTTTAAGGGTTTTAATTCGTATTAATTTGCACTATATGGTAAAAGTTTGCTTTCATCTTAATCACATGAATTTTTCAAATATCCAAGATGGCTGGGATAGTCAAACAAAGCTTTTAGCTTTGACCATCTCTATGAAAAGACACAGCCATTCATTCTCCAACTCTTGTATGCTCTGCCTATGCTATGAAAAATGAAATACACGTCCTGATGATCTCACTGGACGAAAACAACAGACGTTATATAATTTTAAAAAGCAAGACTCAAGGAGCTGTCTGACTAAGAAAAATAAGAATTCCTGCTATAACTCATATCTTAGAAGAACAAAATCTTTGACACCTCTCTCCTTTTGGTTTAAGGTACTATATTAGAAAGGTTTCTTTGATAGCACATTGTTGCAAACTTTGAATCAATTCTGTGTTCATACCATTAGCTGTAGTTATCAAAATGGAGGCTACAAAACAAAGGAAACAGAGGGCCTGAAAAAGGCAAACATGCAACTCCCAAACCAAACATCTCCAAACTAAACAACAATTAATCACATTCAACTGTTTGAAGTGGACAGCTCTTACTGAAAGAGAGAACACTGTGTTTTGTTGACAAGACATGAAAGCAGGCTCATTCCCTTTTAGTTTTGCACATAGGAATCCTTGGCTTCATGAAAGAACAAATTTTTCAAATCTTCCCTTGACTGTAAAATAAACAAATTTGCCTTACTAAAATGAAAAGAAAACATCCATTTTGCAGCTGGCTTGTGATAGGATCCCAGATCATTTTGCCCTTGTTTCAAAGTTTTAATACTTTGACAAAAGTAATATGTAAGCTCCTTGAGGACAGGAAGTATTTAATTTTTCTCTTTGTTTCTTTGGCATTTGGAATGACCATAATTAGTGCTTTAATAAGGATAGAGAAAAGACATTTGATTTCATTAGTACAGAGAAATCCTTGCATGATGACACTGCCTGTAACAATCCAAATGGGTGCCTTCACTAATACATAGTTTTAGAGAGTTGCCTAGAGGTTGGTGAGGTTAAGAAATTTTTTTTCAGGGTCACACAGACAGCAGGTGTCACAGATGTGACTTAAATACAGATTTTTCTGGCACCATGGCTTACTATGTCGTAAAAATTCTCAATGCATAATAAATGCTTGTTAAATTGAATTGAACACCATTTGAAAATCCAGGTAAATTAGGAAGTCTTTTTCTGTCTTCTACTCAGCTGTCAATGAGATCTCAAAGCAGAGATCTCAACATGTCCCCCCCCATTCAACAAATTATTACTTTCATAATCAAATAAATTCCATAGTATTTTATGATCTAGTGGCCTCTGTGTTGATCTTCTCCCAAGATATTTCATCTCCTAACTCTGCATTTTCAATGACTGCCCCACATTCCTGGAAGTCCCTCTCTTTTCATCCCCACTTCCTAGCTTTTTCAAGTCTCAGCTAAACATTTACCTTCTGCAAGAGTACTTTCCTGATGCTTTTTAATGTTAGTGCCTTGACTCTGAGATTATTTCCACTTTATCCTGTATGTCTAGTTGTACATAGTAGTTCTCATGTTGCTTCTTCTATTAAAATGGGATCTCCTTAAGGCTAGGGTCTGCTTTTGTCTTTGTAATCCCAGTGTTTATCATAATGACTAGCATATAGCAGGTGCTTCCTAAATGCTTGATTTGTTGTATCTGTGGAACTTTCTGGATCTTCATCCATGTCATACTCATTATGAGTAAAGATTCTGTGCTGGCTATCATTCTTTTCTCTTTTTTTTCCTCTCATTTGATAATTCCAAATAATCCCTATAGATTCAATAATCATCTTGGAGATGATGCCCAGATCTCTATAGTTAGCTATAGTCTCCTGAGATCCAGTCTTGCATTATGAACTGCCTAATGGACATTTTAAAAAGGATGTCCTGCAGGCATCTCAGAAATTCTATCTCCAAGCTATCCTTTCACCAAACTTTTGCATTAACATGGGTGGCAGGGGTGGCAGGCACCACTAAACTAGTCCCCCAGGTTTCTAACCTTGATGTCATCTTCTAAACCACATATCCAAATAAATTTCCCAATATCATAATTTTTGTCTTCACAAGGTCTCTCATCGATTTCCTCTTTTCTCCATTTCTACAGCCACTATTATAGTTCAAGCCCTCATCCTGCTCATTTGAACAACTGCAATAGCCTCCTAATTTTTCTCATTGTCTCTCTCTACTCTAATCTAGCCCCTACAGAGTCACGTAAACAATCTTTCTGAAGAGTAGGTCTGGCCACAGGTCACCTATCTTACCTCCCAAAGTCCAATGGCTCCCTATGAACTCTAGGATCCAACATAAATTCCTCTGTGTGACATTTAAAACTTCACATGTCCCCTTCTCATCCTTCTAGTCTTCATTTACTCCCTTCTACATCCACTGTTATCCAGCTACAGAGACCTATTTTTCTTCCTAACATATAGCATTGTATTATCTCTGTGCCAGGATGGCTCCATGCCTGGAATGTTTTGTCCCTTCATACTCTACATCTTAGTTTCTCTGGGCAAATTTCAAGCCTCAGCTGTGATCTCACTTTCTAAAGGAGGGCTTTCCCAATCCTAGATCCTGCTGCCTTCCCCTCTAAAATCACCTAGTATCTGCTTTTATGTATCTTGTGTATTACTTCTATAGGTACAGGTTGGCTCTCCCACTAGAATGTAATCTCATTGAAAGCAGGACTTGTTTTTGCTCTTTTCTGTGTTTCTCTAGTGCTTAGTACAGTTCCTGAAATATAGTAGGCATGCAAAAAAGGATTAATAACTGAATCTAGTTCAATGTGGGCTTATAAAAAGAAAATATTATTTTTAGAATATTTATTTTTAGTTTTTAACATTCTCTTTTAAAAGATTTGGAGTTCTAAATTTTCCCCCTCCTTCCCCTCCCCCCCTCCCCAAGATGGCATGCAATCTGATATAGGCTGTGCATGTAGGAGAAAGTATTCTATTTGTTTCATTTTAGCATTCATATGACCATATGCTTTAATCATTTATTTTTGTTTTAAAGAATCCATTTTCAGTTGTTCTCTGCTATAGCCAACTGCCATTTTGAGATAGTCCATATTCTACAAGAAACATTTTTGTGATACATGTGTCATATTTTATGGTGTCTTATCAACACCGTAGAATAGACTTTAGACTGCTAGTTATAAGCATTCAAAACAGGAAATAGAGCAGGTGAAAATGAAATAAAGAATTGGATAATATATTTTAAAGCCAAGAAATGAAACACAGTGAGAAATGAATTCCACGGGGAGTGAATTTTACATATTTGCTATCTTTTTGTAAAAAAAGAAAAAGTAGGAAAAGCAAATGCTTCTTGGGAAAGCTTATCTTGCTGGGTTATATGAAAAGAGAATGGAGTTAGTCTTCATAAATAAGCAAATTTGTAGCTCCGTCCTTTTACATAAAATATATCCTTTCATTAGTACTTATGGCATTCAGAAATTATCATTATTAAAGAGATATTTTGGTATAGTGGATAGAATTTAGCACCTGGGCTGAAATCTTATACACAATACCTACTTATTAGCTGACCATGAGGACAAATCTAAAACTCTGTGACCCTCAGGTTATTCTGTAAAACATCTACTAAGTTATGAAGAGGTTGTGACCTGTCTTTGTGAGAGGATTTCTTACACTGATGGAATCACAAATCTTTGCTGTATAGACTTATTTGCATTATTAATAATTTAAGCCAACCTATAACTTTGTCTCTGGATTTGAAGTCAGAGGACTCGAGTTCAGATACTACCAGTTCTGGTACTTTCTACATATGTAACCTTGGTCATGCCACTTAATATCTCTGATTCACAGTTCTCTCATCTGTAAAATGAAAGGTTTGAATTACGTCACCTCTGAGATCCCTCAGCTCCAAATCAAGGATCCTAAAAACTTAGACTCGTTAAAAGTTCTCTAGGAAACTAGGCAGTCTGAAGCACTGCAGATTAAACAGAACTTTGTTTTTTTGTTTGTTTTGCTGGATTAGAGTTAAAACTGGTCCTCAAAAAATGATACATTTAAAAAAAAATCATAATGACTACACTTTTACATGTAGCCTTTATCAGTGCAGAAAAAACTTGAATTATATAGAGGAAGGACTTTCACTATACCTTACTCAAACATTTTTTTCTTAAAGGTTTTGAAATTCAACTCAGATCTGATATTCATCTCAAAATTTCTTGATCTCTATAGGGAAATTATGGCAATATTAAATTTAATAAACAATTTAAAAAACCTTTACCTTCTTATCCTAAGTAGAAATTATTCAGAGGTGCATTTGATATTTACTTGGAAAATGCTAAAAATGACAACCGAGAAAAATAAAGTACTTTGTTTCACAGTTATTTCATTCTGTCACTTTTAAGAAGTAATTGACTCATTGGCAAAGAAAGAAGAGAAGAGATAACAGTATAAAAACAGGTCATCATGATTTCAAGAATAACACCTAACAGTGGGCCTAACATTTGTAGCAGAAATTCTCAGAATCATCTCACACATCAAAATTTTGAGATAACCTAATTAATAAAGGGGAAAATGATGAGACCAATTAAAATCAACTTAGTTTAGACCCACAATAGCATATAGAGTTCCTGCATATTATTCTTTTTATTGTTAAGGTAAATAGTTGGTAGAAGGCAGCTAGGTGGTGTGGTGAAAATAATGCCAGTCTTGGAGTCAGGAAGACCCGAGTTCAAATCTAGCCTCAGACATTTACTAGTTGTGTGATCATGGGCAATTCACTTTCCTCCTGCTTTGGTTTCCTCATCTATAAAATGGAGATAATAATTTGGAGTCATTCCAATGGTCTCTTCAAGTGGGCAATACCATAAAAAAAAACATTAATCCTATTGTTATAATGTTGTCTAAATATAGGGCCAATTATGAGACAGTAAACTGTTTTGGGCTTTTTAGAGAAATAAATGAAAGATATAAGGAATACTTTATAAGCCTTCTGCCGTGGTCTATCATTGTGATTTCCATTATCACATGCATGGAGATGAGGGCGAGGAGGCTGAGAATTGGGTAATGAGGACAAAAATAATGTAAAAAGGTGAACAAAGAAAGAAATGTAGATGTGGAAAGGGGATAGAAACCTATAACAAGATGGGATACAGCAAGTCAAGCTGGAAAAGTTTTTTTCCTTGCAGATATTTTAGTGAATTCACCAACTTTATTTTTCCATTTTTTAATTTCATGTTAGATTTCATTGTCCTTCAGTTTCCATTTAATCCTCCCTGCTGGCCTCTGTTGGTGTGGAACAACAGCTGCATCAGCTCTCAAGGTCGATAGCTGGCAAGAAAAACATGGACATGGAAAATGAGAAATTGAAATAGCTCTCCAGTCTAGGACTCACCTGATTGAATATAGCACATTGCCGTTTTTGAAAATTCTTAGCAATTTGTTGTCTGTCGTAACCTCGTGAAAGTTGGCACCTTTTTCATTAGCAAAGAAAAGATCAGGTTTCCAAATGGAATCCAACATAGAGGGATCTAAGTCTAAGGAATCGTCGGGATATTCGCTATATGCAAGGCGAGGATCATTCCACTTCTGACGGAGGAAGATATTCACTCTGTAATCCTATAGGAAAGCACACAAAGAAACTGTTTTTGTTTGTTTTTAATGAAGACTTCTGGGGTTTCACGGTTTTTGTTTTTGGCTGCTTCAGGTTGCTTACCATTCATAATAATAACTAACTAGCACTTATGTAGTTCCCTAGGGTTTGTAATACATGTTTTTTTTTTTTTATCCTCACAAAACCCTGGGGAGGTAGGTGCTGCTATCATCTCCATTTTACAGATGATGAGACCAAGATAAAGTGTGTGCATTGTACAGAATCATGCAACTAATAAGTGTTTGAGGCTGGATTTGAGCTCAGGATTTCTTGATTCCAAGTCCCTATCCACTGAACCAACCCAGCTATTCTTTCTTGGATGATGGCAGAATGAAAGCTATCTTCAATGGATTATAGCCAATAACATTTTTTGTTATAATCCATTAATTACCAAAAATAAATTCTAAAACGGAGGCTTTGGCAACTTTTCCACAGGATTTATGCTCTTCAAAAGAAATACAATGAAGACAGATAAAATATAGGGTAATAAGAGATTAGACATATAATTTCACTGATATAAGGAAAGCTTAGATGGTGTAGCAACAATCCGGCTAGCAGCAGCTGTCGAGGTGTAAGACCCAATAAGACTATCACCAAGAGCTGCCAGCACAGTTTCTTTGATCTGCTTTACTAAGGAAAGCAACTTTAAGGGGTTAGCCATCTCACTTTAATTAAACATACAAATATCATTCACTTAGTTCAGGAGGAAAAGCCAGAAACCTGAACTTCAGAGCAAATACAAACGAATTAGAAACATACATTATAGACTAAATGCAAACCAACATCTGAGTTAGCAAAGTGGGGGTGGGGGAAAGGATGGGGGGGAGCAGTTACAGTGGGTTGCTCAGAGTCTTGCACTACTCTTCCAGTGAGTGAGAACCCACAAACCAAACATCTGGGTTTCTTCAAAGCCAGGGAGGGCTCCTAAATGGCTACCCAGAGTCTCCACACCCACACTCTTCCAATGAGTGAGAGCCCCAAAAGTCAAATGCCAACCTTGGATTTTATATACCCATCTCAGGGCCTTGGGGTACTTAATTACCTCTGTGCTGAAAAGCGCTCAAACAAAGACCAGTGAAAATCCCATTTTATCTGCTCCATTCAAACAAAGGCCAGAATGATTAAAGGCACTTAAGAGAAGAATATCAAAAAGCCCTGCACTGATTACTGCTACGGATGGGCATACCCACTCTATTAAGGCAGGAGCACTGAGACATTAAAGTGACTTACTCAGGGTAAAGTAGTCATTCCTGTCAGAGGTGGGGATTCATGGACAGATCTTTAGCTACTATGCTATAGCCAAAACATGTTTTAATCTGAGAGTCTATACTTTTGCTTCTTATCTCCTTTGAAATCCAAAGCATATTACTCAGTAGGGTTATGCAGAACAAGAACCTTGATTTGGTTATGTCTCTCTGGGTATGTTTATACATATAAACATGCATATACATACATACAAATTATATATATATGTATATACATACATATAGATAGATATGTAGATATAGATATATAGACTGGACCTGTGATTTACTGGTATAGAGGATACTAAGGTTAGTAAGCTTCTAGCAATGCAGGTTGACACTTTTTTCAGCAACTTATAGGTTCTGAGAGCTTCCTGGAACATGAAGAGGTCCAGTGACATAGAGACAGCATATGTCAGAGGCATGACTTGAGGCTGGGTATTCTTAGATTGGAAGGATGCTCTCTAGTTACTATTCAGATACATATGGGCTTTTTCCTCCTTCAAGTTAAAATTCTCCTCCTTGGTATTAAATTCCTAGCAAGACTTTTTCATGTATTGTAGAAACAGAGTAAGTATTAACTGAGGCATACACATGGAGGTAGTTTTACATTAAGAATATTACCAAAGGTATCTCTATTCAATATTCGTTTTAGTCTCCTTGCAAAATAATAGTGATATATATTTTTCCCAGCTGGAGAACAGCATACAGACATTATTGTTGATGCTACAGGATTCTAAACGAAGAACTAAAATATAAAGATATGATTACTCTATACACTTAAAGAAAGTACTACTAATGATGTTTCCCAGGGAGATAACTCATCATCCACGAGTAAAGGAGGAAGAGAGAAATACTACCAATAGTCTTGGTTCTTGCTCGATCCTCTATGAATTAATAGCATCATCACCAAGATAGGTGATCAGGGTTGAGATAATAGATTCAAAAGTTATTAGCTAAAATACATTATTTACCCTCTCTAAACTCCCTCTCTCCTACCCATAGTTTATGCGTGATAAAAAAAAATCATGTATGTCATTATAAGAACAACGAATGCTACAATCAATTGGTACACTCAGTTAAACCCTACCACCATTAGAAACATCTGGTTAAATTACCAAGCCTGAGGAAATAATGGTGAATGAGTGCCTCAGTGTTATTGGTTTTACTGCTTGACTGTCCTAAAGCGCAAGGTATCAACAAGTACCACTGTATAATGACAGAAGACATTCCCATGGTTCCAGGCTTGATGGATTGCTAATCTTGCAGATGCTAAACTCTTGTATTTTCGGTCAGTGTTTTAAGAAGTTTATCCACACAAATGGAAAGGTACATAGAGGCCATTTGTTAGATTCAGTCTAGAGTTCTGTGACTTTGGGCCTCCATTTGGAACTGAGGTTACATAGCAGTTAACGTTTTCCTGCTCACCAGCTACCCCATGTATCTTTTCAAGGAGCAGAATTAACTTCAGCTTTTTGCCTCAAGGCTCATCATAGTGTGAAAACACTTTATAATTGTCCAAGGAGACATCATGACCCATGAGGTTCTGTAAAATCTGCACATGGGGATGTGGAAATAACCTTTTTTCTGGCCAAGGGGAGGAGGTCATCTTTTAACCTAAAGATTAGAGTAAAACTCCTAGGTAAGGGACCAGTGGGGAGTAAACTATGCTCTTGTTTTTCTGTTGTCCTATGGCAGAGATGTTAACTGTAAGCACCAAGAAAGGAAAATACACACACACACACACACACACACACACACACACACATATACTATATATGTAATTACATATATATATATATCTTATATATCTATATGTATATAAAACAATACTATTAGTTCACATTTCTGTAGGGCTTAAAGGTTTGCCCAGTGCTATCTTTAAACTACTGAAGTGAAGTAGAAAGTAGAAATACTGTTAGATCCATTTTATAGATGAGAAAACTGAGGCTCAGAGAAGTTGAGTGGCCTGCCAAAGTTTGCACAAGCATCAAAACCAGAATTTAAAGCCAGATGTCTCCTTGCCTCCAAATCCAGTGTGCTCTTTTCTATGTCATGCTGCTTGAGTTACAAATCTCCCTGCATGACTTAGCAGAGGATCGCTGAAACAAAGCTAAGTCATAATGCTGCTGGCAATTTTTTCAAGTGTAAAAAGGACATCTGAAAAATAATTTTAAAAAATCCCACTTACAGACTACAGTTCCTGATTACTGTAATAAATACTTTTTAAACATCTTCAAAACTTTGTAAAATATTGACAGAGAACTGTCTGTATCTACAAGGTCAGCTAGTTAAACCATACTGCTTAGGCTTCATTTACGTAAACTCAGCATTCTCCAGTATCTTGCATTATTTTTCTCTAAATGTCATGTTGTGGTTACCTGCTCCTCACCTTGTTGTACTTAGTGGAACGGTAAGCATGCAACATAAACCTAATCTGTGATGTTATAAGAGATTTATTTTATTTTGTGTTATTTTTGCTCCTTGGCAATCTAAAAGCAGTATTTCAATCACCTATGGATACCGTGTTTGGTTCATTTAGTGAAAACTAACTGTCCCAGGGGTAGGTGACACAAAATCTACAATTGTGCTTCTTGGAGTGCCAGAGAACATCATTAATCTCCCTTGTGGAGAGCACTCAGGAGGATCCTGAAACCTCCAAATATCCTCCAGCAGCCCTCTGAGCTGATCTTCGACAGCCAGGAATCAGGATGAATGGAAAGGAAATGAGTCCTCCATTTTTTAACCAAAAGCCAATAGCCAATGAATTATTGCTATGAAACTTCTCATTAGGATAAAATTTTCCCTTGGAACTAGAATTTTCAATTAATGCTTCCTTCAAGGTAACTGGCTCAATACTTAGTTTCCATATTCTACAATGAAAGGCAGCATAGTAGGTTGAGAGCTAGCCTCAGAGTCAGGCGAATCAAGGTTCAAATCCCTTTTCTGATGTATACTGGCTATGGTATCTTGGTCAAGTGATTTAACCATTCAGTTCTCTAGCAAACTCCCTAAGACTAAGTTGTCAGCCTGATTAGGGAGTTTCCATATCTAGGAATTCCAAATGCCAATGAAATCATATGTCCAGGCCACTATCCATAGTTCTAACTATCTAAAATATACTATTGTGAGAGCATGCAGGATGAAGAGCGGTC
Source organism: Phalanger gymnotis (assembly GCA_028646595.1). Taxonomy (NCBI): domain Eukaryota; kingdom Metazoa; phylum Chordata; class Mammalia; order Diprotodontia; family Phalangeridae; genus Phalanger; species Phalanger gymnotis. Next base: position 256,149,793 of record CM053623.1, read on the forward strand.
CAGTGCAAATTACTTGAATTAATTAAAGTCTACTGTCCTCAGAGGGCTACTCTGCCTGTGTATTTCAGAAAATGGCTTTATAGGTTTCCATTAACTTGCCTGTGGTATTTAATGAAAATCAGAAAAAACAATTTTGTTTTAGGATAACGATGAAAAGGATCTGTTTGTAAAAGATATGCAAACATCCATCTGCTTCAATCAATTCCTTTGAAAGAAACCTATCAAACAATTGGTTGTACATTATGTACACCAAACAACTAGTTGATTAGGTGCCTAGACCAGAATCAATCCAACTACAAACTTTTATTAAACACTGACTGCCAGACCCAGAACTAAAAGTAGTAGGGATAAAAGAAAGGTAAAAAAGAGCAACTGCCCTTAGGGAACTTATATTTTAATGGAGATAACAACATGCATCTAAACAGGTACCTCAAAGATAGAATAGGTAGAAGAGAACCTTGGAAGGAAGTTAAGGATTTTAAAGAGAGGTAAAGAGGGAAAGTATTCCAGACTGGAGCAGTGGTCAGTGTTAAGTTATAGAGACAGGATGTGGAGGGCGGAGCCAAGATGGCGACTGGAAAGCAGTAACTGCCGTGAGCTCCCCACCAAGTCCCTCCAAAAACCTATAAAAAATGGCTCTGAACCAATTCTAGAACTGCAGAACCCACAAAGTGGCAGAGGGAAGCAAGGCTCCAGCCCAGGACAGCCTGGATGGTTTCGGGGTAAGGTTTGTCTCAAACGGCACTCCCAGCCCCCAGCTGAGGGGAGCGGAGCTGAGCCAAGCAGAGCCCAGCGTGCGTGGCGCAGCAGATCGCGGACCGACG
>CM053623.1:256151116-256178171 GCA_028646595.1 Phalanger gymnotis
TCATTGGTGAGCCAACAAATATTCACAGACTGCTAACTATATTAAATGCATGGTGCCACAACTTAAATCTTCCTTTGGCCTTCCAGTGACTATATCCTTCTAGGCTCCATTCCCTTAGTCTGAACTTAAAGCCCCAATCACCATTTCTTTGGATACCAGCAGATCTCCAGATTTTACTTTCAGGCTAACATGTTATCTCTCTGTCCACTAACCATTGCTGGTCTTTGACCAGTGTAGCCAACACTATGAAAATACCTACTACTACCATATAGGTGTACGCTCAAAATCAACATCATCACATTCTTTCTTCACTAAGAAACCTGAAAGTGGTACTTAAAGTGTTTAGAGTTGGAAGGGACCTTAAAGATAACATTTCAAATTTGTCAATTTACAGCTAAAATAACTTTAATATCAGGAAGATAGAGCCCAAAGTTGAACATCTGTGAATCATGCCCATGTGCTACATACCACCATGTGTGGTAGTAAATATTTGTCATGTAATATTCACTTGAAATATTGACTCAAAGTAAAAATAAAACTACTTGTTCATGAGCCATCTCTAATCATGGGGCTCTGAATATAGGACTACTCAGAATCTTGACCAGGAAATCAAAAAGTCCTTCTTATAAGTAAACTCCCACAGCAAGATGCCAACTCAGAACATAGATCACTTCTTAGAGCCAGAAGGCATCACAACCCTAGTGACTCAGTGCCTAATTAATGCAGTAGCAAAAGGTGTAAAAGCCTTCCTACAAGCAAGCCTCCCTCTAAGCAAGCTCCTCCCTAGGCAAGTCCCTCAACCAATGGGTTCCACATGAGGCCAATTAATGAGAAGATATTATTATCCCATTAACATTACACAGGTTTATGCCTTCTCTGTAATTAATCATCTTAGAGAACAGCTTCGAACACTTAATGGTTAAATGACTTGCCCAAGGTCACAGGATCTGTGTCAGAGGTAGGACCCAGGTCTTTCTTGCTCTGAGGTCTGTTTGTCAAGCTACCCCTAAAATTATATAACAAATAATAATCATGTCTTCCTTACTTATACTTTGAGAGAATTGTGGGAATGGGAGCTACCTAATAAATCATCTAATGGTGACTTTTCCAAATTATAGTTTTAAGTTCTACTGATATAATTCACTCTTGGTGTATGCTGAGGTCTAATTCAACCATTGTAGAATTGTTATTCAAATGTTTCTGTTGTGTCCAACTCTTCATGACCCCCATTAGGCATATTCTTGGTAAAGATACTGGAGTGGTTTGCTATTGTCTTCTCCAGCTAATTTTTAATTGTTAAATTTTATTTTTAATTTATGGAATAAACCAAACATTTCCATAACATAGTACAATAAAAAAAGATAATTGCATGTGAAACTGCAAATCTACTATGCATAGCTTGCTATTCATTTCAAATATACAACAAAATTGTTATGTGAATTTATTTCTTGTCTTCCCGCCTCCTCCCTTCACTCCAGCTCATTATCCAGTTGAGGAAACTGAGGCAAACAGGGCTAAGTGACTTGCCCAGGGTCACACAGCTAGTAAGTGTATGAGACCAGATTTGAACACAGGTCCTCCTGACTCCAAGGACCAGCACTCTCTCACTTAGCTGCTCCCCATAGAATGATATAATATGCCAATGAATGCAACGAATGAATTGAACTATTTCTTTTTTTAGTTTTTTCAGAGACAAGAACATTCCAATCTACAGGCCAGATTTAGCACTGCTTCCCTGTTTCGGGACTTCTTAATGATTCAGAATACTCATTGTTCATGTCCTTATTCGTATCATGGTACAGATCAATCAATTTAGAGCTGGAAAGGAATTCAGAGATCTACTCCATGAACCTTACAGATAAGGAAACTGAGGCTAAGAGAGGTAAGTTATTTTTCAAGGTCACCTAGGTAGCAAGTTATAGAATAGGGTTATACAAGGCATGCTGATTTGAAGTCCAGACATTTTCTACTACTCCAAGATGCCTGGCCAAAGAGGTAATTTTTCTTTTTCTGGTGACTATTAATACATTTGTTGTATTTTATTTTCCTCTAGGACAAATGGTTTTGCTTTTCTGAGGGAGCACAACCCCTGAAGACTAATAAATAGTAGTTGAAGATTTGGGAATTTTGGGTTTATTAGCATATCAAAAGAGAATAATATGAAATAATATATTTGTTAGGTTATTACTAATGCAGCACAAATTATACATATATATACACACATACATATATACACACACACATATATACACACATATATGTATATACATATGTATGAGTGTGTTGACACACATATACACACAAATATATATACATATATATATATACACACATATACACACATTTTTTTTTTCTTATAGGGGTCCTGTTTTCCATCTTACTGAGAGTAGAGCCTCTTAAAGTTTTTGAAAAAAACAAAAGTAGCTGAAGATTTGTGAATAGTGTTTAATGAGTTAATCTGCATTTTATATAATTAACATTTCAAAGGAGAGTAATAAGAAATAATATACTGGATGCCACAGTCTAAGGATACAACAGAATTTGATAAGAGTAGTTACTATCACTTCAATGTTATTGAGTCATTCTCCTTCCTTTCAATCTCTATGCCTGAATTTCTTTTCTCCCTCTATAATGAGAGGGGAAAATAACCCAGGAAGAATAAACAGAAAAATTTTCTTCTCAAATGATCAAGTGAGACAATAAATACAAATTGCTTTGCAGGTCTTAACACACAATATAAATGCTATCTATTGTTATTGTCATCATCATTATCATCATCACCATCATCCAAGAAAGAATAAACAATAAATATATTGTTTGCAGTTGATAGGACAATGATAAACAAAAATTGAGAGAAAGAGCTGTCTTAGTTAGCTTCTCTCTTTTTGTCCAAGGGGAATGATCTTTGCAATAGGAAGGAAAGGACAAAATCTTTAAGAGGAAGTTAAAACCACATATAAATAGGTATCTAAGGCATATAGTAAAAGAAGACTCAGCTGCTCTTAATAAGTACAGGTCATCAGTTAGAGATGTCTTCCAGGGCAGAGAATGAATTGGCGGTTGTGACTACTGAGGTAATAAGTGTTGCTATAATGGTCTTCGGATATCTTGGAAAACAAGAGGAGTACTGTAAGACAGTTATTCAGTTGTTTCAGTCATGTCTGACTCTTCGTTGACCTCATTTGTTGTTTTCTTAGCAAAGATACTGAAGTAGTTTGACATTTCCTTCTCCAGCTTATTTTACAGATGAGGAAACAGAGGCAAATAGGGTTAAATGAGTTGCCCAGGGTGGATTTGAACTCAGGAAGATGAGTGCCATCTAGCTTTCTAGACTGTGTGTGTGTGTGTGTGTGCGTGTGTGTTTGTGTGTGAGTGAGACACAAAGAGAGACAGGGAAAAAGGGGAGGGGGAGAGAGGGAGAGGGATAGGAAAGGGGAGAGGGATAGGAAGGTGGGAGGGAGAGAGAGAAGGAGAGGTGAAGAAGGAGAGGGGGAGGGGTATGAGGAGGAAAAGAGGGAGAGAGAGATAGGGAGAGAGGGGGGTGGTAGTAAAGGAAGGACAGAGAGGAGAGGGAGGAGAGGAAGGGAGAGAGAGAAAGGGAAAAAAAGAGAGAAACTATAGACTAGTAATTTTGATTCTAAGCAATATTCTAGACTACGTTCTTGAGGCATCTAGGCTTCATAGTTGTTAGGGCACCATACTCGGAATCAGAAAGACTTCAGTTTGAATTCTGACTCTGATGTATATTAACTCTATGGCCTTGGGCAACCCAATTAAATTCTCTTCCAAAATCTACAAAATGGGAATGATAATTGCACCTACCTCTCGAGGTTGTTATGAAGATCAAATGAGAAAATAATTGGAAAGCACTTTGCAAATCTTAAAATTAAATAGAAATGTAAGCATCTAGAAGTTATGGTTAGGGAATGTCTAAAAAAAGGAAATAGTGATCACAAGGAGCTAGCATTGTTTCATTAAGCATATGGCAAGTCACACTAATGTTTTTACCATTTTGACAGGGTTATTACATTTTTAAATGAGGGGAATCCTAGATATAGTTTACCTAAGTTTTAGCAAAACATTAGACAATCTCTCAAGCTGTTCTTGTGGAGCACCCTCTGCTAATGTTTCCTGGACATGATGACCAGATCAATCTGAGCAAAATATAATTTTCAAAAATATCTTTCCTCTGTTCAAAAATGTTCACTGGCTCCCTATTTCCTTCCAGATCAAGTCAAATTCAATACTACCAAAACAGTACCCCCTGGACACTATTCCTATCTGTTATCTTTTCCTGTTAGGATATGAGCTACTTGAGGGTAGGGGCTATTTGGCTTGTTCACATTTTTATTCACGGTGCCCTAGCACAGTGCCTGGCATATGGTAAATTAAATAAGAGATTACTCACCCATTAAGCCAGGTGACATTAAAAGCACTTCACAATTTGTCTTTACATGTACTTTTTGAAAGTTCTTTCTCATTATTCCTCTATGGGAACATTCCTTCCCAGATAAAATTGTGTACTCACTTTTCTCCTAGCACGCCTCATGAAATCCTGTTTTCCCACTCTTATTTTCCCCGCTACACACACACACACACACACACACACGCATGTGCGCACACCTCTTGGCTTAACTAATCTTACTCAAATTTCAAGGCTCAAAGCTCCATCTGTCTCAATTATTCCTTCCCACAGTGAACTCTCCCTTCTCCAAACTTCCGTGGAACACATTTGTCCCACTCACTTGCAATTTATTCTACATTGCCTTGCACTACCAATTATCAACTGGTGTTTTTGTCTTCTGTTCTCATCTTAGAGACTCTTAGAAATCACAGCCTATATTTTATAGGCTATTTCAATGCCACCTTTGCCTCTGCACCACACAGACATTGCCTTGCACATAACAATAACTGACAACTGATTAAAAGAATTTCCTGAACCCTAAGTAGAAGAGTATTTCTTACAAGTAGGAACGATCATCTTTCTCTACCCCCAAATTTTCCCTCTGAAGAGCTGTAGAAGAAAATAAGATTAATCTTGTTTTATACAAAGGCAAACGAATCCTTTATGGCTTTAAGGATGAAAAATTTATTTACGTTAAGGTAACTAATCCCTTTTCATATCTGTTGACATTCAAAAATCAACAGTGCAGGAATTACATTAAATTGGACTTATGGAGGAAAAAAAAGATGCAAAAGATACCATTGTTATATCGTTTTGGAGGCTTAATGGCTATCCTTCAGCAAAGTCCAGAGATAGTACAGGCTTTTCTCCTTAAAATGGGACATTTAACCACTTATGTCATGTTCTCAGTAAAACAGCTGGGTTTTTGTTGTTTTTCACGTATATCTGTTTGTGTTTTTCATATGCCATGACTTGTGGAAATAACTGGCACACTGCAATTACAAATATACTTTGTCTCTATGCTTAGATTTAGTAAGAAATACAGGGATTTTGAAAATGGTATTTTTAAAAGCCATTAATTTCAAGTGGTCATTAAGTGGGAAAAAATCTATGAAATATGTATTTGGCTGATATGGAGCTCACCATTACTTTATTAATTCTTTACCATAAAATATGACAAGGCATATAATACATTCTCCTATTATATATAATTATACAACCAAAAATATCATCCTTTAATTTGAAGATGATTTGAGTAACATAAAACCTTATACAATTTCAAATACATTTTCTCCTCCCATTGTCAACCCCTCAAAAGGGATTTTCTGGTAGACATAGGCAGAAAAGATTGAGAAATGAGACTTGATTTTGTAAGGAGAAAAACCCAATAGTTTTCCTTTACTCACTAATCATTTTTCTTATAGAACTATGTTTTGTTCTGTACAGGTGGAGATCCTACACATAGAGGAGTCTAATGATGCTGATACATAAACTTTTCTTCTATATCAGGGGTCCAGATATGCAGGGACCTTCAAGGGGTCCAGAGACAGATTTCATGAACTTCATGAATTTGGATGGGACAAAATATTTTACACACACACACACACACACACACACACACACAGACATATACATACACATACTTTTATATATACATATATATATTTACTAACTTTTAATTTCCTTTATAATCCTACGTATTAACAAAAAGTTATTCAGAGAAGCAGTCCATAGGCTTCACCAGAGTGCCAAAGAGGTCCATAACACAGAAAAGGGTTAATCACTTAAGCTTTATACCCGAACACTTGCCCTTCACATGGGTGTGAAGGACCCTTCACATGAGATGAAGGACATCTAGATGCATATAAATGTCCAAGTGCCTCCTAGGGGCAGGGACTGGAATTGCTGAATACAGTTCTCTAGTAGTTCAAGCTATGAGTTCAGGGCTCTTTTAGTCATACTTGCCATAACCTCACCATGATTAATGCAAATGTGCCAGGAGGTCTTCCCAGATTCCTCTCCATTCTACTTTAGTTTCTATTTGTTCAACTTTACATTTTAAGTGAAATAACATAAGTGTACTATGTATATATGATTGTACATTCATTTGCTCCAGTCTCTTTCTTTTTCCCAAAATAGGGTGACCAAAACTACTTACCCACTCAGCAAAGTTTTATTGTATGTTAGGAAACATTAACTGAATTAAATCAGGATTTTAAAAAATGATATGTTAAATGTCTGAGCCACTAAGCTCCATTGAAAGATCTGAAATTTCTACCCTTCATGGCAGTAACTGCTCCAGTGATATCTGAGTTCTAAAACCCACTTTGGCTGAGGGTAATGGTTGCTCTCAGAGGCTGGATATAAAGGCATTTAGACATTACCCACCTCAGAGATAGGAGAAAAAGGAAGGTCTCATCTTCCATTGAGTAGTGACTCTACTCAGACCCCTATGATGGCAGATACTGATTCTTGACCCATCACTAGACAAATTCTGGAAGCTAAAGGGTGCTGGCAGTACCTCTAGATGCCTCTAACAACCTCTTTCTGGACCCCATTAAATTGAAGCTACATTCATCAAGTATGATTTTGCACTGTCTTCTTGGATCACATCGCTGGTAATTTCTGGTTGTTCAAAAGCTTCTAGTTCTAACATACTCTTATCCAGAAGTGTGAGAAACATGGGGTGTTGTTCCATTCCTTTTCACTCAAATCACATGAGTTTTGATAGTACAACCTGATCCTTTATAACATTAGGATCATTCCATCCCACTTCCATTTCTCCCATTAAAATGAAGAGGAAATCCCAACTTACAACAACAAGGAGCTACAATAAGAAGAATTTGGCTATAGGGATACATATTGATGAATTTGAGTATTTTGAGAAAATATATTAGGTTTATATTGATGTTAATCGATTCCCACCTTGAAATTATGGAAGCACTCCTCAGAGATGCTCCCCAAACATCTTAGTGAATAATAATAAGAGTCTATTTAAAAACAAAAACCCTGACATTTTCCCGTGTCTAGTACAAGGCCTGGTACATAACAAGCACTTTCTGAATCAAATCATACTTGTCAGGGAATCATTCTCACTTTTTTCTTGCCCTTTCTAAGAGCACGCACGGTCATAGTGGATCAGAGAATAAGAAAGGATTATCTAGCCATTCTTCCAAATGAGTTGGAGGTTTGGGGAGCAGGAATAGAAGAACTGTTTCCCTCTTGAAATACTTCCTAGGAGCCCCTTTACTCTTATCACATCATCAAACTCTCACTGTGCAAACAGTAGGTGCAAATGATGTAAGGAAAGGTTGCAAATGATAAACACAGAGGGTGAGGTTCAATTTGATTACTCAGAATTAGTCCACATTTGCTGCACCCATGTACTCAGAAAACCTTTTCCCAAGTAGAAATATGGAGGGAGGGGAAAATCACATATCACTTTAATTGGGACTTTTTTTTAAATAAAAAGGTCTTTATCAAAAGTTAATTTCTTTTTCTCCACTTCAAAAAAATTGTCATATTTATATCATTACTAAAGATTTTCATAGCAAGTTAACAACTATCAGGACTTTTAGAAAGCAACAGCTTTAGATTTCTTGGTATAAAACTCTCCTATTTAAACAAAAAAACCTTAGTAATTATCCTTCTTCCCTCACTTCAGGATACACACACACACACACCCCTACATGTATGTATGTATATATATAGATATGAGGTATACCTATACATATTATCTATGTTTGTATATATACATATACACACATGTATGTATGTAAGCAGTACACTTACTATTACCTTGTTTTAAAAATTATATATGGGTTTATATACATATACATTCCCAACAATGAATACTCTGGCTCTCAAGTCTATTCAGGCATTCGATTCCTAAAGGCTTGCAAAAACTTGCATTTCAGATTAAGATATTGTGAATTCTCTTAATATTTAGGTGTTAGCCAGTTGTTGTAGAAGAGGGAACATCTATAATATTCACAAAAATAAAAAAAGAGGCATTGAGGCATTTGGCTATGAGTTTCATTCATTTCTGAGATACAGAATAATATTGAAAGCTGATATTCTGAATATTTATTCTTTAAGGGAATTATTCATATTTTCTGGTACACTTGGCTTAATGAAACTACAAGAGAGGCATTTGTGAATAATAATCCCCAAGCTAGGTTTGTGGTTAAAATTATTTTTAATATCTCAGAGACTCAGAGACAGATGAGAAAATTAGGCCAATACAATTTAAGTGACTTACTCAAATATTTTATAAAGAAATAACCCAGAGTTCTCCTAGGAAGTAGATAAAAGAGTGAAAGCAATTTTGTGAATGAGATCCCTGCCATTTAGATAGCATTATTAACCATTAATTAAAGTCAGGTTGTTAGGGACAACAGTATAAAATAAACTCCACTAGTGGGATAGCTCAGCTTCATCAGGGTTAAATAGATCTTTGTGGGCTAATCTACAACTCTAATTATTCTTTACGATTTTTTAAGAAAATGTATTCTGAGCTGGAAATATGAATGAGAGGCTTTGAAATGTCTTATTAAAAGAATGTCTGTATGTGTGGTGACTATTGAGGTAGAATAGACTAATTGGTATTATCTTAGCCCTCAGACTTACTCAGGGAGTAAGAGGAGACAGGAATGACCAGCTTTAAGGGGACATTTCCAGTAAGACTTGCCCAACAAGGTACCAAACAGTGAAGGTTTTATGAAATTGGTAATTTATGGAAGGTGTTTCCAGGGGAAGCCACAAGGACTATTGTTTTCCTTGAGACTCTGAAGCTATGAAACTGTTCTAGTGTTGTGTTTGTTTTCTTTCTTGAGATATTTACCAGTTATGTGACAAATAAATGTAAACTTCTTTCTTTCCTTAAAGGAAAGATGAAAGGCATGAGGAATACCTTTCTCTACTTTACAGAGCCTTAAGGATTCCTAGACAGGATGGAAGAAATAATTCAAGATGAAGCCAGAGAGATGATAAAAAATCATAGATAATAGGTCATAGGGGTAGAGTTGAAATAAGTTTTAAGAGGTTAGAGGACTATAATATAGAGGAAAAAAGAAAAGAGGAGAAAAAAGAACTTTGAAACTATTGAAAGTCTTATAGAGGACAGAAATATTTTTCATATAATGAACAACTAACTACAGCACTCTACAGAACAATAAAATACATTCATAGGTGCTACCTATTTGAGAACTCAGTACAAAGAAATGAGTACAAAGAAATGAGTCACAAAGTGACTGAAAGACCAGGCTATGGATTCCAATTTTTCATTATCACTATAGATGTGAATATTATACATAGATCTATGGAATTTATGTAAATATGTACAAAATAGAATTGGAAATGTTGTGTAAAGACTGGTAACATGATGCAGTTACGTGTACATGACATGTACTCCTGGAAATTGGATCATATTCATCTGTAGATGAGTTTGCATGAATTTTTTATCTGAATTTTTTTCTTTGTGTTGTATTTACAACTTCTGATCCTATGCTTGTGCCTTATATCACGGAAGAGTTTAATTCAGCGTGTACTGTATTACCTGAACTCAGGATTGGATGGCAATTGATTCTAATTGTACCTAAAGGTGACCTCAAGGTGGTACGTAATTCTGTATAAAGAATATTGGAAGGCAGCTTGTTACACTGTTGCATTTATTTTTTAACCTGCTAAAAGAATATTAATAAAAACCCTCTTTCTAACAAAAAAAGGGCCCAGGCTAAAGGTATGTCAAGCTAACACTGGGAGATATATTTATTATATTTGACATGACAAAATTAGCTTGCCAAGATATAAACTCACCAACCACTAGCCCCTTCTCCTACTCCCTATAGGAAAAGCACACAAAGAAAAATCTGGATACTAATGTCCATTGACTTCAAAGTCCTGAGAAAGAAAATGAAGGATGTGAGGACATGGCTAGTATTTTCATCTCTTCTTCCAGATAAAGGCAGTAATTTTGGAAAAGCAAAAAGAATATAGGAAAAACTTCCCAACTACCGATAAATTTATTTCCTTAAAAATTCTCACATTTATTCTCCCTTTTCCACTAGTTTGCATACTACCCTAGTTCAGTCCATCAATACCTACCATCTAGGACTTGGCTATTGTAACAGCCTTTTGTTGGTTTCCTTTTTCCAAGCTATACTGAATGTTGCAGTCAATCTGCTTAAGGCACAAGTGTGATTAAATCACTACCCTGATCAAAGACCTGTGTGATTCCCCATTGCCTCCTTCTATGGAAGAAAGCAAATGTCTCAGCCTGAGACTTAACACTTTTCATAATCTGGCTCTGATCTTTGTATCTTTGACATTAGTTCTCTTCACATACTCTATGTCCAGTCAAACAGTACTGCTAGCACAATTCCTTACACATATTAAATGCCTGATTAATGCCTGTTGAATTGAAATGAATGGTCAACAATGTATAGATAATGTTGAAGAACATTTCATTTTCCAGAATCAGGTAATTACAGTAGAAAAAATTTACTATTCTTTAGCAGGCATTCCTAAGAGCCAGGAGGCAGTTTAATAATTCTATTTCTCCTTCTTCCATCTCCTTTTGTGAGGAAAGGATAAGGAGGGAGAAGGGCACATGAGAGAGAATACTATAGCATATAATGTACTACAGCATATAATAATGAATAATAGACTCCATTAATCAGAATGCGAACCAGAAAAGCACTATATGAGGTAGTAAGAATCTGAAGTATAAAGCAGAAAGCTTTTCAAAATTGTTTATCAGAAGCATTGGGGAGTGGTGTGGGGTGAAGTAGTGGAGTCAAAATGATAGAATAAGAGGAAGCATTTTTTTACCTAGCTCACTCAGCACAACACCTCTACGACCACCCAGACAGAGTACCAAACTGAATGCTTATTGAGAAAACCAAGAAAATGTCACAGTGCGTCCTTTTTTTAGCTGAGGGTAGCTTATGAAGATAGAGGTCTGAAGACAATATGGTGGGAGCTGGCTAAGAATTCAGCCTCAAGTCAAAGACAGGAATATTCTAGCACCTAGGGATTGAAACAGGACTGAGACAGAGCGCTAGGGTAGGAAAAACTAAGGCAGAAAGTGGTCCTAGGGAACCACTGAATTAGCACTGGGAAAAGAACAGATTCAAGATAGCAGCAATTCTGGGTCATAGTCCCAAGGAAGAGAGGAATGATTGCAAGCGAACAGGGCCCTAGCTATTTACTGAGCAAAGAAAATTACCAGAAATTTAGATATGTGGCAACAAGTTGAAGAACAGAGTGGCAACTCAGTTTAGAATTTAGCTAAGCACATAAGCCGGAAGTGGAGACCAAGATCAAATGGGAGGTAGCAGTTCAGTCACTGAACCTGAAGAATGTCTCATTGAGAATGACTTAGTCAAACAGAAGTCCTACTGTAACTCAACCACATACAAACCAAAAATTTTTGTTTATTTACAAGTAAAATCAGATTTAAATAATTGGAGGTATAATAATTGTTCATGGGTAGGCAGGATCAAAATAATAAAATATAAACATAAACAGAATATATAAATCTAAAATATAATAAGAATGAAGATTTTATCCAAAGGAACTTATACACTCAACACCATCCTGATTAAATTATCAAATGGTTTTTTTTTCTGAATTGGAAAAAAAATAACAAAATTCACTTGAAAAAGCAGAAAGTCAAGAATATCAAAGAAAATGAAGAAGGTAAAGGAAAGAAGTTTAGCAGTATTAGATCTTAAACTATATTATAAGGTAGCAATTATCAAAACTGATACTAGCTAAGAAATAGATACAATTTACAACAACAAAAAACATAATAACCTTGTATTTGACAATGTAAATGCTTGAGATTTTGGAATAATAATTTGTTAGAAAAACTGGAAAGCAAGGTGTAAAATTTATGATTTAAATTACATTAAATTAAAAAGGTTTTTTAGAGGCAGAGACAAGAAGGTGGCTGGAAAGCAGGGACTTAACCTCTCCCCCAGGTCCCTCCAAACACCTGTAAAAAATGGCTCTGAACAAACTCTAGAGCTGTAGAACCCACAAAATAGCCAATGGAAGCAGGGCTCCAGAACAGGACAGCCTGGATGGTCGCTGGCTGGACCTAGATAAAAGGGAGATATCACATATTACCTAGAAGACTCATGGATAGGAGAATAATTTATGAAGAAACAAGAAAAAGAGAGCATTGTGAGGCATAACACGGATAACTTCAATTATATTAAATTTGAAAGTTATTGTACAAATAACACCAATGTAGCTGAGACTAGAAGGAAAGCAGAAAACTGGGGAGGGAGGGAAATTTTCTGGATAGATTCTGAGACAAAGATCTCATTTCTCAAATATGTGAAGAACTTTGTCATTTACAAATGCCATTACAAATATATAAAGAATTTTCTCATATAAAGAACATTTGTCATTTACAAGAATATATTTCATTCCCCAATTGACAAAAGGTCAAAAGAACAGTTAGTTTTTAATGAAGAAATCAAAACTTATGTAGCTGTGCTATATATATATATACATATATGTACATAGTTGTATAAAAATGCTTTAAGTGATCATTAGAACAACTTTGATATATCATCTTACACCTAGCAGACTGACTAAAATGATAGATGTTCAACAGGGGAAAGGGTAAACAAGTTGTGGTATAGGATTGTGATGGAATTCAACTGCGATATAAGAAATGATAAGCTGGGAATGATGAGCATAGATAAGGTGGGTAGCTTTGAAAATAATGTGTAGTTATTTATGACATACTTTTTTTCCAAGAAAAATAAACAATCTGAAAGAGAAATGTGTAGTTTTATAACAAATCCACTCTACGTTCTGCTGTGTACATGAAAAAGTCCCTTTCTTGTTTTTGTATTTAAGTTTTAAGTGAATAAAAACTAGCTCAAGAAGAAAATAGAATGAGAGATAATTTAAGAATTAGTGGACTGTCCTGAGTCATAAAAAGTCATGAAAAAGAGCCTAAATATCATATTTCAAGAAATTATAAAGGAAAGCTATCCAGATATATTAAATCCAGAAGGCAAAGTAGAAATGGAAAGAATTCATGGATCGCCACCTTATAGAAATCCCAAAATGAAAACTCCCAGGAATAGTAAAGCCAAAATCCAGAACCTCCAAGTTAAAAAAAAAAAGTGTAAACATCCAGAAAGAAATAATTTAAATATTGTAGAACCACAGTCAGGATCACACAAAATTTAGTAGGTACCAATATGAAGAAACAGAGGACTTAGTATATGATATTCCATAAGGTAGAGGATCTAGGATTACAGCCAACAATAACCTACCCAGGAAGACTGACTATAATCATACAAGGGGGAAATGGACTTCCAGGTATTCCTGATTAAAAGACCAGAACTAAATAAAAAATTTACTGTTCAAGTGAAAGACTCAAGAGAGGCATGAAAAGGTAAACATGTGAGAGTGAGAAATCACAAAGAACTTAATATGGTTGATCTGTTTACATTCCCAAATGGGACAATAATATGTATAGCCCATTAGAGCTTTATCATCATTAGGGCACTTAGAACAAGTGTACTAAGACAGAGTACATAGGTGTGAGTCTTTTATGTTAAGATGAGCTCAAAAGAAAAATGGAAGGTCAAAAAAGGGGTATGTAGTAGGAGAGGAGGAAAAGAAAAGAACAATGGGACAGATTATCTCACATAAAAGAGGCATGCAAGAAGAGTATTTATAGTGTAGGAGAAATGGAAGGGTATAGGCAACACTTGAATCTCACATTCATCTGAAATGGTTCAATAAGAGAATAATATATTGTGATGGCAAGCAGGATGGGACTTTTTGCCTTTATTTTTCTTTAGGAGTGCTTCTGAGCACTAAGGCAGTGAAGTACCTTTGATGAGTCTTGCTTTTCAAATGTAATGGCAAGCAAAGTGGACTTTTTGTTGTCTTTTGTTCTGGAATGCTTCTCAGCACTGATGTAATCAAGTGCCTTTGAGTCTTGCCTTTGTTTCAATTGGGAGTCTTTGATGGAATCAAATCTTTGATGACCTACTTAAGAAACAAGAAAGCTTCAGTCCCCAGACCCCATATCCCATATCCTTTTGCTAAGTAGGTGCTAAACTCCAGGGCCCTGAGAAGTGTCTATATGCTCTGAGGTTGGCATTTGTTTTGGGGGTTTCACTCATTGGAAGAGTAGTCTCGTGGTTTTCCCAGACAAGACTCTGGGTAGCCATTAAGAGCTACCCCAGCTTTGAAAATCCAGATATTGGTGCTTATCTTTCTGATAACTACGTATTGTGATTTGGTCAGACAGATAGAAGCCTGTCTGTTTATGTGTGTTACTTTGCTCTGTTTATAACTCCTGCTTGTAATCTCTGTTTGTGTTTTTCCCCTGAGCTAAGTCAATGATATAAGTATGTTTAATAAAGTATATATGATATAAGTATGTTTAATTAAAGTGAGATTGTTAACCCCTTAAAGTTGCTTTCCTTAGAAAAGCAGATCAAAGAACCTGTGCTAGCAGACTTCTTGTGTGCTGGTGCTGTTGATCTTACACCACCCTGCCCTCCCTACCCACACAAAAGCTGCTAACATTGTTGATACATATACTTACATACATGGTTGGGTACAGAATATGCAATGGGAAGTAGAAGAAAAGGAGATGGTTGATTAAAGGAGATGGGGGTCAAAAGTAAAACAAACTGTTAAAGAAGGTACAGGTTGAAAAAAGAGTAAATATAACAGAACAGGATGGAGGGAAACACATAGTAATCTTAACTGTGAATGTGAAAGAGATAAACTCATCCATAAGAAGAAGGAATACAGGACTGCATAAAAGGCAGAATGGATTGGAAGATAATCCCCCCCCCAAATATGCTGTTTACGAGAGTCACACTTGAAACAGAAGCATACACATAAAGTTTAAATATGGGACTTGAGTAGAATCAATTGTGCTTAAGTTGAGGACAGCAGGAATGGTGAACATGATTTCAGACAAAGAAAAACCAAAAATAGATCCAATTAAAGAAATAAACAGTAAAACTACATTTTGCTAAATGGTACTATAAATAATGAATTAATATTAATATGAGATATATAAGTACCAACTGCCATAGCATTTACATTCTTAAGGAAAAGTTAAATGATCTATGGTAGGAAAGAGTAAAACTATAATAGTGGATGATGTTAATATGCCCCTCCCAGACCTAGAGAAATAACCATAAAATAAATGAGAAAGAAATTAAGGGAACACATGGAATATTAGAAAAGCTAGCTGTGATAGACAACTAGAGAATATTGGGAATAGAAAGGAATATATCTATTTCTCATCTGTGCATGTCACCTTCACAAAAATTTACCATGAATAAGGGAATGAAGTCTTACAAACAAATGATAACAAAAACCTCACTAATAAGCAGAATTATTAAATGCATCTTTTTATTCTGACCACAACTGAATTAAAATTTCATTCAATAATGGACCCTTAAGACATTGTTTAAAAATTAATTGAAACTTAAATAATTTAGTCCTAAAGAATTGGTGGTTAAATAACAAATCATAGAAACAATAATTTCATTAAAAAGAGATATAATAAGACAATATCTCAAAATTTGTAGAATGCTGTCAAAAAAGTGCTTAGGAGAAATTTACATTTCATAAAGCTTATATCAGTGAGGTAGAGTAAGAGCAGTTCAATGCAACTTAAATAAGGTAGAAAATAATAACTCCTAATTAAATGCCTAAGTAGCAATCTAGAAAATCAAAGGAGAGATTAACCAAATTAAAAGCAAAAAAGCTAAAAAATAAACTAAGAGATTTTTTTTAATCAATAGATAAGGAATTGGCTAAATTAATTTTTTGAAAAAAGACAGATAGAATTTACAACCAGTGAAGATGAAATAAGAGAAATTGTTGGGAGCTATTTTGGTCAACTACATGTCAAATTTATGAAAAACGTGTATAGAGGATGGAACAGTTTTTGCATCAGCATCAGCAAAGATAAAAGACAAAAGAATAGCAAATAATAGGATGGTGATGGTAAACATCAGCTTAGAACAAGTTGAAAATCGTAAAAATAATACAGACATCAAAATGCCATAAATAAAACACATTTATATAAGATAATAAATTTTTAAAATATCTCCCTTACTCTGTGAGGTAGGTTGTGAAAATTTTTATTATTACTTTTAAAAATTATTATTTATTTCAGATGGTTTTTTTTATTTGGAGTTAAAAATTTTCTCCCTCCTTGTGCACCTCCTCCATGGAGAAGGCAAACAATAGGATATCATTCATACTTGTGAAATCATGCAAAACATATTACCATATCAGCCATATTGCAAGAAAAAAGAAAATAAGAAAAGTATATTTCAATTTTCTCTCAGACTTCATAAGTTCTTTCTCTGAAGGTGGATAGCATTTTTCACCATGAGTCCTTTGGAATTATCATGGATCATTGTATTGATCAGAGTAGGTAAGTTTCTCGTAGTTGATCATTATAATATTTCTGTTACCGTGTACACTGATTTCTTGGTTCTGTTCACTTCACTTTGCCTCAGTTCAAAAAGGTCTTTCCATGTCTTTCTGAATACCTCTCCTGTCACTGTTTATAGTATAATAGCACTCTGTCACAGTCATATGCCACAACCTGTTCAGCCATTCCCTAACTGATGGGCTTCCTCAAATTTCAACTCTTCACCATCACAAAAGAGTTGCTATAAATGTTTTTGTACATATAAGTCCTTTTCTTTTCTTTCTTTCTTTTTTTGGATCTCTTTGGGACACATATCTAGTAGTGATTTTGCTGTGTCACAGGGTATGCACAGTTTTATAGCCCTTTGGGCTTAGTTCAAAATTATTCTCCAGAGTGGTTAGAGCAGTTCACACCTTTACCAACAATTCATTAGTATCCTATTTCCCCTCATCCCTTCCATCATTTGTCATTTCTGATAGGTGTGAGTTGGTACCTAAGAGTTGCTTTAATTTGCATTCCTCTAATTGATGGTGATTTAGAGCATTTTTTCATTTGACTATAGATAGCTTTGATTTCTTTCCTGGAAACTGCCTGTTCATATTCCTTGGTAATTTATCAATTAGGAAATGGCTCTTATTTTTATAAATTTGACTTGGTTACATAAATATTTGAGAAATGAGGCCTTTATCAGAGAAACTTGATATGAATTGTAGGGCAAATCACTCAACTGTTGTTTGCTTTAATCCACAGGAGAAGGAAATGACAAACTACTACAGTATCTTTGCCAAGAAAACCCCATGCACAGTATGGTCCATGGGGCCAGGAAGAGTCAAACACAACTGAGTGACTGAACAACAATAGCAAAAGGACAGTTTTCAGAACAAATGAGGTAAAACTCTATACTATGAAAACTAAACCTAAATTATTTGACTGAATTATAGGGAGTGCAAAGCAGCTGAGATTCTGGAGAGTCTGAAATCATTTAAATATAAGGAAGGAAGTTGGGTATTTAGTCTAAGAAAAGCTAAGAGAGTAGAGTAACATGGTTGAGAAGTTGTGCCATGAAAGGGAATAAAGTTGTTTTGTGTATTTCTAGAGATAATATAAAGAAAACCTTTTTTTAATGATGTGATCATTGCAATGATGAATCTTGACTCCAGAGAGGCAATGGCCTATTTCCCTCTTTTTGGCTGTTTACAAGTCTGTAATGGTTTCTGGAGGACTTCAGGTAAGAAAGGGGGCAAATATTGTCAGATGGTCAATGTATTGATTTGTTTGGTTTAACTGTATTGGTTAGATACAAGTGAACCTTCTAAAGGATTATGTGTGACCAATACACTTAAAAAGGGAAAAAAATATCACTAAAACTTAAAAAAATTATTTGAATGGGTTCCTCTATGGGATAGTAACCACTTTTCAGAGATATTCAGATGACATTTCTGTCTATGTAAGAGATTATCTTATATAACCTTTAATTTCAGATCTAAGATTTATAAATGAATTTTTGGAATACAAATTAGGAACTACACATATTATATAAGCAAATTATATATACATACATATATATTATATATGTATATATATACATACATATATATTATATATGTATATATATACATACATATATATTATATATGTATATATATACATACATATACATATGTATGTATATTCCTATATGTATTAAGGAAAAATAATCAGTTTTTCCCCTTATTTCATCTAACTGTGGCTAAATTCATCACACAATAAATTTTCTCAATATCACATTAAACCAAACTATATTTCATTCAACTCTATTACTTGGTTTCTGGTCTGTTTCATCCGAGAAATATATAATTGGAAAAAGAAGATACTCTTGTAGCATGAGATATAAAACATAAACATTGTCATCCTCATGAAAAGTGACATTAGTATATAGGTGTAGTAGATAGAGGACTTGTTTTAGGGTCAGGAAGTCTTGAGTTCAGATTCAACCTTAGGTGATTACTGGTTAATTAAGTAATTCTGGGTAAGTCACTTGTCCTCCCAGCTTCAGTTTTCTTAACTGGGAGGTGGGGGTAATAAAAAATCTCATAGGGTGCTTGTGATTAGAATGTAAAGCCCTATGTAAATATTAGCTATTATTGTTTTATTATTATTATTAAAAAATACTAGATTTGAAATCTGCAACTTAAAATCTATATTGGCTTGGGGAAATTACCACTTCTCGGGCCCTGAGTTTCTTCCTTTGTAAAAATGAGGAGGTTGGAACAGTAGATCTACAAGTTTCCTTATAGTTCTAAAGCTATGATCTAGAAGAAGGCATCTATTGGATAGATCCTTTATGAAATATTTAAGGGAAGGTAAGGGCAAAACCCATACAAGATGAGATTTGCACAGCTTGAGACTCAAATGCTTGTACCTCTTACTATGCTTACTTCTTATGTGATCCTGTGGCAAACTACTTAGCCTTTCTGTACCTCAGTTCCCTAATCTCCCACCTATCCCCCCACCCATCTTCACTTTTCTGATATCTTTTTGTATCTTGTTTTCTGTCCTTAGAATGTAAGCTCCCTGAAGGCAGGGGCTGTCTCTTCATAAGCATTTCAGTTAGTTATATTAATGTAAAATGTCCTATATATAATGCCTTGATTTTTTCAAGATGCCTTTGTATTATCAATCTTTTTTAGACCCTCCCAACAAGAGTATTTTGTCTTCTCCATTTTGTAGGTAAAGAAAGTGAGGTCCAGAGTTCCAATGATATGACCAAATTTGGACAACAATTTAGTGGTCAATGTTGGATTAGAAACTCAATGTTCTCACTCTTCAATCTGTAACTTCTTCATTCCACTCAATCCCATTGCCTTCTATTTACTCAATTTGTGTTTTAAGTTAGGCAGAAAGTAGGCATTTTACTTTTCCATATGTTCTCAGATGTAATTACACTTAGGATAAATAAGTCATTAAGAAACTATAAATCAAGCAATTAATTAGCCATCATGACCTTTTAATTCTTCTGAGTTAAAATAAGCTTATGCCCAAACTATAGGAAAGACATAAACAATGCACCATTATTTACCTATTACCCAAGAATGATCAGGCAGTTTTCATGCAATTACAGTAATTAAATTTTCCAACACACAATTTAAAAGTATTTGGTTGAAAACTGGAAGTTTCAGCACCAAACATATCCATTAATTCCTTTATTTAATAAACCAAGTACCTACTATATGGAATGCACTGGAGAAAGCAAACATTTAAATAGTATAAGGGACTGAGATGGGAAACATAAAATGAGAAGCAATTACTTAGGACCTCTCTAATCTCTTGCCATCTGTTTTAATGATATTACTACATGCCTTCCCTTCTCCAGATCCTTGGCTTCAATACATGTTAGTTGAATAGGTCTATTATTTTAATCTCTGAATACCATCAAGCTTCCATTCAGGCAATAGAACTGTTTGATGTCTCTTTAATCTCGTAAAGAAATTTTAGTAAAGTTATCTCAGTGCTAAGAGATCTGGGCTCAGTAAAGACTGCAAATCTTGGGTAATCAATATTAAAATTTTGACTCTTTTACCATTTTTAAGATTTTTGTTATGGTAACATATTTGGGGAAGCTGTTTTAGGCCCCAGCTGGCCCCACATCAAAGGATGGCAAAAGGAGGTAAATAGCTAATACAGTCAAAGAAAGAAAACCAGGTGCATTGTGGAAAGCACTGCATTTAGATTCAGAGGATCTAGATTTGGATCTCAAGTCTGAAGCTGACTGTCCCTGTGACCTGTGGTAAGTTAGACTTTTTGGGTCTTAGTTTCCCCTTCTCCAATTTAACCTTACCCCAGCTTAACCAGCATCTTTTTATGTGTTATTTTCCCCCAATAAAATATAGACTTTTTGAGGGACCTTCTTACTTAGATGTATTTGCATAGGTTTTTAGACTGCATTTGTATTTGTTTAGCTTTGTTGGCTTAGAATGAGTATAAACAGCAATTGTTTTCCATTCTGGCCAGAAACTCAGGGTGTCTTCCCCTCCCAGGTTGACATCTTTGTCTTGATAAACTGGGTCATAAACTCAAGCCCTCAGTAACTGAATGGGTATGGCCTTAGACCAGGGGTGGGGAACCTGTAGCCTTCTAGGTCTTCCAGTGCAGTCCTTTGACTGAATCCAAACTTCACAGAACAATAATTAATAGAAAGATTTGTTCTGTCAAATTTGGAGGATCTCTACCCCTGCTCAAACTGAGACATGGGAAATATTTTAATTTAGGCCGAGGTCATCCACTGCAATGTAGGTCATCACCAGTCCTCTTGACCTTTGTCTTGCCATTGGACTTTGATGACTGGAGGAAAGAGTGAGGCTATTTTGCAGTTCTGCTCCACTCCTATCCAATTCACACTCAAGTCAAGAAATTGCCCTCATGATGTCATTGATCCTCTTGAAGAACAAAGGATTAACAACATTTGTATTCAATACAATACATAGCATGCCCTTATTAAATTCTCTATCATCTATTCTTAAAAAGGGATTAAGCTAGATAATTACTAAGGTCTCTCTCAGTTCTAAATCCTATGATCCTACAAGTATCATTTAAGAGACTGCAGAAAGCTCTGCTGATCAAAATTATCATTCCCACAACCCCTAAAATTCCTATTATTATTGTTAGTTCTGGAAGTCTTCAGTTAGCCAAGCATTTTAACTGGGTTAAGGCATTATACTATTAAGCTTCTAATATCAATATATCAATAAAGATATGCTTGTTGAATGGTTTCATTTGAACATTACCTTATTTTGTCACATACTCGTGAGCAAGTTTCTAAGAGTATCAGAGGGAAGATAAGTGCTTATGTTTTGATGGTGAAAGGCTGTAGATACTAAGAAGCAGGGATGATAGGGCAATATAAGTGGAAATTATGGCCTGTATCAAATCACTAAAGAGTCAGAATAAAACCAGCTCAAGATGGAGAAGGACCCAGACAGATTTCACTCACTTCAAAGATTTTCTAAAGCATTACTGCACTTGGGAATGATAGATTTTGTTACTAAAAAGGAAAAAAAAACATTTAAAAAATGACAGTGTATACCTCAAGAAGATTTTTATTCAAATTGAGGGAAGGGCAGTAATAGTAATAGCATTTTGTAGCACTTCAAGATTTACAAAGTACTTTTCAAATGTTATTTCATTTTATCCTTTTGACAATCCTAGGGGATAGATGCTATTACTATTCCCATTTCACAAATAAAGAAACTGAAACAGACAGAAGTTGTGACTTGTTCAGAGTTGCATAGCATCTAAGTGTCTGAGACAGTATTTGAACTAAGCTCTTTTTGACTCTAGGTCCAGTGCTTTATTTACTGTATACCACTGTGCCACCAAGCTGGCCTAAGAACTGCCTTGAGGACACAATTATTTTCGAGGCATTAATGGAAAGAGTACTGGATCAAATCCCGCCTCAGACATTTACTAGCTATGTGACCCTGGGCAAGTCACTTAAATTCTGTCTGTTTTCTCATCTGTAAAATGGAGATACTAATAGCACGTACCTCCCAGGGTTATTAGGATCAAATGGAATACTAGTTATAAAGCACTTAGCACAGTGCCTGGCAGTTAATAAATGCTTATTCCTCGTGTACTTCCTTTGTAATTAGAGGGCATGCATTCAAATCCTAGCCTTGCCATTTACTCCCTTGGGAAAACCATCGACCTTGTGTGAGGTCCAGCTTCCTCATTTTAGGGAGTTGGAATAGATGACTCAAAGGTCCCTTCCTGATCCAAATCAATGTTCCTATACTCATTTCCCCAATCCAATGCAACTATCATTTATTTCTTCAGGACCTACTATGTCCTGTGTCTGGTGCTGGGTATATAAAGAGAAAACAAATAAAAATATTCACCGTCCTCAGTGAGCTTAACATATTTGTTAAAGAATAAATCACATGAATAGAAAAGGTACTGTTAAAAGGAAAATCCTTTGTGTGGGCTTTCACCCCACTTAATGAGGCAAAACTACAGAAAAAAGAAAATTAAAAGGAATTTATTAAACAATACATCAGGGTAGCAACACATTGACAGGCTGATCACTAGAGATCAGCAAGGGATTCAAAATAGATCCAGCTTTTAATGCTAACTTTCGTAATGAGATAAAGACAATTCGGATTGGTCCACATTGGCAAAAGGGGCTGGGCCATTGCATTTTAGCTCCTCTCTAATTTCTCCATCATATAGAAATGAGATTATTGATAGGGTGAATGGGCTCCTATGTGCTGGGTAACAGGTAGGGGATGACATGCTTTGTGCTAGGTAGCAGAGAATACAATAGCTGCAGACTGGGGATGCCTCCTGAACACTGATGAACAAGTACTCAGAAAACAAGCCAGACAGGAAAAAAGGGAGGTCACTACATAAATTTCAATAGTACTAACAACCATATTTCTTTAGAAAGACTCAGTAATACAAAGTTGTCATACTTGAAAATCAACTATCAAAATAGATCAGTACTAATGCCAATACCCTCAATTTCGATTTGGCCTAATACATTTGAAAGAAAAAGAATTGCTATTCCCATATTGGAAATTTAGAGTAAAAAAACTTCATACAGACGTCAAAATATATTTTTTTGTCAATACAAGCATGTAGTGGGGCAGCTAGGTGGCTCAGTGAGTAGAGGACTGGCCCTGGAATCAGGAGGACCTGAGTTCAAATGCTGCCTCAGACACTTGACATACCTACTAGCTGTGTGACCTTGAATAAGTCACTTAACGCCAATTGCCCTGCCTTCCCCCTCCAAAAAAAAAACCACAAAAAGAAAAAAAAACAATTATAATCATGTAGATATCAATTATTTCTTAAATAGGTATTTAATGGAGAAAAAATAGCTTTTCAACAAGTTGGCTCTGAAAAGCTCAGCTTGTTTCTTGGGAAAAAAATCATGACTAATAAAGAACATCCTACAAAAGAAAAGGTCTTGGATATCCAATACAAAAAAAGAAAAAGTCAATTTTCTTTTCAAACAATAGCGTCCATAACCTCAACCTCATATTCTATACATATGTTAGACAAGCAATGTGATTTTGCAGGATTTCTTGTCAGAAGATATAAAAAATTTAATTATTGTTGTTATTATTGGCCTGAATGAGTACAGGAGTTCCTGTACTGTCACAAAATATCATAAGTCAATCTTTAAATACAGTTTTTAAACTCCGAAATCTCAGAGTTGAAAAGTATATGAGAGATCAAAATAATACCAAAACAGAAATCCCATATTTCTGACAAGTTATCATTGATATTCTACTTGAAGCCCCATAGTGAAGGAAAGTCCAGTATCTCTCAATGAAGCCTGTTCTATTTGTATATACTTCATAATTGTTAGGAAGTTTTTTCCAGAATCAAGCCCAATTCTACCTCTCTGAAACTTTGAGTCTTTGCTCATAGTTCTACTCTCAGAGGCAAAAGACTAAAACTACATGTCCTTTTTTCCTGGCGGCTCCTGAAAATCTTTAAGATAAATTCTATATCCCTCTGAAACTTTTTAATTTTAGCTTTCAATCCTTTCATCGGGCTGGTCATACTGATCTCTATTCACTACTCATTCCACTAAGTAGTCTTTCCAAAATGTGGCACCCAATAATGAACATACAATTCTAGATGTACTTTGACCACAGCAAAACATGGCAAGATTACCTATGCCCTTGTCATGGGCATGGTATTTCTATTAATGCAGCCTAAGATGACATTTTTTTTTGTTTTTTGTTTGTTTTTGACTTCCATGTCACATCATTGACTCTAATTTACCTTGGAATCAACTAAACCCCAAAGTCTTCTTGACATCAGTTGGTGTTGGGCTATGTCTCCTTAGTTCTATATATCTCTCTGTTGAATTTCTGAGCCAAATATAGATCTTCACAATTATTGATTTTAAGTGTTACTTTTTTAGTCTAGATGGCTGAGAGATTTTGGAATCCCAGTTCTCTCATCGAACTTTTTTATTTCTCTCATCTTGCTGTTATCAAGCAAATTTACTAAGCCTGCCATCCATGATTTCATCCAAATTATTGGTAAAATAGTTGGATTGATTAGGAATATGGGCAGATCCCAGAGATCTTACACTAGAGAAAACTAAGGTTGATCCTGATCATTACTCTATGGATTTGCTTCGTTATGCAGCAAATTTTGAATACAAAAAAATTTACTTATCTTGAGTAAGTCTCTTGATTATGTCAACAAGGATAAAGACAATTTCAACCAATTTCAATTTTCAACAATACAAATTTCTGAGTGATGAAATGTCTTCTGGACTATCCATGATATTCCCCTGATCTAGCAATCTTGTGACCTACCAAAAATGAAAGTGAATCTGCCTTTTTGATGAAGTGATCTCATTACACTTTAAAATTCTACTAAATTATTCCTTTATATTTACATAATATTCTTCAATTTGGTTTTACTCTAAAGACTCATTATGGGGTAATATTGAATTAATTCTTTTAAAAAAGTATTATTTCATTTTCCCCCAATTCCATGAAAGAACAAATTTCAACATTCATTTTTAAAAGTTTGAGTTCCAAGTTCTCTCCCATCAGACAGCATTTCTACAAAAGATGCTCCTGAAAACACTGGCTGAGAGCACTGGTATGGATTTCTAGGCCCAAGGCTTTTGGGTTCAGAGTCCAGAACTGTGTCCTTCAGGGTGAGAGGGGAAGATTGTAGTCAAAGTGGTAATGGTTTGACTTCCAGGCACATGGTGCTTCCTGTTTCTTCCTCATGGTGACTTTCCTGCCCCATTTCATTAGCTTGGAATGGATTAACTCTTCTCTATAAGAGCTGCTTCCCTCACATGATGGCTATGAGTGCTGAGCTGAAAGCAGGATCGATGGTCTGGTGGTAAGGGAGAAGGTGTTGCCAATCCCAAGTTCGCATGCTGATATTCTTGTCGGTGGTAATTGGCCAGCCATTGTTGCTGGTGGTTAAGTGGAAGGTGCATCTCTTTTCAATGATATCTGTAGTGGCTAGGCTGGGGAAGTAGTTTTAGTGGCTGGGGGGAATGTTGCTATTGCAAAGGATCTTTTGCTCAAGGTCATAGGCTATCTCCATTAGAGCCTGAGGAAAGATTATGGTCAAGGTGATATGGGTGGTTTGACTTACTTGGCACATATCACCTTCCTTCTCTCCTTCAGAGTGCTCACTGCCTCAGTCAGGCTGGCTTGCCTGACCATTGTGTGTCTGGGAAAATGATTAACCCCTTCTCTGTAGGAGCTGTTTCCCGTGTATCATGGCTTTTAGGGCTGGGTTCAAAGCTTGAGGGGTATTTGTGTGTGGCATTCTGCCACTGTTGGCCAGAAGTTCGCATAGAATCTTCACTAGTGAAAAAATACTCTCTTCCAGTAAGTAGAATTTGATAGAGGATGTTCTCTTTATATACTCACTCAAAGAAGATTGGTTACCAAGCCCTGAATCAAATACCAAAAAAGATGTTTCTGTAAGGTATTCTCATCATTGCTGCACAGATATTGTAGTGACTTTCAATACAAGTTTCTGCCATGAAAGACACAATGCTAAGACATTTGAACACAATCAAAAAAATATCTTTCCCCTTTAGCTAATAATTTTATTATGACTCATATGCTTTCTGTACTTGCTTTTTTATTGTGTGATTAAAATTCAGCAAGCCCTTAACTGTATCCTTAACTATCCATTGAGAGGTAAATTAAACCTTTAAAGATTTAATAGCATATATCAATATGTTAATAATCTATGTGGTACAGAGGAAAGAGTGCCATATTTGGAAATGGATGACTCAGGTTAAAATACTACCTCTACTATTTACTCCCTGTGTGACTTTGAACAAATTACTTAACTTCTGCAGTCCATGCTTTCTTCATCTGTAAAATTAAGTGGTTGGGCTAGATGACCACTGGTCCTTCTATTTCTAAACCTATGCTATCATGATTTGTAATTTCTCCAACGTGGAGGAACTGTTAGCATGGAAATTCCCTCCATCAATATAGATCAGAACTCATCTATGACTTAGAAAACCTAAGGACTGTCCAAGGCACTATGAATTACCTAGGAGCATATCTAGTAGGTGTCCCAAGCATCCCTGAATCTAAGCTCAGTAGTCCTTATAGCAGATAATTCCTATAAATATTTAGGGAACCAAATGGAATTATGAAAAATGACATTTTTGTTCAATTATTTAAAAAAGCAAATACAAGAAGACTATG
>CM053623.1:256178671-256207462 GCA_028646595.1 Phalanger gymnotis
AAAAAAAAACAATGTGAGGTAGATGTTATCATTATCCCTATTTTACATGCAAAAAATTGAGACACAAAAAAGTGAAATTACTTGCCCAGGATCACATAGCTAGTAGTATCTGAGGTAGGATTCCAAGTCACGTCTTTCTGACTCTAAGTTCTACCTTTAATCTGTTGTACCACTTAAGCTACTATTTCCTGGTAGGATTTTCTATCCGGTAGATGACAATGTAGTTCTGGAATTAAAGAGAGAGATTAAGGCTAGATGTGTAATTAGAAGTTTTCCACATAGAGATAATGACTAAATCTATGAGAATTGTTGTAATTATCAAGAATGTGTAGAGAAAAGAGATGAGAGAGCACACGCCATAGTTTTGATGGGACCTCATCCTTAAAGAGAAAGAGACAAAGGAACAAACACGCATCAGGAGAGTCAATTGCCACATAAGTCAAGGGTGGACTATCTTTCAATTATTTTTTTTCAAGTAATTACAACTAGCATTTGTATATCATCAATTAAGTATCAAAAAACCCATAGATTTCTTAGAGTTGGATGAGATCTCAGAGTTCATGGACTTCAACTCCCTCATTTTGCACATCAAGGAATTAAGTCCCAGAGGAATTAAGCATACACTAGTGACATACCAAAGGATGATCTATATATGATTTGCATGTGAAAGATACTTAATTGAATTTGTCATTTTATTACAATAAGCACTGTTAAATCTCAAAAGATCCTGATATTAATTCACAAGATCAACCAAAATTGAGAGAGACACTCTAAGCTAATTTCAGAATACTGATACTGTTCAGAGATTCTTTGTAATAAACTGATCATTTTTGTATTCATAAGAGAATTTTTTGGGGGGAAAGTGAGAGTTGCCATAGGTGTTTTTGTGCTCTTGGATGTTAAGGACTATGTCAGAATGACAATTCTCACCATTGCTACAATAAGTTATTAATACCTAAGAGGAGTCAATTTATGTTGTACTATTAACCAATTTTGGACATGAATTTGGGGAAAAACAATTTGAATTAGGGAACAAGTGATGAAAGGGAGAAAATAATGTATTTTGATGGGTAATGAGAAACGTATAGAATGTTATTTTTCATTTTCCAAAATAAAAGGCCTTGCATTAATTACTAGTAATAGTTTAATTTGATTAACAAAGAAAATATCTGATATTATATTATTGTATGACATTTGCCCACAAAAGATAAGTACTAAAAGATTATAGTAAGACATACTGAAAATCACCTCAAACCATCAATCAACAAATATTTTTTGTGACAGTCTTGTGATTTCTTTGGGGGGGGGATGACCTTTGATTTCATCAGTGGTGAAAACTTGCAGGAAAGAAACATACTCTTCAGATGGAGATTGACATCTATTTTGTTACTTGAAAGTTTTGAGTTGTTGTCTGGAGGACTGAATAATTAAGTGAATTGCCCAGATACCTATAGTCAGGATGTATCTGAGATGGGACTTGAACCCAAATCTCCATCCACTATCCCATAATTCCAAATTGCCATTTCAGCCTTGTAAGAGACATATAGAATTTGCTATCCAAAAGGTTGTATAGACCAAAAGTATAAAGGGATTCAGTAAAAATCTTAAATATATATAATCTTGAATGATAGATCAACAATGTTATCAAAAGAAAGTTAAGTGTTCAATAATAATAGCTAGCATTAAATAGTTTGAAGTTTGCAAAGTGCTTTACAAATATTATTATATCTTTATAACAATTCTGAAAGGAAGGTGCTATTATCATCCCAATTTTATAGATGAAAAAACCAAGGTAGATCAGGTTATATGGCATGCCTAAGGACACAAAACTATTAAGTATTTGGCATTTAAGTGTCAGATTCAAACTCAGTTCTTTATTTTCTTTGGGTCCAGGACTCTATCTTCTGTGCCACCTACCTGCCTCTCTACTGCATTACGAAAAGATGGTAACTATAAATGTACTTTCACAAATGACCCATTGTCAGATCCCTGGGCTATTGATTATATAGCTTGCACTTTTTTTGTCTCTTAAAAAAATAGAAACAAGAAGAATCTGTACCTGTTGATAGATGGAATCACCTTGGCCTTCAAGCTGGTTAGATAAGCCTTAATGATAATCTTCTTTTGATGCCTCAACATTGCCAAGGTAACAAAAGGCTCTGAAAGCCGAAGATTTCCCTTAAGCTGGAAAAGATTACAGTATAGGGCTGGTGATACAGTGCATCTGTTATGTGAAGAGCAATCACTGTAAAATTGGGACACAATCATTCAGCCCCAGAAGATTGTCCAACAGGTTTTAACTTTCATTTGCTCATCAGACATTCATGGATATAAGTATAGAGCAGAGTTTTGAGCAAAACTGACTGAAGGAGTAACATACAAGAAAATCATTAACCCTAGAAGTATTGAAGCGTGTATTAGCAAAGAGTATATTGTGACCCATATGTCAAATGGCTACAGATGTAGTAGCTTATGCACTCATAAAATTTAGACATCAAAAAACCTTCAGCGATAATTTAGTTTAAAAAAAAATCCCCTTCATTTGACAAATGAGAAAACTGAGGCCTAAAGAGGATAAATGACTTTCCTCAAGTCACATAATTAGCCACAGAACTGATGCTAGAATCCAGATCTCCTCAGAATACCAAAAGAACAAAACTATGCAAAAATATTAAAGATTCCAGTAGCAATTAAAAGAGGTGGAGAGGACCAATGTTAAGAATGCTACCTACCTCCTGACAGAAAAAAGATAGGTTAAATATTCAAAATGAAACATCTTTGGATGGTACCCATATTGGAGGCAGCTAAGTCATTCAGTAAATAAAACACTGCAAAAGACCTAGGTGTGTGATCCCGAGCAAGTAACTTAACCTTGTTTGCCTCAGTTTCCTCATCTGTAAAATGAGCTGTAGAAGGAAACGGCAAATTACTTCATTATATTTGCCAAGAAAACACAAATGGGCTTACTGTTGGAAACAACACAACAGCAACAATAATGGAGTATATTTTGTTTGATTATGCATATATAAAGGTTTTTTGTTTTTGTTTTTCTCCAATGGGGTGGGATATAGAAGAAAAAGAAATGACTCTAACAAGGCTCTATCCATTATGCCATACCACCATTCACTGAAAATATTATTATCCCCATTTTGCAGTTAAGGAAACTAAGGGATAGTAACTTCCATGTGGAATCAGAGGAGCTGAGTTTAAATCTTACCTCTACTACTCACTCCCTCTCTAACCTTGGGCAAATCAATCTGAGCTTCAATTTTCTTATATGGAAAATATGATGGTTGAGGTCTCTATCATTTCTAGGTCTGTGATCTTATAAATGAAAATAAATCTCTAATGCTTCTATTGAGTAGTAAATGAAGACAGAAGAGCCCGAAGAGAACTACCAATGTAATTTCAGAGAAGCTTTTTAAAGGGGGGAGGAGGGTAAATAGAGGGGAAGAAAGCATTGTTTGATTCAGAAAATGTCAGTATCTATTGGAACAGCAGTTAGCATAAAGCTGCATCAGCTGGCATCCTAAGTTTGCTGTGCATCCAGGAAGAAAACTTAGAGGTAGTAGTGGAGTGAATTCGGGAAGTTGTGTTGTTTTTTTCGGGGGGCGGCATTGGTTTGGGATTTTAAAAGAAGACAAGGGAAATGAGATAATTGTGAGCATTTTATTCAGGAGATTTGGGTTTTAATTGATAGGATTAAAAAAAAAAAAACTCTTAAGCCTCAATGGACAAAGAGTGATGTCCAGAGTTTTAATAAAATAAAGATCTGTCTGTGATCTGGAAAAACACTTTTCCCAGCACTCTCGCCCTCCTCCCGACAGGAAAAAGATCTGCTGTAATAAAGTGTGATTCCCTTCTCCACCTTCCCAAATCTCCTACCTCCCCGCATCCCCCCACACATATATCTTCCTCTCCAAGTTACTCTAGTGGTTCATTAAAGAGAAGGCACAAGTGCTGTTGTGAAATAAAATCAAATAGAATTGATGCCTAGCCCCGGGACTTTGTTTCCATTTTCTCCAGGAGCAAGACTTGGAAATGAAAGCATGAGAAGCCCAATCCGCCAAATGTGGAAAGGGGGCTAGAGGACGCCCCTACACGCATAAACACATTTTAACTTGGTCTGCCACCCTCTCCTCTTAGAGTCAGGGGTCCCCAAACCGCATAGCTTAGGGACCTCCGTCGAGTACAGAAACAGTATCTTCTACCCAAATCCCCCCCCCCCCAGTCCCTGGCAACCACACATAGTCCCATTTTCTTCTCCTGTTCCCAACGCCAGCTCCTTTAAAGGGCAAAGTGGTAAGCTCCTCCCGTGGTCTCGAAGGAACTGTCAATCCGTGGGGCCGCGCTGCTGTGATTGGCGAGAAGGACAGTGTTGCCTGGTACCTCCCTCGCCCCCATTCAGATTGCCAGCGGTCTTTTGGTTTGGATTTTGCTGGAATGTGGAGAGCGGGCTTTGGGCTGACGCCTGAAACAGGTGCAAGAGCGGAAACAGAAGCAGGCGGCGGGGAAACCCTCCTGCGACTGCGTCCTCTAGTCCAGTGGGCTCGGAACCTTGAAGTGGATCGATCTCTTTCCTAGGAGGGAATAACTCTGCTAGAGCTTCAGCGAGCTGTTGTACACATAGAAAAGGAATTACAGACCCCTCCTCTCTAGCCTCATCAACCCCCCCTTTCGCCGGTGACAGAGTATAAATCACCTGCTCTTCTGCTACCTCTCGGTTTCTCCTCCACTCATTGTACTGAAGAAAAAAAAAAGGGATCCTGTTGGGAATCGCCGGTGCAACTGGCTGTAGGGAGCTGTCTAAGGTTCTGAAGCTTTCCCAGACACCTTCTTCATCCAGGAACTGTTGGTATTTTGTGTTTTCCATCACGTCCCTTCTTTTTCCCCATGCCTTGGATACTCCTACTTTCAGTAATGTAAATGACTGATTAGAACATGGCCCAAGTGAAATATTTTCGGATAGCTGCTTCAGGATTTTACTTCTGGGAAGCAGCTGTGTTACTCAGGTGAGTCCACTTGTAGGTAGCAGTTGGGCAGATGAATTCCCTCTGTCTCCTATCTGATTAAAACCACTTTGTTTCTGATAAAACAGAGACTGCTCTTCCTATGTAATACTAGCTGAAGGTGTCTCTCCTGCCTTACTTATTTTGCAATTCCTCTGAGGTTTTGAAAGAAAAATGAAAAGGAGCTGGATGATTAAAGGTAACTTGCTTCTAGTTGCCCTTTTCTACTTTTGACTGAATTGCATTAATTGATCTTTACCTTTCACAGTCATTACTTTCCTTTGCAACGGAGATATCCCCGGAACATCTGATCATTTGGAAAGTCTGAATTGTCTATTACTTCCCCAATCCCAGATTTCCTATGGGGTTTTCTACTTCCAAATGGGTTCTGAATCCATTTCAGTTTTCCAAGTCTGCTATTTTATATACAAAAGTTATACGAAGTCTGATAACTCATTGTGGGTAACTTGACATTTTAAAGGTATAAATTAGAGTTCAGGAACGTTTGTCAGAAAAGGACAATTCTTAAGGGAAGAGAAGTACTGAATCCTAGAATAACAGAGGGGAAATTAATGTAGAGAGATTTGAATTCTCTGTAATTGGATTTCCCTTAAAAGCTTTCATTATATTTACTAGGACCAGAATTGTTTAAGAAAAACATTAATCTGATAATCCACCTCTTCAAACAATTAGTCTTAAGAAATAAGTCCATATTGTGGTTCAGTGAGAATTTTTTGACTGCTAGCTATTTCTTACAAAATTCTTGCTCCTTTTAAAAATCTTGCAAGAAGGAAAAGGGGGAGAGTAGACTAAGAGTGTGGAATCTTTATCATCTTTTTTGATTCTCAATTTTACATTAAAAATGTTCCAATCCTACTTATCAAAGTATTGTACGGTGCTTTCCTTCCACCAATTAAAGGTAAAATTCACTGGTATGTAATAGATCAGTTCAATACTAATGAGCTTGCCATATTACTAACTACAATTTTGTTCTACGATGATTTTTCTTTGCATTTAAGAGTGTACTCATTATCAGTTTACTTTAATTTCCTAGTGTTGGAAACCTTTGAGATATATTTTAAACATGTTGAAGAAATGGTATCAAGAATGTAGGAGTGGAGACCAAGCATGTGTGCATGTAAGAGGAAGGAATTAGAGCAAGTATGAATGTGTACTTTTAATAGTATTGCATATTTTATTTATGAAATGAAAGAGTAAGAATAAGTGGAGCAGGTGTTTGAAGCACAACTTCAAATAATTAGTGTAAATTTCATGCAACTTCATGCTTTCTTGAAACTTATGATAATCTCTATTATTTAAATGGAATAAGAATGCAAGGCTCCCCTAGTTAAAACTATTGAGATCTACTTTATTAGAAAACAGATGATATAGTGAATTTTTATAACTCGATATTATTTTACTTTTATACCCTAACATTAAACTATATCATCTTTCTCCATGAAAAAAGTAGTGAACAATTTTGAGGAAATTGACTTTTTTCTGTTAGAAGCATTTTTCATTATATGGAATTGGGAGGGCAGGATTACTAAAATTTCTTTAGACAACTATATTTTAAATGTGTGTAGTGGCACTTTATTTTTGCATGCTATTGTGTCAAGATATCTCTTCAAAGATGCCCTTAAGTAACTAGGTTGCATGATCTTTATTGAAATAATTGATGATGTGTATAAATTGATTTTGGCTTCTGAAAGTTTTTATGTTACCTGAAATTACTGTAGTCTTAAAGTGCACTTATTGAAATGACATAAAGGAAATTTCTACACATATGGAGGTTCAGTGTGGAAGTATCAACTCTACTTTGATCTTTTTTTTCAACTTCCTTTTATTTTTGTTTTTCATAAACATGACCACATTTTCTTGGCCATGTTACAGTTTGGTATTAGAGTAGTCCTTCATTTAATAAGAAACTTTCAACTTCAATAGAAAATGAAATATTTGTTTCTTTGGGGTGACCAACAAAGTACAAAACTACCTTAAGTAGTACTGGAAAGGAAAGCTCCCCCTAATGACAACATTGTATAAAAGTGATTTTCATAAAGAAATAGTTCTTGGACCTTTGAAAAATAACTACATTTTTTTTCTTGATATCGTTGCTCATAGAACAAAAAGAAAAGCTATTCTATGTAAAAGTGTGCCCTAACGTTAGTGTTATTTATTCATAATTTAATTTAAAGCTCTGCTTTCAAAGTCACCCTTTTCAGGATAATTAGGAGCTACCTCACTTGAAACTATAAATCAGTAGTCGTATATATTAACCCATAAGGAATTAAATGGAATTAACTTTTGACGATGTTGCTTTTGATCAGTACAGTGTGGGGGTTATGGTTTATTTTATTACTATGCCATTCCCCTACTTGTTCAGGCTATTTCTATGTTAGCCTATATGGTGATTTTATCTATTCTTGTGCTAATTTAATATTATGTTTGAGTTATTCTATTAGGTAAAAAGCTACTATAAAAATATATTATTAGGCTAGGAAAATGTGATGGAGAAGCCCAATGTATTAATGTTAATTTTCCATCATTTCTATGGTGATATTCCTTCATTTATGGGTGTTTCCTTTATTTTCCTTGTATTTTTAATTATCATAATGATCTCCAAATTAGGAATTGCTGTGAAATGGTAGTTATCTCCCCAAATGTTTTTCACAGCTTTACAAACACTCTGTGTCTATAGGTTTGGATGGGGAAGGTGGGAGGTAACCCTATTAACTGAGTCTTCAAGGCAAATAGAGATTCCAAGAAGTGGTGGTAAGAAAATCATTCCTGGAGAGGTGAAAAATTGAGTTAAATATAAGGAAATAATAAAACTAGTTTGATTGCAGCAGAGAGTGTGGTAAAGAGTAACAATTTGTAATAAAGTTGGAAAGGTAGTTTGGGGACAAACAAAATCCTAACAGAAGAGTGTATGTTTAATTCTCAATCTCAGCTATGGAGTCACTGAAGTTTATTGTTGGACAAGGAGTATAGTGAGCCATACATTCAGGCCTGAACTTTAGGAATAACAGCTTGGCAGCTCTATGGACAATAGTTTGGGTTAGGATGAGACTTGAGATGAGAAAGCAATTTAGGACGTTAGAAAAATTATCTAGGTGAGAGATGATGAGGGTCTGAAGAAGAGCAGTGGCTTTGTAAGTAGAAAGAATGGGATGCATGTGGAAGATATCGTGGAGATGAAAGTAGTAATATTTGTCACCTGCTTTTATATGTGGAGTGAGAATGAGAAATTGAGAATGGCACAGTAGATGTGAATTTCAGTGACTGGAAGAATAGTGCTGACTTCAACAGAATTAAGGAAATTTGGAGAGGGGCATTTTTGGGAGGGGAAGGATTAATTTCATTCTAGAAATGTTAATCTTAAGATATCTGAGGAACACCTAGCTAAAAATGTCCAATATGTAATGAAGTGGGACTAGAGCTCAATTGACAAATGACACATTAAGATGATTAGATAATTAAAACATTCTATATATTCATTCACCATTGAATACCTCTACCATCCACCAGAAATGAATTCTCTGAGAACCCAGTAGCTAGTATGCAAGACCAGAAAGATTAGGGGCATAATAGATGAAGTAAAATAGTAAGGTCACCAATCTGTCATCCATAGTATCTCCCTGCTTGCTTGCAATTTTCATCATTATGGTCACAAAAGAGCAAACAGTAAAGAGAACCATTGGCTTATAATGGACAGATGAACTACATAATAGGAATATATATAAACTTCACAATTTTCCTGAGAGTTAGCCCTAAGGAAGAGGGTAGGCTTGAAAGAATCTTAAAAATGATCTTTGCCAGGTTGTACCCTATTTTTGGTTCTGTAGAGATCAATGGAAATATGCCTGGTAAAAGGAAGGTGAAATAAGGAATCTTTCTGTGTGAAGAGGTTTGTATAACATGTTATGTTTAGAATTTCAAGAATTCCACTGCATAATTATCAGATGAAAACAATTCTCCACCCCCTGTAGAATAGCATGCTTGTAATAGGAAAAAAAAGAGAGTAATGAGCTAATGAGGTGGTAGAATTAAGAGAGCTAGAGGCTTAGAAAAAGGAAATGACTTGAATTTCTTCTACTTTATTCTTTGATTTTCTTGAAACTGTATTCTGCTTTCATCCTGCTCCAATTCAACTTCCACATGTGCCAAAATGATCTTCCTCAGGCACAATTCTCATAACTGTTTCCTAACTCAAAACCAGTAAAGCTACTTCCTGACAATTATAAGGTATAGGCTCTTTAAGCTGTTTGGAAGGTCATCCATTTGCCCCCTCCACTGAATTCAACCAGTCTCTCATTTTTCCTTTAAAACAATTCTTAAAGAATAAAATGAGCTGCTCGTCTCCCTCAGCATACAACTTACTCTCCCTCATTATGTCATTTATGTTGAGTTTAAGATATCTAAGGAGGAATCTCTCCTCTCTCAATGTGAAGAATGCCCTTCCCTATAGCAATCCTTCCTTAGAAGTTTAAATTGCAAGGATGCAAAGTATAAGAATCATCTTAAAATTTACCACAAGAAATTTTCCTTAATGAATCTCATCTGACCACCATAATTCTTACATTCTCAATTTGTGCAACATAACTTTTAAGTATTTATTGATGTGTTTTCTTTTATGTGTTTATATTATTAGTTTTACATATACTTTGTCTCCCTCAGTATAAGATAAGCTTAGATGGCCTCTGAGATCCCTTATGACTCTATGTATTTATATGTGTGTAAATGTAGTAAATGTATATTTGTGTATGGGTGTGAGTATGTCTTTTCTCCAGGAACAAACAACATGTCACTAGCACAGTACCTAGAAGAAACTTGCTGAGTGACTGAATTTTGATTGTCTGATGTTTTCATAGTCTAAAATGACCTGGGAATGAATAATATTTCAATCATTAATGTATTGCCTTAGCTAAGTTTATAGAATCTCATTGTGGTTTTCTCATGGATATTGAGTCATGGACATTTCAGCTGCAACAGCTGACTGGAGGGAGTTCCAAAACTAACAAATGCATATCTCTTGAAGCTTTGAAGTAGAATTGCAAATGTTCAGAAGCACATATACAGCTATAAATCAATAAAGCCCACATATTAAGTATCTCTGATGTACCCAGCACTGCATGACAGTGACCAACAAAAAGGTATCATAAATGTTCATAAAGAGTTAGTGTGTCTAGGTTGAGGAGAGACCAGAAAATCATATGAGGGAATTTGAATATGGCACTTATATTGTTATATATGCATTCACAGTTCTAGACTTTTATTCTTTATGGATCTACTAGAGGCTCCTGGATGGAGAAGCAAGGTCATTTTTAAAACTCTCTTTTAGAAAATCCAATATACTAGTATTATAGTTAGGTGGATTGGAAAGGAAAGAAAGTTGGAATGGAGATTGAGATAAAGTTGAGGGACATTGCAAAGGAACAATAACAAGAGATTCTAGTGATTTGGTATAAAGATGAGGGAAAAGTTCAGATAACCCAAATTTTTCTAGCCTAGATAATAATAGCATGGATATATCACCAACTTAAATGAGATAACTGGTAAGAATAGACATCTTGAAGATATAGGGATATTTGGTTCTGGTGATTTTAGAACATTCACATGAAAACCAGTCAAACAATCCAGGCAGCTGGATGAATAGGTTTAACTCCAAGTGAGAAATCAAGCGTGAACAGTCAACTGCATAGATTTATAGCTCAAACACCAGAGCATATAAGTTCATCAATGGAGAAATAATAGAAAATGGCACAAGGGAACAAAGAATATAGAATAAACACATGGTTGAAGAATGAGATAAAGAAAATGGGGAAAATAAGCGGCAAGATAACCAGGTTCAAGGGTTTCAAAAAACACAGATTCAGCCAATTTGCTTTAATATGACTATAAAGTTTAATGATCAGCATACAAGATATCAGTGGAATATTCATTCGAAAAGGGTCTAATACATATTATTATCCATATCATTGTCATTTCTCATCTCCCATTTTGTTGTGTTGGAGGGAAGCAAAGTCATACATAAAAGCTGAATACTTGAAAGGTAACTTTGTCCAGAGACTAGACTGGTTCTAGATAGAGTCCAGATACTAAGAGACTACAGAATTTTATCTTGTAGTAGAAAAAGGAAACTAGAATCTCTTACAAATGAACCAGTAGGTATTAGTAAAATTCCTTTGGACTAAGGGTCTGAAATAATGAATATTCACCATTCTTCTTTTTTCTATCTACATATTCCCTCTCTGCTTGGGAAAAGAAACCTACTTCAGGTAATCACAGAGGGAGAGCTTTTCAAGTAAGTGTAATTAGTAATGCCAAGTATTAAAGAGATTTCAAAGAATATGAGAACTGAGGAGAAAACTTGACATATTTGGCAAGAAGGGACATATTAGTAAATAATAAAAAATGCAGTTAAGTAGATTGATTAGAGTGAAACCAGACTGAAAAGATAAAGAGAAAGTAAGGGAACAGAAACTAGAACCAGTAGATGAGTAACACATGGTTGAAGAAAGTTGAGTCACAAAGTTATTAAAAATTACACACACATAAAATAGTTTAAGGTTTTTAAAATGACCCTGTCACAACCTCCTATGGATCAGGTATTGTTATATTGCATAATCTCAATTTTCAGACCAAAAGACTCAAGCTCAGAGAGATGTTATATCAGTTATATAACAGTTTCAGTTATGTAACAATTAGGCATCTGAAATATGATTTGAATTTAGGTCTTCTGACTTTGAATAATATTATAATCATTATAATATTCTGTAAGGAATGGCTAGAGAGATTGGTATCTGGGAAAGCTAGAAAGGTGTTTTTATTTAATTTTTAGTATTCTTTACAATGGGAAGGTAAAAAGGAAGATTCCCACAAAGAAAAGGAGCTAAAGATGCAATGTAAAGTCAACAATTATAGGGACTGGATGCTCTAAAAGATGGGAAAGGATGGGGTACAGAAGTTAGTAAAAGGGTTAGTTCTAGAGTAGGAGAAATAAATCTCTTCTGAAATGGGAACATAGGGCAGATATGGGTACCTTTTAAAAATGAAGATACAGGTACAAAGAGAAACATAATAGGCACTCAATCATTTCCATAAAGCATGAGGCAGAATACATATTAAATTAGAGGAGATGAATACATGGAGGCAAAAGATATTTTGACTATCAGAATTCTACATGAATTATCTAACACGACATCACAACATAACAATTTATATGAAACATGCAATGTCATAGATATGATAATGTCATAAATTTGGCATAATCCTGCCTACATGCAATTGTATTTTTTCTGTTTATGAATGTCAAAATAATAATTAAATAATTTTAATCATAATTTTATATGTTATCAAAAGATACAACTTTCAGTCTAGCAGAATATTCATGTTTGTACTGTAGTGATTCATAAAATAAAAACTAGAGGGAACTCATTTCTAAAAACTCAAATACGATATGGATACATACTAGATCAAGCTCTTAAATTACAAAACTTGTCTCTGTATTTTCATCCATTGGCCAAACTCCAGACTAAAACTCTTGTTTCCATTTGATGGCTAAACTGCAATTCCCATTAAAGAACCTGCTTCTCTTGGCTACATTCCTAGTGGTCAGAAATCTGTGTCACAGAAATCACCTTTGTAATTAGCACTTTTACTACTTGAAGTTTCAGCCAAGAGGTCAAGAACTGAGTATATGTAGTGGCAGCCCTAGAGATAGTGCTCTTAGAAGACAATTCTGAAGTGCTGGCAAATAAACTCACACTGTTGAATGTCACAGAAGATCCCTTTGAGGAAAAAGAATTCTAGAACTTAAGAAAATCTCTCCTCCCCACTCTTTTCTTCTCTTTTCCATTCCTCCTTCCCAACTGACATACAAACATAACCATATGCCTAGCTTTGAGTTTCTCTTTTGCTGTTTGCAAACCTATACATGTTGTGTCTTTGCCACACTTCATTTCTCCTCTATGGGCTAGCATGATTCTCTCTCTCTATATATATATATGGTTGCAGCTTAATGCATGCTTATGAAATTGATATCATTTCAATAACTGATTAGGAAAAAAAGGTTTAAATTTCCTTTCTGTCAAGTTGTTGCCTATGACAGATATTTTTGTCATTTTCTAATTCAACATTATTTTATGAAATATCACTAATAGGAAATGGGCTAACATTATATCATATGTAGAAACAAATAAAGATAAAAAGGTATAGGCTTTAAAAGAAGTTGCTTCTTGAAATAGGTCGAAGTGAAAGGCTCAAAGAAATTGGGGTTAGAAATCTGAATGTGGAAGTCTTACAATTCTAAAAAGTTTTTTACTCATTTTTGCTGAGAAAATGTCTCTACAAAGCTTTTCTTTTCTTTGGTCTTCATGTTCTAGTTCTTATAGTAATAAAGCAAAGAACAAAGCTTCAGTGTTCAAGCTTCTTTGAAATGCAGATAAGTGATTATTATGAGGCAAAGGCAGAACAAATGACAGAAGGAGGGAAACTGCCAAAAATATTTCATTTAATTTTATTATTTTCACAACATACAATTTTATTTTCCATTATAACAGTTCCATATCAACACAGACTTAGGATTCGAGTAAATTAGGATAAATATTTTCTAAAATGTTGAAAGCATTCCATGTCAAACTGAATGTGTGAATTATCTGACTCCATCATAATGCTTTACTTCAAAGCCTACAAAGTGATTTCTGGCACAGATTTGGCTTTATATCTTATTCTTTGGAAACAAATTATTTCTGGAGATTTTTGTTAGTAATATTTTTCTTTTAGGCAGTGAAGAAGATAAGCCATCTAGAAGGCACAGGGGCTAGAACATTTGATCTAGAGTCAAGAAAACCTGAGTTCAAATCCAGAATCAAACATTTATTAGCTGTGTGACTCTGGGCAAGCCTCTTACCTGCCTCAATTTCCTCAAATGTAAAATGGGGATAATAATATCATCTACCTCACAGGGTGGTTATGAGAATAAAATGCGATAATATTTGTTAAGCATTTTGCAAACATTAAAATGCTATATATATATAAAATAGCTCTAGCTATTGTAAGAGTTTGATTTTCAAGAACAAGAACAAACTCTTTGTTTTTTACAACTTACTAGATTGCAACCACAGTGATAGTATGCTAGGTGAGCTTTAGATAAAAAAGAGTTCTTGTTAAACACTGGGTAATAAATGTGCTAGTGAAAAATTTTCTAAGTATAATGGGATGGAAGCCTTCCCCCCTCACTTTACTGTGATTCTAAGGAAAAAGCTAATAAATATTTGAAGTCATCTTCCCATGAAGGTTTAGGAAAAGTAAATGGGGTTTTTTTTTTTCCCTCCAGAGGTGTAAGTGAAGAAAGATTTTGAAAAAGTGTTTATGCAATACCCATTATATGCATAATACTGTACTAGGTGCTTTGGGGGAATATATACATATGCTTGAGTATCTAGTTACACCATTTTTCTCTTCAAATATCTCCTGTGGCTCATTATGCCACTTTGCTGATTAATAGAGCAAAAATCATTATGTAGACTACAGGAAAGAATATGATATATTATAAGAGAGATGTAGAACAAGAGATGGATAGATAGATGGATGATATATATATATATATGTATATATATATATATGTGCATATATATATATATATGCCTAGTTCCTCCAAATCCACATAAAACAACAGAGCTAAAAACCTTTAGAGAAAATAAATGCATATTCAAGAAAAAGGAATAATGAAAGAAATGAACAAGCAAGGGAAAAAAATTCCAACATAGTGAACAAATTTTATGAAGTAAAAGGCACCAAAGGAAAAATCATAAAGGAAAAATTGAATCACCATTTTTCACCAAAGCTTGCAACATCACAAAACTCATCATGATGAATGATAAATGTATTAAAGTAAATTGTCAAAAGTTCTGACTGCACTAAAAGAGTAAAAAAAGAGCAAAGTAAAATTAAACCTGTGAGGGAGGCAGTGACATGAGGGCAAGGACAACTTTAGAATTATCCATGGATAATATAAGCAAATGGAATCACCTAGAAATACATATGATATTTCAGAAGACAAAAAGGTAAAAGCAGAACAGTTATGAAAGCAAATGAAAAATAATTGACTTAAATAGAAGCAAGCTTATAACCTAATACACATGATATAACTGGAATGTAGACCTCATGGAGAGTGTAAAGATTGTTGGCCTCCAAAAATGAGAAGCTGACTGCTGCACATCTGGAAATCATGAAATAATATTATCCAGAATTACTGAACTCAAGGACAGATTGTTGATCAGCAGAATCCAGAGAACATCAGAAAGGATGAGATCCAGGCTTACCTGACCCAGTGTTGTTAAAAATCAAAAGTATAATGAGCAATCATTTCATAAATGGACCAAAAAAAATCCATCTTGAACAGGATCAAAAAAGTACATTTAAATCTTGTAAAATTTTCTGCCTAAAACTAAGATTGATAAAGTGGGCTTATGTTATATTGTAAATCAACATGAGTTTTGTTAAAAAAAAAATTGCTACCTAAGTAGGAGTATGCTTCTGTCCTCGCCCCCTAAAAATCATTCAACACAACAAAAAATTCCAACTGGAGAAATTGTCATATTTTACAAAATTCAAATATATATTAAAAATTATTAAAGGAAGATTTCACCAAAGAAAACTTAAAATGAATATTTAAAATGTGAGTAACCAATTATTGATAACATAGAAATTTCATACAGGGAAAGCAAAACAACCATAGGGTAGGTAGTTTGAGTCATAAACTTTTTCAAAATAAACACTTATTATTGGCAGAACGACGCAGAAATATTACTGATATTAAACCTCTCAATGTAATAATCATGGAGGACATCAAAGCAATGATGAATTTGAATTGATTAACAAACGCCTCTCTGAAAAACCCCATAGAAGGAAAGCAAATCAGCTTCAGGATTCTTTCCACCGATTACTAAACTAAAAGGCTAGAAGTCAGGTTTGGCAAAGTGGGCAAGGGGAAACATAACATAATAAAAATAAGCTTTTAAAAACTAATCATTATGGTCTAAATTTTAAGTAAAAAGGAAAGGAGGTAATGAATACATACAGGGAGGATATAGTGATTATGTTAAATAAATGTAAAATAAATAAATGAACAAAAATAATTTTAGCAGAATAGTGGAATATAAGAAAAATCTGCAATTTATTTTTAAAAATTTAACAATGATAAAAATTAAATATCAAGTTTTCCTCAATTTCAATTTTACTCAGCACAAAGATTAAAATAATAAAGAATAACAAAATCTCAGAAGAATTAGCATATAATTTCCTCAAGGGATTGGAGTTTTTCATTTTTGTTTTTATCTAATATCAGTTGGACTTTCACTGTTATAAGGTAATTCTTTTATTTTTTTCCTTAATAAAGCTTCCATTGTATTCCTTATAGAGGTTTACAATTTGCTTATCTTAAAACTTTTTACTATCCCTCCTTGATATCTTTTGATGGCTCATCATCCATATCCCACCACCTAACTATAGTTATATGCCAAGTCTCTGCCCTGGGTCACCTTCTCTTTTTTACATTTTCTATCTTGATAGTCTCATCACCTCCCATGGTTTCAATTATAATATCCATGCAGGTGATTCCCAAATCTATTCATCTAGTCCTAGTCCCTACTGACATCCAAACCCCATCACCAGCTACCTATCAGACATGTAAAACTCGGTGTCCTGCAGACATCTAAAATCACCATGTTCAAAACAGAGTTCACTATCTTTCTCCCAGATTCCATCCCTCTTCCTAACAATTATTTCTGACAAGGTTATCATCATCCTTCTAGTCATTCAGGATCACAGCCTTAGAATCATTCTTGACTCTTCATTCTCATTTATCTATGCTGTAATATGTGTTAAGTTGTCATATCTTACCATTTTCCTGTCTTGTCTTTTTCTCTCCATC
Source organism: Phalanger gymnotis (assembly GCA_028646595.1). NCBI lineage: Eukaryota > Metazoa > Chordata > Mammalia > Diprotodontia > Phalangeridae > Phalanger > Phalanger gymnotis. Next base: position 256,195,616 of record CM053623.1, read on the forward strand.
CTTATAGTGACCTTCCAACTTTATCTTCTCTTTATTGCTCATCTGGGCTATTGCAACAGCCTCCTTAACAAAATTTATTTTTACAATAATATTAATATAGAATAATAGATTATGTAAATGAGAGGGAGATCTATGCTTCCAAATGTCTAATCATATAATTAAGCTGTAATTATAAAAACAGACTAGTAGATTAAAATTTTAAAAATTAGATCAACAGAAAATATTAAATGTGATCTAGAAACAAATGGAATAGCAGACTAGAATTCTTATTCTTAAGTCATTTCAGTCATGTCTAACTGATAGTGTGACCCCATTTGAGGTTTGTGGGCAATGATATTGGCATGATTTGTGGTTTTCTTCTGCAGCTCATTTTACATATAAGGAAACTGTGGCAAACAGCTATTAAGTGTCTGAAAGTCTTCCTGATTCCACATTTGGCACTCTATCCACTACACCACCTAGCTGCCTCATAGACAAAACTAATGTTTTATAAAATCAAGATCACAAATTATAAAGAAAATAATTCATCATGCAACTTTAAAAATAGAGTATTATAAAGACCAATGGATTTGTAGGTAGAGGACCTGGGTTCAAATCCCTCCTCTGTAATTACTCATTGATTTTAGGCAAATGGCTTAAAATCTCTGGGCTTCATTTTCTTCATGTTAGATGAAGGTTTGGATTACATAATACCTAACATTCCATTTATCTCTAATTCTGTAATTTCATCCAAAGATTATTGGAATAATTGGACAGACTCTGAATAAAAGATCTGAAGACACCTACTTGACACCATTGCAGCACAACGAATTTCAAAAGAATTATCTCTTTTCTGATCAAAAAAGAGAGGAGAAACTTTTACAATTGTTAAGAAGGAAATTTTCTTTAAAATCTTTGGCTTATAAGAAAGGTCAAAATAAAATGCATAAATCCAACTACATATAAATATAAAGTATACAACAAAATATTGTGTATCCTGAAGAAGTAAAAGAAAAACAGATGGGAGTTTTTTAATGAACATATCTGATAAAAGTTTGACATATAAGATTTATAAGGAACTCACTCAAACATATAAAGAGATACATTCTTGGAGGCAGAGCCAAGAGGGTGGAGTAAAATCAGAGACTTGCTTGAGCTCTCCCTCAAATCCCTTCAAACACCTGTAAAAATGACTCTAAACAAATTCTAGGGCTACAGAGCCCAAGGAATGACACAGTGAAACAAGCCTTTAGCCCAAGATGGCCTGCATAGTGGATGGGAAGGGTCTATCACACCTTTCTGGGAGCAGAGGCAGCCAAGCATGGGCTGCACCTGCACAGACCAGGCTGGAGAAGACCAGGCAGAGTAGGCCTCAGAGCACTGAATCAATGAGTTGTGGCAGTTTCCAGAATTCTCAACCCACTAACTTCAAAGACAATTTAGCAAGTCAATGGGAAAACTCTTGGACCTGAGGGAGAGAAGGTCATGGTCGAACCCCAGGGTGGTGGAGGTGGCTGCAGTGGCCCTGGAAGCCACTAGAGCTCCAGGCCTACAGATAGTGGGGGGAATCAAGCAGGTGATCAGAGCAGGAGTGCAGGGATCTCTTTGCTGGTGCTGAGGTAGGATTCTTTTGCTTTGCCCTGCTTAGATCTGGTTGCAGATATGTAATAGTAATTAAGATGGGACTTTTTGCTGTTCACCTTTAATGATTCTAGCCTTTGTTTGAATGGGGCAGATAAAATGGGATGTTTTTGTATTTCTCAGCACGGAAACAATTGGGAGCCATTGATTTTTATCTGATGTGATATTGGGGATGGGGAACTTCTCCATGCCCAGCCTGGGTGAGGTCAGGGCCCTTGGGGCCCTGAACAGGATATATAAGCACAGAAGGTGGCATTCTCAGAGCTCTGAGCCACAGCAGGAGTGGCACATGGCTCAGGGCCAGACATTATAATGAGCTCCCCAGATGAACATCCAGATGTTGATAATTGTACTATGATGTACAATGATACTAATTGTATTTGGTCTGTAATTCAGGGTTCTGGTTTTTTCCCCTGAATTAAGTAAATGATATTTGTATGCTGGATTAAAGTAGGATTGTTAACCCCTTAATGTTGTTTTCCTTAGTAAGGCAGATGAAAAGGACCTAGGCTTGCAGTGTTCTGTGAGCTGATTGTTGTTGGCTTTATACCCTCACAGCAGCTGCTAGCTGGATTGTTGAAACAAGATAACACAAGATCTAGCAAGTTGTACATTAAGGGATGGAAGGGCTTGGAATATGATATTTTGGAGGTTAAAGGAGCTAAGATTAAAACCAAGAATCACCCATCCAACAAAACTGAGTATAATGCTTCAGGGGAAAATGGATTTTCAATGAAATAGAGGACTTTCAAGCATTCTTTATGAAAAGACCAGAGCTGAATAGAAAATTTGACTTTCAAATACAAGAAACAATAGAAGCATGAAAAGGTACACAGAAAAGAGAAATCAGAAGGGACTTACTAAAATTGAACTGTTTACATTCCTACATGGAAAGATGGTATTTGTAACTCATGAGACCTTTCTCAGTATTAGGGTAATTAAAGGGAATATATATAAAGGCAGAGGTCACAGAGCGAGTTGAATGTGATGGGATCATATCTAAAAAAATAAAATTGAGGGATGAGTGAGGAGTATATTGGGAGAAAGAGAAAGGGAGAGATAGAATGGAGCAAATTATCTCACATAAAAGAGGCAAGAAAAAGATGTTATAATAGAAGGGAAGAGAAGGAAGGTGAAAGGGAATGAGTGAACCTTACTCTCATTGGATTTGGCTTAAGGAGGGAATAGCATACACACTCGATTGTGTATCTCACCCTACATGAAAGTAAAGGGAAAGGGGCCAAGGGGGAGAATGATAAAAGGCAGGACAGATTGGGGGAGGGGGTAGTCAGAAGCAAACACTTTTAAAAAGGAGCAGGGTCAAAGGAGAAAGTTCAATAAATGGGGGATGGAATAGGAAGGAGGGAAATACAGTCTTTTTCAAAATGGGTATTATGGAAGTGTTTTGCATAATGATATATGTATAAGCTATATATTGAATTTCTTGCCTTTTTGGGGAGAGTGGGTGGGGAGGGAAGAAGGGAGAGCATTGGAACTCAACGTTCTAAAAATAAATGTTAAAAATTGTTTTTCAATGCAACTGGGAAATAAGATATACAGGCAATGAGGTATAGAAATCTATCTTGCCCTACAAGAAAGTTAGGGGTAATGGAATGGGGGCTGGGGTTATAGAAGGGAAGGCAGACTGGGGAAAGGGGCAATCAGAATACATGCCATCATGGGGTGGGTGATGGGAGAGATGGGGAGAAAATTTGTAACTCAAAATCTTGTGGAAATGAATGCTGAAAACCAAATAAATTAATCTTAAAAAAAGAAAAAACATTCTTTTAAATAGTGAAATGATATAAGTAGTCAATATTAAAAGGAAGAAATGCATGCAAAAGTGTTCAAATTCTGATAATCTGAGACTGGGTTGCAAATACCAAATCATATGCAGCACAATAAATTTCAGTGTTGAACAAGCTGGGTAAAAGCAGTCATGATAATACCATGGCAGTGAAGCTGTGAATTAATTTGATATTTTTGGAAAATGCTGTGGAATAAATGTTATGAAATTTTAATTTACGTTGATTAGGATTATTTTCCAAGAGGTTGTAGGTGAGGGGAATATCTGTATAAACAAGTTTCTATCAACAGTGTTTGGAATATTGAAATAGTAAAGGAGGAAAAAATGCCTAAGGAAATTGCTAAACAAATTATGGAACATCACCATTGTGGAATATCATTACACCATAATAAATAGTGAATATCTGTCAAATACATGTAGGAATACATACAAAGTGATGGGAAGTAAAGAAATCAACAAAAAAGAAAATATGGACCATAATTATAACTATAGAAACATCCAGAGGATATTAAGAAAACAAAGAAGATGATTTTGTTACTCTTATTAAATTTGCATATATCTTTTATTTTTATATCTTGAAAATGACATGATTTAATTGCTAAGTTTACAGTCTTGTTTGCCTTTTCTTCTTTCCTTTTGTTCTTATTTGTACATTTTATTATTTTTATTTGAAGCTAAAATTGATGATTAGAGGAGAAAATATCTCTTGCCTGGAATTTAAGACCTTCAACATTGTGTCATCCATGCTTCTCTAGGTTATTTCTCCCCCGCCTCCAATTCACTCTATGATCTAGCCAAAAATATATTCTCTGCTTCCATAACATCCTGTTACTTCCAATCTCTATGCCTTTGTTCACATTCTTCCCTTTATTTAAAGTGTCCTTTCTTACCCTTGTCATCTATTGAATTTTGTGCTCTAAATCCACCTCTAATGCCATCTCCCCATCTCTCCCTTATCCCTTTCTCTCCCTTTTCAGATGACTCCCCCCTTCACATCTTAGAGCACACTTCATTTTAGATGTCTAATGCATGTCATATGTATGTGCATATCTATCTAGATATTAATATATAGGTATGTGGATGGAGATATGTCTATATCTATGCATTGATTTATAGATATATAGTGTGTACACACATGTATGTATATGTATGCTTATATGTGTGTATGTATCTAGAAGGAAGCTAGAAATATTCCACTAAAGTGCTAAATGGGCTGCTAGGAGGTACAGTGCATATAGCACTGGGCCTGAAGTCAGGAAGACTCAGCTTCCGTAGTTCATCTGGCCTCAGGCACTTAGAAGCTATGTGAGCCTGAGCAAGTCACTTCACCCTCTTTGCCTCAATTTCCTCATCTGTAAAATGAGCTGGAGAAAGAAATGGCAAAGCATGCCAGTATCTTTGTCATAAAGGTCTTGCCTGAAATGAATGAACAATAACAGCTCAAAAGAGAGCCTAGGCTAGATGGTGTAGAAATTAAAGTTGAAGCCCTCGTGGTAGAATTGATCACTGAATTGACGAGAGAAGAAAGCCAAGTACCAAATCTTAAGTGATAACAACTTTTAGATATTTAAGAAAAGGAAGGATAACCAGGACAGGAAACAGGGAAGGGATAGCTAAATGCATACCAAGAGCATATATTGGAGGACAAGACAAATATTGGAATATAAGCTATTTGTCTTTGATAAAGACAACATTTCTGCCATTAGCATCCAGTGCTCTTTTTTTTTCTACTACCCACCTACTAGCCTTCTTTTTTTTTTAATTGGCTAAAATGTGCTATCTTTTCTCATTCTCCTATCTCCAACCCCTTTATCATTCCCTTAAGACCTGCAAACATTTCTTTGGATCTGGCATTAATCTGATACAAAGGGTGATTATGAATTAACATTTATTCTTTTAGTTAACAGGGCATACGGGAGGACAGGAGGGGTGGAAATATTAGGAAGAGATAAAGCCATCATTTTCCTGAAATCATAACAAATAAAAGCACCTGTCTACTCAGCTTATATGCACAATGGTTTTTCCTACATTCTATGCTAACTTTCACATTTTGAACTTCCTTATTACATGGACTATGTAACAAAGCTGTCTTTTCCACCTTTTGGGGGTGGGGGAGGGAAAGAGGTTTAGAAAGGAATGGAATTATAGTTTTAGTATAAGAAACTCATGATGAGGAAACTCACTCAGCACTACTTTGTAACTGGAAGTCTTAGACGATTGCTTGGAGATGATGAGAGAGTTAGTGACTTAGTCAAGGTCTCATAGGCTAGTATATGTAAGAGTATAGAACTGAATCCTGCCTGGCCTTCCTGACACCTCTCCATCCACTATATCTTTTTTTCCCATTTCCATTCTTCATTTAATAAATATATTCATAGGTGGGATGCCACCCTTCATTTTGTACAATTGTATGTGTTTTATAAAACTTGTAAAGAGTAGCCAACCTACCAGAACAGAATGAGAGGGAGCAAATTTAGAATGAAAAGCTTAGAACCTGGATATAAAAAGAAAGGAAAAGGAGATAGGATAGTAGGCTAGTCATTAGAAGAAATATTGTGAATATGCATCTTTCATGTATGGAGATTTTTATTACTTATGAGATAAGGAGAATGTGTTCTTTGAAGCATCAGGAACCTGCAATCTGAAGTGAGTTTGGTCATAAACACAGTCAGAAGCAATCATGCAGGCATGCTTATGAACATGCACACACATACACACAACCTCTGTCTTTCCTTCTTCCTTTTTCTCTCTCCCCCAAAATGGATAGAATGCCACGGCTGGAATTCGGATGTTCAGAATTCAATTCCAACCTCAAACATTTACTTAGGTGTGGCCCTGGGTCAATCATTTTACCTCTGTCTCAGTTTACTCATCTGAAAATGGGGTTCATAGCATCTACATCAAAGGATTGTTGTGAGGATCAAACAAGATTATAATTGTAAAACACTTATCACAGTGTCTCACAATTAGTAAGTGCTGTATAAATGTTAGCCATTATCTAGTATCCCTTCACTCCCTGTTTCTCTATCCCTCCTCTCTATGAAGATGAGGATGATGTTGAAACTAGGCTGGATTTATAAATGGAGTAGCCACTTGTTTGAGGTTCAGGTTGAAAAACTTCCTACTAAGAATTTTTTTTCTAAAATCAATGGGACTCGATTCTATAAGTATCCTATTTACCTGGAATTTTCCCACCAAAGGTACTTTTAATTCCTCTTGGTACTAAAGGTGACTGTAAACATTTGAGCTGAGTGTGATTTTTGAGATGATTCAGTAACATAATAACCTTTACACCTTTTAAAAAACTTAGGAACAGTCACAATATATAATATAGTATCTGACACTATTGATGAATGATTTTGACTGATTTGTAATTATGTTCAACACACATTTATTAAGTTCCTGTTACATACTCAGTAACATTCTACATGCTAGGATAAAATTATGTAAGCAACTAATTTAGTAAGGCTAAATATTAAGAGTTACATTGGTTATTCTAATCAAATAAAATGACTATAAAGTTCATGTTGTATATGATATTCATAATTGAGATTGTGCTACATAGTATCTAATCATAAATAAAAATCAGTGTGTACCATTACTGTTAACTTTAGCCCACCTGAAATAACCATTGCTTGATTCAATTGGAAAATGTTAAGAGTGGTACCTAAGTGCAGTGAAATGGAGAAGAACTTAAGTGCAGTGGTAAAGTATGAAACTGTTCTGAAGACTCAATAAAACTCTACGACCCTATTGGAAGAGAATGTCAGGTGGTTATCCTCCTAGTTTCCCTAATAAAGAGCATCCCCAATAAATTTTGGCCAAGGACACAGTGAAAACCTGGTACCATTTTGGTTTGATGGCAAGTAAATAGCTCTCTTCACTATGATTAATCTTCACTGAATGGTTAAAAAGAAGATAGGATTCGGGACCACACTGGCAAAAGGTTTTTCACAGAAAGGTTGGGGGGCTAGAATCAGAGAAGTTGACACCACCTAATTTTTATCTCTAAGCACCGAGATAACCCATGATTCCGGGAGTAGGATGATATAAACATTACTTTCCTCCTTTTCTCCTGGCTGTAAGGATCCAAGTATCTATCAAATGATTTCAGAGAAGTTTTTCCCCAACTATTTCCTCAACTATTTCTCCCAAGATTAAATATGTGTCTGGGGAATTTCAAATGTTTCCTTGCCTTTCCTTATATAGGGATGGCATATTATGAGTCTCAGTAGTAGAATTTATTGGAAAGCCTATCATTGACCACTGCACAGTGTCTAATGTTATATCCATTAGAGGCTGATTGAACTTTACAACTAACTACCTGTGTAGGAACTGAGGTGGATAGTGATGACCAATGATTCATACCTTAGGGTGGATAAGTTTCATCAGATTACTTTTCTTTCTTTATATCCTACTGAGAGACATGTTGGAGAAAATATGAATGATTTGAGAGGATGGGGTGGGAGAGTGTTCAGGAGGCAATTTTAAATCACAGGCCATGGTGAAAGGGGGTAGGCTGGGGTGGAATGCATCATTATGAGACAAAGGAGAATATTTGGTAATTAACTTGTGGAGGAAGAACTAGGAAATGGGGATAATCTACTTAGGATGAGCCTTTCTCATTTCCCTTTGCTGAAAGGCCAAGGACAACCTCCCCAATTCTCCGCTGAGCCCAGCAGCCTTTTACCTCTCATGATGCCCTGCTAAAATTATTGATTGAAAAAGGTATGATCAGGACAGGTCAATAGTAGCAATCTTCAAAGATATACTCGATCTTTGGAGGTTTGGCTCGGGGGGCAAGTATACACAACACAGGTCTTGGGAACAAATACATAAATAAAAATACACAGTCAACAGAAAATATGCACAGAGGAGTTTATTGTATGACTAAATGTATACAGCAATGTGTGTATAAAAAGATGGTCATGTCAGATGAAAACAAATTTATGTTATTGGAAAAGATAGAAATAAGGACTGAAACAGTGATTCTATTGGTTAAAGGGACTCCCTCTTCCAATGCAGAGTGGTGCTCTTTACGAGTTGTTCTTTTAAAGCATTATGTAGGGGCTTGAGATGGGGTGATACAGTTAATATGTGTCATAGATAGGGCAAGACCCTAAATGCTTCAGAACATTTTAGCTATCTGAAAAAAAACTAATGGGATTTCCAAAGACCATGACACTTCTTTGTGATATTTCAGAAGTTCCACTGAATCACACTGCTCTAAATCTTGGAAGATCACCTTCAAATCCTTAGATATTGGCAACAGAAGAAAAGGTTTGAGAGACAGAAGTTTCATATAATACTATTCCTGTCATTTTTTCACAGATTAGAAAGCCAAAGTTGCATTAATATGTTTGCTTATGGGTTGTTACCAAGTCCTTGAGTGCATTGAGTGATAGTAATAGCTATCTACATGGTAATCTAGTGGTATAATATGGAATAATATAAACTCTTAATGTGCTTTATTTCTCCTTTACAGGAATTAGTTCTGTTACTGAAATGATATTCATGAAACACACATAAAATCTTTGATTTCATTGCTGTAGATATTTCTTTTACTGACACATTACAATCCCTTACCAGACAAACTTCAATATTTTGGTGGCCAAAAAATTAATCCTCATCTTAGCCCATCTCCTGGTGCTGAGCTTGCCTTTATAAGATTGATTTTGCTTATCTTTGAATGGCAGCCACACAGCTGATTATCCATTTTGGACTCAAAGCCTTTCCAGTTCGGTTGGACCACTCAGAGCTAATGATCCATCGATATGGCTTCCAAAATGTAGAAAGAGTTGTGGAATTGGAGTTAAAAACCTTGGGGTTGAAATCCTGGCTCGACCACTTACTATTTGTATTATGTTAAACAATTTAATCAGCCTCTAGGGGCCTCAGTTTCCTCAATATTAAAATGAGGGAGTTGTACCAGGTGACCTTAAAAGTCCATCCCATCTCTAAACCCATTATTGTATTGATTCACGGTGACCTTCATACCACATGAAACATCAGACTATTAATCCAGCAGAATATGCACTTCTGATCCTGTAGTCATTTAAAGATTTTGGCAGAGCTAAGGCCCTGGGCATATTTCTCCTAACATTAGTATATGACCCACACTGACTTGTATTCTACTTGAATTCTATTTGATTTTGTTATTAACTAGAATAGGGAAAAGAATTTAATCTCTTTTGTGAAGAATTGTGACCAGGGGCCTATTATAACTAATCTCAGGGTCAAAGAAATTTCCTTAGGAAATGTCTACTGCCCCAAGAAGTCACAGTGATTCAAATGTTAGCTGACAGTATCTAACAAAAATGACTATATTCTATTTCTCTTTCCCCCAGCTCCACTGAAAAATAAAGTGCATATTTGATGATATAATTGGTTATTGTGACTTAACTTCTGCATGTTATTAAAGTTTCTCATTCTCAGACAAGATTTAGTAAAAAAAAATAATTTTTAAATGATGCTTTGTTGATCTAGACATGCTTAGCACTTAATTTAGGTGCCAGAATTAAGTTTGATACTTTGGAAGCTTCATTAAGATGTCAGTCTCCACAGGGCACTTGAGCTGTCTGAAGGAGCTAATGCAGCTTCTAGAAATGGCTTATCTATTTATTCCCTGGGGAATCTGTTTCATTAATGGTGCACAATTATTGGAAACATTTGGGGGCTGGGACTGAGGGCTTGAAATTGGGATCTTCTTATTGAATTTTAAAGATCCAGATCCCTACTTTTTGCAATATAACTAAAACAAAATAAATGACTCTAAGGAAAACATTGTAAATAAGGACATTTCAGTGTTTCTGATTCTGAATGAGTGATAGAAGGATGGTAAGGTTGAACAAATAGATGCCTTTCCTGAATAGGCACATGGTGGTTTCTTTATAATAGTAATTATCATTATTGTCATCATTACAACATATACTTACACAGCACCTTAATACTATAAAAGTGCTTTTTTGCATAGCCATTCTGTGGAGAAGGTAGCACAAGCGTGAATAGTTCCATTTTGCAGATAAGAAAAATAAAACCAAGAGAGATGATATGACCATGGACATGGATTTAGAAAGATTTAGGTTTAGATCATGCCTCAGATATTTTAGTTAGATCATCTATAAAATGAAGAAGTTGGACATGATTTCAATTAAGATTTCTTCCAACTCTAAATCTCTAAGCCAATGGAACACCCTTGCTCACACATATATTTAGAGTTAGGATTTAAAAACACACCTCCCAGTGTACTTTTGTTTTCAACAGTTTCATATGGCTTCTCTTCTCATTTTCCCCAATAATAAAACAGCTTTTATACAATGAACAGACTTTTAAAAAATCTTTTCTATTCTGATAGTCTATATGAAGATAAATCGATTTTTGAAAACTTCATGGGCTTTGGAATATGAATAAGAACCTCATGCCATATCTCTGCCCTGAGGTAGCAATAATCAGATTATGATTACAGTAATAATTGTGAGAATAATATCACTAAATCAAAACAGAGCTTTACCCAAAGAGTAAAGAGTGTCACACATTTGACAGTTGACCTCAGAAGAATTATACTAAATAGAGAACTGAGATTGGAATGTTATTATATTTTAGTTCAGGTTATCTTGCTATACCCTTAGATACTTCCCTGAGTGAGCAGATTACATGTATCATCCATACTGAAAACAATATATATTTATAAGCAATGTGAGAATGAGCTAGTGAGTTTTTTTACAAGAGAAAAAGACCATTATCTGAATGCTAAGATCAATGTAAAATTGAATGTGTGATTTTCCATGTATAGCATAATAAATTGAAAAAAAAATTGGAGTCTTAATAGGGTGTATGTTTTTTTGCGTATTTTTGACATATCAATTGGATGTACATATAGTTGCTCTTAAGCCTGGCAGGAAGGAGTAGTGTTGGTATATATAATTAGTTGTTGTTTGACATTGATGACCAGTGGAGCTCCACAATGCTTTGGGAAATGGCTAGACATAAACAAGAAGGGACACCATGAAAAAGCAGACAGATATGAACCTTATTTTCTGTTTTTGACAATTATAGGGTAAAGATCAGAGAAATGTCATAAATATAGTATGCTTGATTTCTTTTTTTCTTTCTTTTTAATTTTTTTTATTTTTTTCTTCTTTTTTAATTTTTTTTTTTAGTTTATGACAGTTCTACATAATTTTGAGTTCCAGATTTTCTTCCCTCCCTGCCCCTCTCCCTCCCCAAGATGGCATAGAATCCCATATAACTTCCACGTATAATTTCACATTGAATTAATTTACACACTAGTCAAGTTGTGGAGAAGAATTATGACCAATGGAGTGAATCATGAGAAAGAAGAAACAGAACCAAAATGAAAACCCACCCAAAAATAAAAATAAAAGAGAGAAAAAAAGGGGGGGAAGGTGAGCATGAAGTGT
>CM053623.1:256207962-256235279 GCA_028646595.1 Phalanger gymnotis
ACATAATAAATGAATATATTTATCTCTACTAATAGGTCATGAGTATAAAGTCCTATTTCCATACCTTCTAAAAAAAAATAAATTATCAAGGAGAACTGCCCTGATATTCTAGAGCCACAGGGTAAAATAGAAATTGAAAGAATCTACAGATCACCTCCTCAAAAAGATCCCAAAAAGAAATCTCCTAGGAATATTGTCGCCAAATTCCAGAGCTCCCCAATCAAGAGAAAATATTGCAAGCAGCCAGAAAAAAACAATTTGAGTATTGTGGAAACACAATCAGAATAACACAAGATTTAGCAGCTTCTACATTAAGAGATCGAAAGGGCTTGGAATATGATATTCCAGAGGTCAATGGAGCTAGGATTAAAACCAAGAATCACCTACCCAGCAAAACTGAGCACGCTCCAAGGCGAAATACGGATTTTCAATAAAATAGAGGACTTTCAAGCTTTCTCAATGAAAAGACAAGAGCTGAATAGAAAATTTGACTTTCGAACACAAAAATCAAGATAAGCATGAAAAGTTTAACAAGAAAAAGAAATCACAAGAGACTTACTAAATTTGAAGTGTTTTGTTTACATTCGTACATGGAAAGATGATGTGCATGATTCATATAGTATTTATATATATATGCATATACATATATGTATGTGTGTGTGTGTGTGTGAATTCATGTATAATTGCTCAACTCTATACTTCACTGGCCTATTGTAATGTAAATAAAAAGCAAATGAATCATTTAACCTTTCAATTTTATACTCATTTTGGTTTATTTTTTTTTTGTAATTATACAAGTAGTTCACAAGAATATGTGATAATATAGGATATATAAAAACAAAATATAATAAAATATATGTATGTGTATAAACACATATATCTATATGCAGCAATTTAATAGAAGAAATCCTTTTAGTGTAAACTTAGAAGCAAATGAATTATTAAATGGGAAAACATCATACAATGAGTAAAATTCATTGTTTTTTTTTTAAATTCTTCATTTGAGATTTTAAATGCAAATTTAATGTTTAACCATTGCAATCATTGCACCTATCTTGATTGAATGAACTATTCAGTTTAGCCAACAACCAATTTGGCTGACATTTTTAAACTTAATTGATCAGTTGCCTGAATGAACAGAGAACAGCAGTTCATCAAATTATTGAAGCTGTTGCGCACATAGACATTGTCTGAATCCTAATTTGCATTCTCTGAATCTCTACAGATCAATTTCATGCTGTTATTTATTAGTTTTAAGTATTTAACTACTAAACAGCACAGTACATGTGGTAACAAAATCATTGGATGTAGAATCAGAGGGCCAACTGTTTAAATCTAAACACTGTTATTTACATCCTGCCTAAGCTTGGATAAGTCATCAAATCTCCCTGGGCCCCAATTCCTCACTTGTAAAATTAGTTATGGAGTGGACTAGGAGAAGACCCTTTCCAATTCTAAATCTGTATTATTATGAAGTTAGATAGACTTGTTCTCAAATAAGATACTGTGTTGCCAGGCATGTACTTGGAGCCTTTCCAGCTTAGTAGCATCTGGTAGAATCTTGGTGGACAGTCTTCAGTAAAGCTAGTTGACAAAATGAATAGAGCCTTTACCCTATATTCAAGAGGACCTAAATTTAAATAGAGCCTCAAAAGCTGCCATAGATTACTCTTTCTCGGCACAAATTTGGAGAAGCCAAGGTCACCTCTACCCCAAAATGAATAATCAACAGATTCGTATTTCCTTTTATGGATACCATTGTTAACCTAATGGGAGCTATAAGAGTAATACACATGAGACATAGGAGGAAATCAACAATCCTTATAGAGTTTCTCTCACAAATTAATAAAAAAACCTTGCATATAACTAAGATATATGTGTACATTCATATTTAAATAACTTAAGTATTTATATGTATATTGTTTTATATATATATATGTAAAGAGAGAAATAGGTGTTTAGGATATTTATCTTCTAATATATTAACTTTGGAGTATTTACCTAGAGATTTTCTAATTTTCTGTAATTTTCTAATTGTAATTTGTCACACTGGACTATCAACTTATCATGAGAAATTTTGTAACCCTTTTCTCAGTTAAAATTGGTGTTATTTATCAAACTCTGGCTCATTTTCCATCCTCATAAAATTTGATAACTATGTGATATGATATGTAGTACATTGCTACTAGTTCCTCTTATAAGCAGTGAATTCACAAAGCTCAAAGAAGAAGATGTTTGTTTGCAGGTCAAAGAAAAAAAAATAGAGGTCCTCTTTTAGCTCACGAAAAGTATTAACTTCTACGAATAAGAAACCTCTGCCCTAAGACTTCTATAGATTCAAGGTCTAGATTGCATAGCTCTTCAAAGTTTGGTACTTACTGTAGCTTTCCACAGCTCGTAGCAAGTGATATCAGTCAGTGTCTTGCCCTCTTCTGATTGATCCCCAGATGTCTAATTCCTTGTTAAGTCTAGACAGCTGTTATTATTCTAATTTTACAAATGAGAAAACTCAGGATCCTAGAATGGCATTTTGCCCATGGTCATAAAACTAATAAATTTAGGAGTTAGGAATCAAACTCATATGTCCTGACTCTAAGTCCAGTGCTCTCTCCATACAGTGGACACAGCATGAAATGACCACTGACTCTGTAATCAGTTCAAAATGCCACTTTTGATGTTAATGACTATGTGACCTTGGGCAAGTGGCTTAACTTCCCTGGGCCTTAGTCTACTGTAACAATAATGTGGCTTGCTACTACTGTGGCTGTGTAAGACTAATAACAACAGCACACAGAAGGGCTGTTGGCACCGGTTCTTTGATCTATTTTTCTAAGGAAAGCAACTTTAAGGGGTTAACAATCTCACCTTAATCAAACATGCATGTATCATTCACGTAGTTCAGAGAGAAAAGCCAGCACTCTGAACTTCAGAGAGAATACAAACAGAAATTAAAAATATACATTATATAAACAGAGCAAATAACACAAACCAGTCTATCCATAGCAATACATAATTCCTAGAGCAGGACCAACATCTGGGTTTTTCCAAAGCTGGGGGCTCTTAACAATGGCTGCCCAGAGTCTCATCACAGGACAATTTTCCAGTGAATGAGAGCCCCAAACAAAATGTTGACTTCTGAATTTATTTACCCTCCTTAGGGCTGGAAGGCTTCACACTTAATCAGCAAAAGGTAGGGGCCTGGGGCTTAGTACCTAGCAAGACTTAATCAAAGGCACTTGATTTCTTTAGCTTTCTAAAATAGAAAACAGTTAAAAAAAAAGTCCCACCAGTCAATCAATAAGCATGTATTAAACACCTCCTAGGTCCCAGGCACAGTGCAAAGTAAGATATGTGGACACAATGCCTCTCCTAGAGTGATAGAGAGAGAGAGGGAGAAAGAGAGAGAGAGGGAGAGAGAGGGAGAGAGAGAGAGAGAGACAGAGACAGAGAGACAGAGAGACAGAGAGAGAGACAGAGAGACAGAGAGACAGACAGAGAGAGACAGAGACAGAGAAGTAGACAGAGACAGAGAGAGAGAGACAGAGACAGAGAAGTAGACAGAGACAGAGAGACAGAGAAAGAGACAGAGACAGAGAGACAAAAAAAGGGCTCCAAAAACAATCCTTGCCCTCAAGTATCTCACAATCTAATGGAGAAGATAAAAAGGAAACAAATGTACAGGCAATCTACAAGACAAATAGGAAACAATTAAAAGAGGAAAGCCTGTAGAATTAAGAGATTGGGAAAGGCTCTCTGTAGATGATGGGATTTCACCTGAGACTTTAAAGAAGCCAGGGAAACCCCTAGATAAAGAAAAGGAGCATTTCAGTCATGAGGGGAAAACCAGAGAAAATGCTTGGAGCTAAGGAATTTATTTCTGGATCAGCAAGAGGGTCAATGTCACTCTAATGAAGAAGATTTGGTAGAGAGAGTAAGGTATAAGAAAACTGGAAATGTAGGAAGGGGCTAGGTTAAGAAGGTATTTGAATGTTAAACAGAGGATTCTGTATTTGATCCTGGAGGTGATAAGGAACCACTGTAGTTTTTGTGAGTAGTGGGCTGACATAGTCATACCTATGCTTTAGGAAAATCACTGGCATCTGAATGGGGGATGGATTGGATTGAGCAGAGGGCTATTTTAAAAGTCCAGGAGTGAGGTGATAACATCCTGTACTAGCACTGTGACAGTGTTAGAGCTGAGAAGGGGGTATATTTGACAGATTGGAAAGGTGAAATTCACAAGCTTTGGCAGCATGTTGGATATGAAGGGTGAAAAATAGTGAGGAATGAAAGATAAAACCTAGGTTGTGACCATGAGGGACTGGAAGGTTGCTACTGCCCTCTACAGTAATAGGAAATTTAGAAACAAAGAAGGTTTGGGGAAAAGATAATGAGTTCAGTTATAGACAAGTTGAGTTTAAGATGTCTATTGGTCATTCAATTCAAGATGTATGAAAAGTAGTGGGAGATATGAGATTGAAGATGTTCAGGGAAAATACATAGATTTGAGAATCATTGTAAGAGAGATGGGAAGTAAATTCATCAAGCAAAGTAGTATAGAGAGAGAAGAGAGGAGGGCACAGGACAGAACATCGTGGGGCACCTATGGCTAGAGGGTATGATCTGGATAGGGAGCTAGCAAAGGATACTGAGAAGGAGTCTGAAAGGTGGGAGGAGCATCCCAAGACCTAGAGGTAAGAAAATATCAATGAGGAGAGTGATCAACCATGCCAAATACTTCAGAGAGGCTATAGAGAATAAGCACTGAGAAAGGTCATTGTACTTGGCAATCAAAAGATCATTGTTAATTCTGGAGAGCAATTTTGGTGGAATGATGAGGTCAGAAGCTGGATTGTAATGAATTAAGAAGTGAATGAGAAGAGAGAAACTGAAGGCATCTATTATAGATGGCCTTTTCAAGGACATTAGCCACGAAGGGCAAAAGAGATATGGGACAATAATTGTATGATCCTATACTGCATGCAGTTTCTAGCAATACAATTTGTAAAAGTTTTGTTGAAGAGTGTAAATAAAATTATTATTACTATTTTATATTTGGGTATTTACTTGGAGCAATGAAAGAAATAGAGATGGAGTTCTGACTTTGGCACAATCACCATCAACTATTCCTTCATCTCTCCAATGTCATTGAGACAAAAGAAATGGTAATTCTTCTTCTGATCGACTTCTTGGGTGACTAGTAGCACACCAGCAGAGTCTTGGAATATGCCAGTAATGAATGACTTTTTCCTTGACTTTGCATTGTTCTGAGTGATATAGAAAGGAAGGAAGGAAGGGAAGAAGGGAAGGGAAAGAGGGAGGGAGGGAGGAAGTGCAACAACAATGTGGTTAGCAGCTGCGGTGGAGGTGAAAGACCAACAACAAGAGCACACAGAAAGGCTGCTAGCACAGATCCTTTGATGTGCTTTTCTAAGGAAAGCAACTTTAAGGGGTTAACAATCTCACTTTAATTAAACATATATGTATCATTCAGTTAGTTCAGGGGAGAAAGCCAGCACCTTGAATTTCAGAGAAAATACAAACAGAATTTTCAAGCAGAAACCATATAGACAGCAAAATGACACAAATCAGCAGGCAGGCTTCTATCTGTCTGTCCAAGCAGTAGATGAACAGTCACCAGAGAGAGAAGCACCATCATCTGGGTTTTCAAAGCTGGGCGGGGTGGGGAGGGGCTGCTTCAACAGCTACCCAGAGTCTTGTCACCAATGCTCTTTCAATGAACGTGCCCCCAAAAGCAAAACGCTAAACTTTGAGTTTATATACACCTCCTCAGGGTCAAAGAGCATCACAACCATGCAGCTCAAACTCACATGTCTTAGGCCTTCCCTTGGTCATCAAAGATTCCATTTTCAATCAAAGAATCCTTAGATGTGAAAAGCAAACTCCAAAACAAAGACAACAAAAAGTTCACTTTGTTTACCATTACATTTGAAAAGCAAAACTCATTAAAGGTACTTGATTAGCTCAGCATTCCAAAAGAAGAAAACAGTAAAACAACAAAAAAAAAGTCCTACCCTAATTAACATAACATGAAGGGAGGGAAGAAAGAAGGAAGGAAGGGAGGAAGGAAGAAAGGAAAGAAGGAAAAAGATCAAGAGAGAAGAGGATGGGAGGGAAGGAGAAAGGAAAGATGCTTACAATGAAGAGCTAACAGTTTAATTGAAGTAGAGAACAGAACAATGGATACTTTCTTATTCCAAAAGCAGTCATCAGATATTGGACCAGAGATAGATGAAATGCTATTCTGTTCTCATTTCTGATGCTCACATAGTGAAAAGCAAGAGATAGAAGTTTGCAACTCAAAGATACCTGTGAAATCAGCTTGTCTAACCACCTCATCTGAGAATGAGGAAATGGACGTCACAAGCCAATAGGTGACTTACCCAGTCACCTAGTTAGCAACAGAGTCAAGGTTCTGCTTAGATCCTGGTCTCTTGATGCATAGCACTGGATACTTTCTAGCACATCCTGATGCCAGAAGGCAACTTGAATAAGTGTTGCCAGTCGCTTGTGTTTAATACTGGCTATAGCTGATAGCTAGGAAATAGCTTAGGAAAATCGCTAGGTAATAATTGTTTTATGGGAAATCCCAGTACTTATGTCTTGAAAAGAGCTCTTTTCTCAATTGTATCGACTTCCTTTTAGATAAGCATTATCTTTCTCTGTTACATTGTCTTCTCATTCTATTTTGCAGGTGGGAAAAAGAACTTGTCCCCCTGAAAAGCACCTACTGAAGTGACAAAATATATTTACTTTTTAGATAATAATAATAAAATACCATCCCTATTATGTCACCCAACAAAACAGAAAGAGCAGTTCTTTTTGTGAGTCTTCAGATGCAAATGGCTGAAGGTTCTTTTCCTAAAGTTTGAAAATTACACTGATTTGAAGCCTATGT
This sequence comes from Phalanger gymnotis, assembly GCA_028646595.1. Taxonomy (NCBI): domain Eukaryota; kingdom Metazoa; phylum Chordata; class Mammalia; order Diprotodontia; family Phalangeridae; genus Phalanger; species Phalanger gymnotis. The sequence continues at coordinate 256,214,882 of CM053623.1, forward strand.
CATTAGATATTTCCATAAAGAAACTTTCAACGATTTGGAAAATGTTTGCTTTTTGTCCATACTCAGGATCACGCAAGCTTGAGTCTGCCTTATGTAACTTGTATTGGTTAAAATCAGCTACTTCCATGAAGCAACAAAACTTTGTATATAATATATGAAAGCTGTTTACATAAGAATCGAAATGTTCTGTTTATGGAATTAGAAATGCTACTTATATTGTTTTAAGTCACATTTATGTTTATTGTAGGACCTTAGATGTTGCCTAATCTAGATTCTTCATTTTTTATACACAGAAACCAAAGCCAAGTCACATTGTGATATCAATAACCAAATTGTGTGGGTAGTAGTGTTAGAACCAGGATTTTGGCCCTGATTTTCTGATTTTATTCCACTTACTCTTTTCACTACCTGGACAGAGCCTTTCCTTCTGTAAGATTATCCTCCATCTACTAAGTATGTATCTTGTACTTGCCAAGATATTTGCATATTTTCTTGTTCCTTTGAATATAATCTCTTTATGGAATCTGCTCTTTTTGTTTTCTTTCTTATAATTGCCCATACTATATATTTTCAAGATCCTTCTCCTATTAGGATATCTGCCTCTTGAAGAAAGAGATTATTTTTGCCTTTCTTTGTATTCCTTGTGTATTTCATAGTCCCTGGCTCATAGTAAACAGCTATTAAATGCTTGATGACTAATTGATGGATTGATTCACTACCTCATACCTGTCATTTCCCCCTGTAATTATAAAGGTGTCTCTTTAGCACCTCTCCCTGCAGGAGATGAATTACTCCACAACCTTGCATCTCAATGTGATTTTTTTCTTATTGACAAAACAGTCCTGTACAGAAATCTTCATTATCAAAAGCCTCTCATTTGGTGTCATCTCAAGCTGCCTCATCACCTAAACACATCGTTACACTCTCTCCTCTTTGCATTCTGTGCAGAAAGCTCCTTTCTTCTTGCAGGACATTCTTCTTCCTTATCACCTTAGCCTTATTTATACAGACTTCTGTTATGTCTTTGGGGATACAAAGGAAAATCTAGAATATTTTCTTTAACATATCCCTTCAAAGTCAAATTCAAGAGACTAATATGCATTCGAATGGTTTAGGATTACAGGAAACTTCTCTCATTTTAATCATTCAATAAAGGAAAATATAAGGAAGTCATTTACTTCAATTAATGTATAACACACACCTATTGCATGGAGACACTATGCTAGGTAATGGGAAAAATATAAATATATTTCATATATGAAATTTCCCTTCTTTCATGAAACATATTCTGCTGGAAGGATGACAAACATAATGATAATATACAATGATAAGTACATTGCAGAGTTATAAAACAAAGTGCTGCATAGAAGGTGGCTTTTCAGTAGAATTTTAAGGAATGAGAATTCAACAGCCAGTCAATGTAACTAAAAGTGCATAGATAGGCAAGTCAGTCAACTAGCTTTTATTAAGCATCTACTATATGCTAGGCATTATGTCAAGCATGCATCACCTAATGAGAGAGCTGGCCTGATAATTACTATGCAGAATATACTTTCCAACATTTCTTGGAGACCATTACCATAATTAAATTCTGAAAATTGGGGAAAGCTTATTTTAAACGATCTTGCATGTTTTACCCCAAAAGAAATAGTAGTTTAATAGAAATCAAATAGTTTTCAAAAGCAATCCCAATAGTGTTGATTAGGGTGGTAATGAGTGGAAACGAAAATTGGTAAAAGATTCGTGAGACCTGTCAGATAATAAAACCCATCCAAAGGGAGAAAGCCTATTTAGACAAAGCTGAGGGAGTCTGAGAAGAAAGAAAAAGTTAACTAAGAATGAAGGGGCAACCTACAAAGCATGCAAAAAGAGAGGGGAGGGGGAGAGAGAGAGAAAAAGAGAGAGAGAGGGAGAGAGAGAGAGAGAGACTGAGAAAGGAGAGAGAGAAGAGGAGGAGTGTGTTGGTAAGCAAAATGGGTTCTCAGCATTTAGTTCAAGTGCCCTTGAAAAGTTTGGTTTGTTTCCTTTGAGTAATTCAGTGTATTTCGTTGAGCCTTACTAGGTGCTAAGCCCCAGGCCCAAACCCCTATTAGGTGTAAAACCTTAGTGGGTGTGGATTGGCAACTAAGGTGGGGCCCAAGGTGGGGCTAACTCCAGGGAGGGCCTAGTTTACATGTCTGGGACAACTGAGGCTTTTAGACCATGTGGGTTTAAGTCGCCTCTTTGTGACCATTCTAGGTCACATGGGTGAGTCATATGTGTGACTCACCCCTGACGCTGAAAAAGATATAAAACCAAGGGTTGGCCATCTCTTCTTTGGAGCTCTTTGCTGCAGCAGTGGTGGCGAGCATGACTCTGGGCCAGCCCTTGTTCTGAGTTCCCAGGCTGAACCTAGATGTTGGTAACTATGAATTGTATAGGGTCTGTCTGTTGATGTTTGTAATTTGTTTGTAATTTGCTCTGAACTTCACTGTGCTAGTCTCTTCCCATGAACTAAGTGAATGATATTTGTATGCTTATTAAAGCAGATCAAAAGAACCTGTGCTGTTGGCAGCGTGTTGGCAGCTTTCTGGGTTCTGGTTGTAAGTGGATCTTACACCCCCACAAAAGCTGCCAGCCAGATTGTTGAAACAAGGGGAGAGGAGGAGAGAGGATGGGAGAGGAGGGGAGGGAGGGGAGGGGAGGAGAGGAGAGGGGAGGAGGGAAGAAGAGAAGAGAAGAGAAGAGAAGAGAAGAGAAGAGAAGAGAAGAGAAGAGAAGAGAAGAGAAGAGAAGAGAAGAGAAGAGAAGAGAAGAGAAGAGAAGAGAAGTTAATGGCTTAAGAGATAACAGGAGCATTAATGTGGAAACAAAGGAGAAACTTTGATGAAATAATGGAGAAATGCTTTATAGAATTTTCATGGACAAGAAAAGACTCAGACTGAGGGTCAATGATGTGGACCAACACCACAATGCCAATCAAAGGATAGAGAAGTAAAAGATTTAAAAGCCAATATAGGACTTGGTGGAAAGGGAGCATTTTTGTTTAATAGAAAGAGGAAATTGTTGAAAAAGACATAATGAAGAAAATGACAGGGTTAACGGTAAAAGAACAACCATCCAAACACCTAACCAGGAAAACTATATATAAATAAATATAAATGAAGTACTTTGCTTTTGAGATTGAAATCGAAAGATTCAAAGGGAAGAATTTTTTAATTACATTAAAGAAACTTCAGACGGGATTAGGATAAAGATTTTTTTTTTATTTGTCTGTTTTTTCTGAGTCATAACTAGGGTTAGGCAGTAAAACTTTACTTCAGAATATTCACATTTAGGGGATGCTGACAGCACTTTTAGTCCTTTAGTATTTTTTTAAATTTTTATTTAGTAGTTTTATTTTTCTCCATTTACACGGAAAGATGATTTTTAATATTCATTTTCAAAACTTTGAATTCTGAATTTTCTCCCTTCCTCCCTCCCCATCCACACCCCATTGAGATGGCAAGCAATTCCATAAGAAAACACAGATGAAAAAACAAATAAACAAAACCTCAAGAAAAGTAAAAAAGTTAAAACAGGTATGTTTCATCTGTATTCAGACACCATCAGTTCTTTCTTTAGGGATGGATACCATTTTTCATCATAAGTCCTTCAGAGTTTTCTTGGAGCATTGCATTTCTGAGAATAGCTAAATCATTCATAATTAATCATCTTAAAATATTGCTGTTAGTTTGTATAGTACATTTCATTCTGCATCAGAGCATGCTAGTCTCTCCAGGCTTTTCCAAGAGCATCCTCCTCACCATTTCCCATTGCACCATAGTATTCAATTACAATCACATATTAAGATTTGTTCAGCCATTCCCTAGTTGATGGGCATCCCCTCAATTTCTAATTCTTTTTCAACAGAAAAAGCTGCTAAAATATTTTTCCACATGTAAGTCCTTTTTTTTCTTTTCCTATCTCTTTTGGGATACAGATCTAATATGCTAGGTCAAAGGGCATGTGTGGGTTTATAGCCCTTTGGGCATAGTCCCAAAATGCTCTACAGAACAATTGAATCAGTTCACAATTCTACCGACAGTGCATTAATGCCCCATTTACCCCATATCCTCTCCACCATTTCTTATTTTCCTCTTCTGTCCTATTAGCCAATCCAATAGGTATGAGGTAATAACTCAGAATTGTTTTAATTTGCATTTCTCCAATAAATAGTGAGTTAGAGCATATTTTCCTATGACTACAGACAGCTTTGGTTACTTCATCTAAAAACTATTCACATATTTTGATCATTTATGAAGTGGAGAATGGCTCTTACTTTTACAAGTTTGTTTAGTCCTTTGGTATTATAGAGAATACTGAATACAGCACCTTGTTAGCAACAATAATGTATTAAAACGGAAAATTAACAAATAGTATACATATCTCAAGGAGCCAGATCTTGGCATGCCCTTTCCCTCCTCCTTCCCTGGCCTTGAATTATACTTTTAAAAATTGGATTAAGAGCACATTTGATATTGCTGACTCTGGGTGCAAAAATCCTTAGTCATAGATCTGGCTTTTATGAATTGTTAGAACATGGTACTCTAGAATATACCTAAAGCATTTTAAAAGGATCCTAATGTGGAATTCTAATTTTAGAATTATAAAAGTATCCTACCATTCCTGAGGCTTCTTAGCGGGATGACAACCATAATGGTAATATACAATAATATATGAATTCATTGTAAAGGTACAAAATAAAGGATGATATGATGTCCATGTTAGAAATTATAGACCTCATCTACATCTTGAAGCCTTCTCCATGAAGCCCTCCACAGATTTCATATCTGGAAGGACCTTTAGAGATAATTAAAGATGATTAGTTTGATGCCTCCCTTTACAGATGAGCAATCTGAGAATCAAAGTGGTGAATTGGCTTGCCTGAGTTCATCCAGGGAGTAAAAAGTGTATCAAGAATTTAATTCCAGAACCTTTGATGGCAAATTCCATGTTCCCAGCCCTACAACATACTACATTTACTGAAATGACTGCTTAAAAATAATCTTTCTTTTCATGGAACTCATGCCACTTTATCCTTCATTCGTAAAGTATATTTCACATTTTATTCAATTTACTCATATACATTTCTTACATATTCTACTCAATTGATCATAAGAATTTTGAAGAAAGATGCCTTTTCTTTCTAGTTGACTCAGTTCCTAGCACAGTTTTTTGAATATACATATACATAGGCTTGCTATGTACACTTTGGAAAAGGTGCTTTCTTTGGTATCAAAAAGACATGGAAAAATTTGGATTAGCAGAATGATTTCTTATTATTTGTTGAGTGGATAAGGAAAAGAATATATAAAGTGGGAACTGAATAATTTCTGTAATATATAGCATTAAATTTTCAATAGGAAAGTGGAACATTAGTGTGAGGTAATAAAAAGAGGACTGGATATGGAATCAGAATACCCTTTCTCTTAACTCAATGACTTGGGCAAGTCACTTTCCCTTTCTTAGATTCAATTCCCTGAACTATAAAATGAAATTATCATATTAGATTATCTCTAAACATCTAAATTATCTCTAAATATCACTAAATAAATATGACTTTAAATCTACAATTAAAAGTATTTGGAAAATTGGGATAGACTAGGCCCCCACTCATACACATTTTATGAACTCTTAAAGTCTTCTTACATTCTCCATGTATGAAAAGCAAAGACAACCAATAATTGTTTGCTTTTCCACATTATCTGCACTACTGCTCTTCTTTAAGGAAGAATACCAAGAATCAACTATCTCCATTACTTTGAGGAATTAGTCACCTGACCTTTTGTTGAGTGCGACTGTTAGCACTACACTTAATAGTCAACAAAGATTACCTTCTTCCATTTACTCACCACATTTCCTCTCAGTTCAACACACTGTTCAAAGTGCTGTCATTCCAAAATTTGGTGTCAAAAAATACATGGTTTCTTAGCTGAGATTTATTTCTTTGAAAATCAACATTTTTTTCATCTTCCTAACTTCATGAATCAAGATGATTTCAGATTTTCAGAGGCAGTATGGTACTTCGAATAACAAAGTGGAGTCACAGTTCACATGACCAAGCTTTAAGTCTCACGTATGACACATACTGCCTGATGATGATCCTCAAGCCATTTCATCTCTCCATGCCCCAGGAAGCTCACCAAGAATTTAACAATAATTTGCTGATCTACATTGATATAGGGAATTTCCCCAGGCAAAACTACCTAAAGTTATATCAGTTGAAATCACTGGGGGATTTCTACAGGTTAAATGAAAATAAATATAGCAGAAGATACTTATTTCTTACATTATATTTGTTTTCCAAATTTTAGCAACTATTTGTCCCTATGGGTTTCTAAATATGCCCTTGTAAGAGGATTGAAAAATAAATTTCTAAACCACCCTCAACCAACTTTACACTCATGTAGAAATGTTTGAATTTTGGTGTCAATATTCCTAGAGTCTGAATTTTACAATAGCCATTCTTCTTCTCTTCCCTCCCCCTTCTCCATCCCAGAACAAATTTTATCTAAAACAAACTAACTAAAATACCTTCAAAGATCATAATTTGCTCAGGGCATCATACTTTTCCATAGGGAACTTAAATAAGAGCTTTGGTGCAATAATATCCTTCCTGTCCATGTAATGGTAGATTACCAGAGGTAAAATTTGAATTGTGGTGCTTTGAATTCAAACCAAATGCTAGATCAGCACACTACAAGCATAACTCTTAAAATGCTTTGATATTCTGAATCTGTCCCTTATTCATGTCTTGTAGAAAACATTTTTATTCTGTCAATATGTTTTCTTCTAGTCTATATAGGTCCTTTGTGCTGTGGCAATATTATGAGGAGTATGAGTTTTACAAATTAGTGGAGTATGCATTTTACTTATAAATCATTTAAGTTGTAGGTCTCATTGACCATTTAAAAATATCTGAGGTTAATTGCTTAGAGTGCTCAACCACTTTTAGCCATTTTCCATCTTCTTCCACACTCCTTCCAGCATTTCCTGTGAGCTTTTGGCTCCTTTTCAGTATTCCAAGGTATCAAACCTTTCCAGGGCTTTTCATTGAAGTGTATGTTCTGTTAATGGTCTTGGTCTGATGGAAAACCAGTTATGCATTCTTCCATTTAACCTTTGCTCTGAAATGGATAGGGTCTGCATCAAAGATATGCCATTCATGGAAAACTGCAAGAGCCAAAGTATAAAAGTCTTTATTGTTTACTTTTAAAAATAAAAACTGATTTTAGTGAGAGGTTATAAAGGAATAGTTGTAATTTGTGATTTCTTTCCATCCTTTGAAAAAAGAAAAAAATGTATTCTTAGGCCTAGAAATTATGGTTGATCAATTCTTTAATGTTTATTTCAAGAAATCATACTTTGAAATGCATCTCTAAATGAAATGATTAGGAAAGCATGCCAATTTTGTGCAAATGGAAGAAATATATAACTTTAAATTACCACCATGTACATGATGCATGGCTGCTTTTAAAGTTTCAAGTGCTATGCTTTAGAGTATAAGAAGCAGAAGTTACAAAGTACCAACTCTAAATATATATTTTTATAGCTTTATAGTTTGGGATGAAATATTTCACTACTTGCTTCCCCTCCTTTCTAGTAAAGCTGTCACCAGCTTAGATAAGGTCCTCACCATTTTTCTCCTAAAAATCATAATAATCCAATTTCCAAAGCATCCTTCATACCTATACCAGATAAATCTTCCATATGCACAGATATGATCAAATCACTGTTCTGTTCAAAACCCTTCAATGGCTCTTCTTAATGATGGTAAAAGAGAAGACTACAAAAACTGGCTTGAAGCTTAACATAAAAAAATCCTAAGATCTTGGCAACAGGTCCAACTTCCAGACAAACAGAAATAGAAGTAGCATCACATTTAATATTCTTGGACTGAAAGACCACTGCAGATGGTGACTGCAGCAATAAAGTTAAAAGATGCTTGCTTTAGAAAATTTTTATAGCATACTAAAAAACAGAGACATCACCTTGCTGACAAAGACCCACATAGTTAAATCTATGGTTTTTCCAATAGCAACATATATATATGTGAGAAATTATAAGGAAAGCTGCAGAATGGATGCTTTGGAATTGTGGTGCTGGAGAAGACTTTTAAGAGTCCATCGAATGCAAGGAGATCAAATCATTCAACACTTGAAGAAAATTGATTCAGACTATTCATTTTAAGGACAAATACTTAAGCTTAAATACTTTGTCCACTTAATGAAAAGACAGAACTTATTGGAAAAGACCCTGATGTTGGGAAAAATTGAAAGCAAAAGGGGAATGGGATGGCATTGACTGAGGTGGATAGTATCAAGGAAGCAACAAACATAAGCTTGGCCAGACTTCAAGGGATAGTGCAGGATAGAAAATGGTCCATGGGGTCAGGAAGAGTCAGACTGAGTGACTAAAAATTGACACCTATCTAGTAAAGTCCGAATACTTAACCAGATGTTCATAACTATCCAAAAAAAAAACTGGAGCTGTAAATTTCTGGCATTATCAGGACCTTACACCTCTATGTACACTATATTCATTCATTTTGGACCACTTACACACTTCTATAAATACCCTATGGTTTTGCTCCTTATAATTTTCTCCTTGCTAATTTCTTCCTCAACTTCGACTACCTGTTGAAATCCTACTCATGCTTTGAGACTCAGATTGAATGCCATTTCTCCAGTGACATTTTTCTTGATTCAATTTAATTCAAAAAATTCAATGTGTCTACTGTATGTAAGACACTGGAAATACACATAAAAGGGAAAAAATAGTGTCTGATTCTAAGTATTTTTCATTCCACTAGGTTAATACAATTTGAATAGACCCCAGTTAACAGAAATCTGGGAAAATAAAGAAAATTTTAGAAGAGAAGCTTCAGATAAATCTTCAGTGGAAGAGCTGGCACCTGAAGTCAACCTAAAAGTGACATACTACTGGAAGAAATGAAGCACATCTAATTGATATGCCTCAAGAAGTATTGATATGAAATATAACAGATCTGCCAGCAACTGTAGGTATATTCATCACTAATAATAGTAGAACAGCAACATTTGTAGTGAATTCATGCTGCAGAAAGAAGGAACAGCCAATGTATTATGCGAGGAAGTAGAAATAATGTTCCAAAAAATTAAATGATTAAGAATGATTGTAACTGATTAAATACATACAAAGGAAACTCATTTCATCATTTAAACACTTTTGTAAGTGCTAAGGAAATTGACAACCAAAATGTCTCAAAAAGAAGAAATTTTGAAAAGAATTGTAGGGAAATCCATTGATGGTATTAACATAAGATGACAACCAATTTAATTCAATTAAGTTCAATTCAGCAAGTATTTGTCAAGTACCTGCTATGTGCAAACCACTAAAATAGACTGAAAAAATGAAGAAATGCTTTCCCTCCAAAAACGATATTCTATTGAGTGAGTAGCAGTGGGGAGGTGGACATAGGTAACAACCTCATACACAAGTAAACATACAAAAAAACCCATAAAAATTAAATTTAAATTAATGTAGTTTGAGGAGAGTACTAACAACTAGATGGATGAAGGAAGGTCTTATCTTGGAGTGGGCACTTCAGCTGAATTCTTAAGAAATGTAGGGCTTGCTAAGGAAAAGTTAGGATATTGGATACAATCAATGCAAAGGCATGAAAGTGGGAGATAGAATATCTTCTAAGGGAAATATAGCTAGTACTGTGAAGCAAAAAAAACCTTACTAAACATATTTATGTCAATTATCTCTGCATGTATTGACATTAATATTGTTTAAAATATAGTAGAAGAACTGGACTTTTCTGAAGGTGATTTTTAAAAATAGGTAATCACAAATTCAAAGTCACTGAACATACTGAGATGTATGCAAAATACAATGTCATAGATAATAGGTGAATTTAGAAGTAAGTCCAACCCTTCCAATTCACATAGGAAACTGGGATCCAGAAATACTAAATAAATTTACCAGCATCCTACAAGTAGTAAATGGTAGAGTCAGTATTATATTAGTAGGTCTTGCACTCTTTTCCATATACTTGGCTCAACAAAAGCATTTGATCTCAGGAGCACATAGCAACACAGAACTGGAGAATTGGAAAGAATCTTTGAGTGCGTCTAGTCCAATCCAAAAATGAAAGGCATTCCCACTATAACATTTACAACAAATGATCACCCATCCTTTGCTTGAAAATCTTCAAGGAGCAGCTATTGTGGCAATCCATTCTACTTTGGGGCAAATTGCATTGTTATAGTTGGTTTTTTTTTCTGACATGAAACTTAAATTTACCTCTTTTTACCTTCCACCTCTTGCTCCTGGTTCAACCCTCTTAGGTCAATGGAATAATTCTAGTCCTGTATCCATATGATACCCCTCCAAATACTTGAAAGTAACTTTTATATGCTTTCTGAGTGTTTTTTTCTATATTGAACATGCACAGTTTCTTCATCAAATTCTCATATTTCATGAAAGAAAGACCTTTTACCATGCTAATTGCCTCTTTCCATAGATTCTAGTTCATCAATGTAGTTCTTAGATACAATCCACCTGATGGGGTCTGTGGAGGGCAGAGTACACCTTCAAATTTCTGGCAGCTATGCCTTCCTTAATTCAATCCAAAATCACATTTAGCTTTTTAGGCTGCCACATTAAACTCATGTTGATCTGCTAAATTGATTCCACTAAAACCCTCAGATATTTTTCAGAAGAACCATTGTCCATCCCCCACTTTACATTTGTGAACTTTGCTTTTTAACCCAGCCACATGACTTTACACTTATCTCTATTTAAATCATCTTTTTATATTCTTAGTTACCGCTCTTAAGAATGGTGATTTCCCATCATGGTTCCCATCATTTCTACCTTTAGCAACTAAGTCTTCCTTTTAGTGATAATCAAATCCAGAATAAAACTTCTCCTGTTGGTTCCTCCAACTTTTGAAGGATGAAATTATCATCCTGGCAGAGCAAGGCCTCTTGAGCCTGTCTTATCACACAAATGTTAATGTCAGAGAATAAGATTCCTTGGCAGATATTATGAAGCAAATGACTTTGCTCAAGCACCCTATGATTATCAATATCAAATGAAGCATAAAACTGTGACATGTATGCTCAGCAACCATGTTTGTCAGTGCCATAGTGAATGTCCTATGCCAAATATAAATTCAAGAAGGATTCCTTATAGATCACATGGTCCTCTAGATAACATTGTGCTATTTGCATCAAGCTCCCGAACAACTATACATCTCATCCCTGAGATTTATAGTCAATCAAGAAGTTAGCAAAGACCCAGATAGATGAATAGATATTTCCTAGATTATGACACACAGTTGGCCGGGAAGGCCATGGAATTACTCCGTCTGTATAGCTATATTAAATGTGCTTTAACTATGGATACCGAGGTAGCTAAGATGGACAGAACTGCCTAAGAAATATAGGCAGAATTCCATTTTCAAAACAATGTTTCATATTCAATGATCATAAGCTATTCTCTACTCTAAAACCCCATCTTTTTAAACCAGTAGCTTCCATAGATACTGCATGTGGCATTTATGAAAGCACATGGAAAACGGTTAAATTACATGAAGGAGTAGATTATGTTCTATACTCGCTAGGAGATACAGTGGATAGAGAACTGTGTCTGAAGAAAGGAAGAACTGAGTTCAAATTTGTGTTCAGTTGCTTACTAGCATTAATAGACTTAATGTGTGTCTCTGAGCATGTCATTTAACCTCTGCTTTCCCTAATTTTCTCAAATGTACAATGAGGATGAAAACAGAACCTATCTCATAGGGTTGTCATGAGGATCATATCAGTGGTGAGATTCAAATAAATGAACAACCAGTTCCTATGGAACCAAGCCAAGGCTCCACCACTGCTGATGTGGTGGGGGCAGGCCCTACCCCTGCTGAAAACCAGTTAGCCTAACTCAACCTAAAATTATGTATCGGTTCTGCTGAACTGCTGAGAACTGGCTGAATACCACCACTGGATCAAATGGGATAATGTTTGTAAAGTATTTAGCACAGTGCCTGTCATGTAATAGGCACTTTGAAATGCTCATTCCTTTCCCATTCCATTTTCTTCCCTTCTCTACACCAGTGAAGCATCGCCTACTCTTGTGAGATCACGGATCTATTTGTGTATTACTGAGATGTGTTCTGTTGTGTAATCAGCATTATTACACTCTGAAATTGCCTGTCTCATCTTACTGAAGTTGCTGGTTCCTCTTGGAACTCAGAAGATTAGAGAGGTACCACTCCCAATAAATGCCTAAGCTTGGATTAGAGGTAGTCTGACTCTGTTAATTCATTTGAGATGACCCCCGCAACACATAAAGGTATTTTAAAGAAGTATCATAGTATTTTTTCAAATATATCATAATATCATTATTTTTATACTGCAGAATTGATAAATTACAAAATTTAGAGTAAAGAAGACCTGGGTTCAAATCTACACACACACACACACACACACACACACACACACACACACACACATACACAGAGGCATTGTGACCTTCAGCAAGTCATTTAAGTTTCTCAGTGCCCCAAGCAGCTTTCTAAATTTCAGAGAAAGTAATGATCTCCATTGGTATCTCCATAGGTACAAGAATTCCCCATATTGATAAATTCAAAGGAAGGAAGGAAGGAAGGAAGGAAGGAAGGAAGGAAGGAAGGAAGGAAGGAAGGAAGGAAGGAAGGAGGAAAAAACAGAAGGAGGGAGGGGAGAAGAGAAAGAGGGATGGAGTGAAAGGTTAATGGAAAATATGAAACAAAGAAAGAAAGAAGAGTCTCATTGTTAAAACCCTAAAAACCATTCGTTGAAACTTTCTGAGATTATATCTAACTATTCTTTTCACTATAACAATGTTCATTCATTTTATTGTAGGAAAATATATATCTTGGATGTCATGTAAGATATTTCTTATTACCAAATGACTGGGATTAAGGTGATTTCCCCTAGAGTGCTGTTCCTTTAACATTGAACAGAGGGGCAATCTGATTAATGATGGTAATAACTGTATTTATTCGTAATTTTAAATAAATGTAAACTCATCAAAACAGGAAGAATACAACTGACTTTCTTTTTACTTACTCACCATTGGCTCATAATGGTATGATTGATGTGAATAGTATACTTGTGTCAGAAGCAGTTGGAAGTTTTATCTCATTAATCCCATCTGTGAAAATTATTTAATGGTTCTCAAAAGTGTAGTAAAGCAATATCAACTAGAGTCCCTGGCATGTGGCCTAGGGTACATATTCATATCCTGAAAAAATGCAAGATATATATTTCTAAGAATTGATTAATCCAGTGTCTTGATTTAGTAAAGCCATAAAAGATGCCAACTGACAAGGAGTCTGGGACTTTCAGATTTGATGGATGCCCCAGTGATGTATCAGTTACAACATATCGCTCAGGGATTGTAAATGGGTGGGAAGGAAACTCTTAGTGAACCAGTTTTGTATCCCAGCTGAACATCCATTCAATTGCTATGACTAAGTAGCTTGTTCTTTCTTGCTTTCTTTTTTTTTGGGGGGGAGGGGATTGTTGGATGCTCTGTGATTATGTAATGTTTTACATTTTTCTAACTGAAACTGTCAGAGTCAGGTCAAGTTGAAAAAGAAGTATAGAGTAAGAGAGGGGAAGTAAAGTAATAAATTGTCACCTATCTACAAATTCTAATGAAAAGGACATCCTGAGATGTCTGTTCTACCTGAGAACCTCTTGAAATTATGGATTGTGTCATTTTACATTGTTATACACAAGAGTTGATCTCAGAGCACTGTGCAATAAAGTGAATATATATAGAAGATTTTATTCCATCCTCCTGGTGTCTCTTGACATCAGTAGAATAGGAAAGTAATTTGCATTAGTTCAATTGATTTTTTTTTTACATTGAAGGGGGTGGGATTCCATGGAGTGCATGTTTACAATAATAGAATTCTGGTTTAATTATTTTTTGTAATTAAAAAAACTTATTTATTTATTTTTAGTTTACAACATTCAGTTTTACAAGCTTTTGAGTTTTAAATTCTCTTCTCCTTCCCCTCCCCCTTCCCCAAGACAGTGTACAATCTGATAGAGGCTCTACATATTCATTCATATTAAACACATTTTCACATTTGTGATGTTGTAAAGAAGAATTATAAGCAATGGAATGAACCACTAGAAAGAAGAAACAAACAAAACAAAATAAAAAAACAGAAAGAGTAAATAGTGCGCTTCAATCTCCATTCAGATTACATAATTCTTTCTCTGGATCTGAGCAGCATTTTCCATCCTGAGTCCTTTGGAGTTATCTTAGAACCCTGCATTGCTAAGAAGATCCAATTCTAGCAAAGTTAGTCATTGCATGATGTGGCTGTAACTGTGTACAATGTTCTCTTGGTTCTGCTCCCCTCACTTAGCATCAGTTCATATAAGTTTTTCCAGGTTTTTCTGAAGTCCACCTGCTCATCATTTACTATAGCATGATAGTATTCAATTACATTCATATGCAACAACTTGTTCAGACCATTCCCCAATTGATTGACATGCCCTTAATTTTCAATTTTTTGCCACCACAAAATGAGCTGCTCTAAATATTTTTGTACATGTGGTACTTTTCCCATTTGAATGATCTCTTTGGGATACAGCCTTAGAAGTGGTATTGCTGGATCAAAGGGTATGCACATTTTTATAGCCCTTGGGGCTTGGATCAGTTCACAACTCTGTCGGGTTTAGTTTTTATCTCCAATAACATTTAGAAATACATGTGGTGGGAAATATTAATGGTAAAAGTTATTCAAGGTTTCAGTCACCGACAGACTTATTATTGTTGGGCATTCCTGGCTAATTCTCCAAGTATCTACAATTGTTCATGTCTTATATGTTAGTTGTTTTGGAATTAAAAATCCAACAATTCTTCAAAAGTATCATAAGGGCTTCTAAGGATAAACAATAACCACATGATAAAGAAAATATTAAGTCACTGACTAAAGGATGTTAATCAAGACTTTGCTTTAACTTTCATGCAATATTTAATGGCTTACCATACATTTTCACAATTGCCAAACATTCTAGATTCAACTGATCATCTGTCTCCCTGACACATATGTATTTAGGCAGTGAGCCAGCCATCTATTCTATCAGTATCATATTTTAGAATTCATGTAATTAATACAAGGGCAGCTCTTCCCCATAATAAATAAACAATAAACTGCCTGTGAATAGACAACTGAATAATTTAGAACCCCACAATTAGCACTTAAATGTTTATGAAGGTATATATGAGGTCAAACACAGAAAGCATTACCCTGGCATTATTATAATTAGATGTTTAATTGTCAAAAACTACACGATAAACTAAGAAAGTATTGTAAAAAGTTGTGTTTTTTTTAACCAACATAGCTGTTAATTTAAGCATTTAAGCATTTAATTAATTAAATTAAATTAATGTTAAATTAAGCATTTAAGTGGTTGCTTAGTGTAATTTTCATAACCAAAACATGTAAACTCAAAAGGTTAGGAAGTAATTAGAATAAGCATACATGCATAGATATATCTATAATCAGAAGTTATGGGTTTAATAATTATTGTTATACATATGATAAAAACAAAAATTCTGATGAGTTAATTAAAACCATTTCCTCCTTATAAGTGCTTCTAGGAAAACTAGAATTGGTGGCAGGAACAATCCTGATTAGTTATTCTCATTGTCCAGGTATAAAGTAACATTCCTTATTAAGATGAAGTATAATAACTTGGCCTCTCTGAGCCTTCAATTTCTCATCAGTAAAATGGGATATTAATAACCAAAATATCTAACTTACCGAGTTGTTATAAAGAACAGATGAAATAATGCATGAAAAACACTTTGAATGTTCAAGCAAAATGTAAATATCTCTTATTTGTATTTTCTTTAAGTGATAAGGAGTCTGGAAAAGTTGTGGTGAATTTTTACTTCCATTGTTTCTTACAATAAGCCTAGAAAAAGGATACTCTATATTAAAAGAAATAATTGAAAGCTTAGTTTATATAATCTCTTTCAAACAGAAGCAGTGGGAGACAGAGCGAAGATGGCAGAATAAAAGCAATGACTTGTCTGAGCTCTCCCCCAAAACCCTCCAAATACCTTTAAATAACAACTCTAAAAATTTCTAGAGCAGCAGAACTCACAAGGAGGTGTAGTGAAGCAATGTTCTAGCCCAGAACAACTTGAAACGTTGGCAGGAAAGGTCTGTTGTACCAAGGTGAGAGAGGAGCACACTCTAGCACAGGGCACTGTAGCACAAACTGAAACCTAGTAAACTGGGAGCAGGCCTCAGGGTGACTGAGCAGTGGCAGCAGTGGCAGTTTCCAGACCTCTCAGTCCACAGATACCAAAGACAACTTAGAAGGTCAGCAGGAAATGTCTGTCACACCAGGGTGAAAGTAGAGCATAGTCTAGTGCAGGCTGTGCCACCACAGCTCTAGCTCAAGCAGACAACGGGCAGGCCTTGGGAGGCACTGAAGCAGCAGCAGCAGCAGTGGCTTCAGAAGCTCTCATCCAACAGATGGTAAGAGGGACTAGCAATGGGTCAGAAGGAGATTATTGGGGTCTTTTAGTCAGCACTGAGGAAGGACTCTGTTGCTTTGCAGATAGTTGGATTAGGTTTACACTCCTGGGTGGCAGTCCCAGAGTGAGGAGGAGCATTACTAAAACAGAGCATGTGGCCACAGTGGAGTAGGGACCCTTCTCAAAATTCCAGGGCAGAAAAGAGTGCTTGTGGTCACTCACAGACCAGATCACAGGTGAGGTGAGTAGCAAACACCTCTCCTTAGATCATACCACCTCAGAAAAAACTGAAAACATACATTTAGGAACATAGGTTCCTAAAGTATTTCTGAAAACAGCTGCAAAAACAATGCATTGTTGCACCCTCCACTCTGGAAGCAGAGCCCTACTTTGACAAAGAGTTAAATGTCAAATAATAGTCTGGGAAAATGAGCAAAAAAAAAAAGGAAAAAAAAATCTTACCTTAGAAAGTTACTATGGTATACTCAGAAGATAAAGTCAAAGCTCCTATATCCAAAGCCTCCAAGAAAAAAAAAATATGAATAGGTCTCAAAAGAGCTCAAAAAGGATTTTTTAAAATCAAGTAAGAGAGATAGAAGAAAAATGGGAAGAGAAAAGAATGTGATGCAAGAAAGTCATGAAAAAAAATGAGTCAATAGCTTGGTAAAGGTGACACACACACACACACACACACACACACACACACAATAGTGAAGAAAATAACACCTCAAAAAGCACACTAGTAAAAAGGGAAAAAGGTCCAAAAAGCCAATGAGGAGAAGAATGCTTTAAAAAGCAGAACTGACTAAATGGAAAAAGAGGTACAAAAATTCACTGAAAAAGAAAAGAAAGAAGAAAAAGATATTCCTTTAAAAGTGGAAGTGGCCAAATGGAAAAGGAGGTACAAAAGCTCCTTGAAGAAAATAATTCCTTAAAAATTAGGATGGAGCAAATGGAAGCTAATGACTTTATGAGAAAACAAGGAACAATAAAAAATAAACCAAATGAGTAAAAAAATAGAAGACATATCTTATTGGAAAAACAACTGACCTGGAAAATAGGTCCAGGAAAGATGATTTAAAAATTATTGGACAACCTGAAAGCCATGACCAAAAAGAAAGCCTAGACATCATATTTCAAAAAATTATAATGGAAAGCTACCCTGAAATTCTATAACCAGAACATAAAATAGAAATTAAAAGAATCCACCAATCACCTCCTGAAAGAGATCCCAAAACAAAAACTTCCAGTAATATTATAGCCAAATTCCAGAGCTCCTATGTCAAGGAGAAAATACTGCTAGCAGTCAGAAAGAATTCATGTGTCATGAAATGACAGTCAGGATAACACAAGATTTAGCAGTTTTTACATTAAAGGATCAGAAGGATTGGGATATGATATTCTGGAGGGCAAAGGAGCTAGGATTATAGCTGAGAATTACCTAACCAACAGAACTAAAAATGGGCAGTCATTGAAATAGAGAGATTTCAAGCATTCCTGATGAAAAGACCAGAGCTGAATTGAAAATTTGACTTTCACATACAAGACTCAAGAGAAGCATAAAAAGGTAAACAGGAAAGGGGAATCCTTTGGGAAGATGAAAACTTGTATCTCATAAAAACTTTCTCATTATTAGGGAGTATATGTATAGAGAGGGCATAAGTGTGAGTTGAATATGAAGGGATATCTAAAAAAATTAGCATTAAGGGGTAAAAGAAGAATGTACTGAGAGAAAGGGAAAAGGAGAGGTAGAATGGGGTAAATAATTTCACATAAAAGAGGCAAGAAAAAGCTTTTACAGTGGAGGAGATAAGGGAGGTGGGGGAGATGAGTGAACCTCACTCTCATCAGAATTGGCTCAAAGAAGGAATAACATACACATTCACTTGTGTATAGAAATCTATCTCACCGTATGGGAAAGTAGGAGGGGAAAGGATAGGAGAAAGGGGTGTGCTGATAGAAGGGATGGCAGATTGGGAGAGGGCTTGGTCAGATACAAAACACTTTTGAGGAGGGACAGAAAATAAAATATATGGAGTGGGGACATAGGATGGGAGGAAGTAAAGTTAGCAATAGTAACTGAGAAAACAAATTTGAAGCAAGTTTCTCTGTTACAGAGAAGTGAATCAAATTTATAATAAAAAGAGAGCCACTTTCCAAAATAAATGATCAAAAGATATGAACAGTATTCAGACTAATTAATCAAAGCTATCTATGGCCATGTGAAAAAATCCTCTAACTCAACAATTGGAGAAATCCAAAGTAAAACAATTCTCAGCTACTGCCTGAAAACTATTAGGTTGGCTATTAGGACATAGACCAATATCTTACATTGAAAACAACTGATGAAGCAAAGGTTTGAGCTTCTGAGAATATTTATTTGTTAAACCACGTATGCCAATTGCTCAACATACCAGCCAACTCAGCTTCTTTGGCACTGGATCCCAAATATAGAGGGAGACATGTTTCTACATATAGAAAACAATCAATCCAATAACATCAATTAATTAAAAGAAAACAATTAAGCAGGATACAAAAATTAGGCGATCTGCTTACAAATTGGAGGACAGATTAGGGATTTTTTCAAGTTGGGAGAGAGGAATGCATATGTACAATCACCTGAAATCAGACAAAAGAGCTGTTGTTACGCCCAATATTGTGAATTCAATCAAAGGAACATGGAAACAATAATTGATTGACAACTACAGAGTCAGTTTCCAGATTAAACATCTGGATTGCTTGAGATGCATAATGGTGAGAAAACTCCTCGTATCAATCTTCGGATCTGACCGGGTTTTTGGTCAGCATGACCTAGGTCCTTTGTTAAGGGTCTCTAAGCAGCTAGTAGAGGCATTCCAGTTTCCTAGGCACTCAGGCAATTCAATAAGGTTTGTTCACCATTTCCATGATTGAATAAGGTTTTCTCACAAGACAGAAATTGGAGTAGACCCATACTGAATAGAAAGAGAACTGAGGTACCTCCAGAATTGGGTCACATGATGGATTCAGTGTGATTCACTCAATTCTCATTATAGCTTGCTTTTCTAATCTCAGTATCAATGACAAAGAAAGGCACTGCAATTTAGAATGCATTGAGAACTGTCTTCAGAATCGGGAAGACCAGGATTCAAGTCCTTCTTCTTATGAATATTACCTATGTGACTTGTTGCCGTTGTTGTTCTTGGAACTTTGTTCTTGAAGAGGACCAATGATATAATAAGGGTAATATCTTAACTTGCATGTTATTTGGATTTAAGTGTGGCAGAGCTGCACAAAGTTACCAGCCTCATTCTCTTCTCCAGAATTACTGAAGTCCAGTGGCAAGACAAAAGTCAGGATTAGATTTATTCACAAGACTTAGCACATTAGCTAGTTTTGAAAAATTTACAAATTTCAGAGTAATTCCTAGATTTCCCAGCACTGATGAAATCATAGAAGCAGCTGGTCTGTGTAAGCAGAGGGTATTTCCACACCAAGAATTTCCCACATTGATAAACAAGACCCTTTTCCCTACAGCCTCTCCAACCCCAGAAGTTTTTCCTACAAGCCATTCATAACACAAGCAGCAGGCTGTCAAAAGCTGTCATTTTTTCAGAAGAGAAACAGCAAAGAGAGCAGAAAGTAGTAACCAGACAACGAGAAAAATAAAATGTATATTATTGTGTATATATTTTCTTACAAATTATTTATGTGTTTGTATTTTGATTGAAAGATGATTTCTAAAATGAAAAAGAAAAATGTCATTTTATGTGTGTGTAGTAGGAAGGCCAAATTTATGATCTCAAAAAGGATCATATAAATATCAGAATGGTTCGAAATCGATGGGTATACAGAA
>CM053623.1:256241197-256263265 GCA_028646595.1 Phalanger gymnotis
GTCTCAGCTCCGCTCCCCTCGGCTGGGGGCTGGGAGGTCCGTGTGGGACAGACCTTATCCAGAGACCATCCAGGCTGTCCTGGGCTGGGGCCCTGCTTCCCTCTGCCACTTTGTGGGTTCTGCAGCTCTAGAATTGGTTCAGAGCCATTGTTTTATAGGTTTTTGGAGGAACTTGGTGGGGAGCTCACGCCAGTCACTGCTTCCCAGCCGCCATCTTGACTCCGCCCCCCAATGAGATATTTTACATTGTCTTCCATTTGTCCATTCTTTTGGTTATGTTTTTTAATTTCTTGATTTCTCATGAAGTCACAAGCTTCCACTTGCTCCAGTCTAACTTTTAAGGTAGTATTTTCTTCAGTGGTCTTTTGGACCTCCTCTTCCATTTGGCTTCCCAGCAACCATCCAGGCCTTCTTGGGCTGAAGACCTGCTTCCCTCTGTTATTTTGTGCGTTCTGTAGCTCTAGAATTTGTTCAGAGCCATTGTTAAAGGTGTTTGGAGGTATTTGGCAGAAAGCTTAAGAGAGTCCCTGCTTTCCAGCCACCATCTTGGCTCCGCCCCCAGAATGACCTATTTATTAACGGAGTTGTTAGTGATTCTACTATATTGTGACATAGGATTTTTGGAGTTAGAAGTGCAGCAAGAATGCCAGTTTTTAAAAAAAATCTGCTAACCTCTGCTATGAAAAAAGTGCTTGTCAAAGGCAAGACATTATTAATAGTAGAATACAGAAAATTGAAGGTGACTTTTTTGATCAACATCACTTTTTCTTTCAAAGATATACCCAAAATATTTTGAGAGAAAGCCAGCTGAGCTTGTAAAATCTAGACATCTTCATTGGGAAAGAAGAAGGGAAGGAAATAAGTACTATTAATACTTATTTTACTTGATCCTGAACAACAATGACAGTCAGGTATTATTATTATCCCCATTTTAGAGTTGAAGAAACTGAACTTGATAGAAGTTAAGTGACTTGCTCAGGCTCACATAGCTAGTATCTAAAATTGAATGTGAACTCATTTCTTCCTAACACTGGGCCTAGCACTCTAGACAATGCACTACCTACATGCTTTTCACACATTGACCTCAAAAACTATCTTCAGGATTTTTACTTCTGGTGGACCTGGATGTCTTGTATTAATTATGAGAATGTTGAGCTTTTAGAAATATATGTTAAGATACATTGATGCATCATGTCAGCTAATGAAGATGAATTTGAAGTACTGCACTTTGGTTTAAAAAAATCACCTTCACAGGTACTGACTCACACTATCTGTTCCAAGGATAAAAAAATGAGAGAAAATAAATATAAATTGCAACAGAAGTAATTGATTGATGATAAGGCAGGATAAAGGTTGTATTGATACCTTGAGAAGCAAGATTGTTTCAGATTTATAGAAATTCCTAAATGGAGATAGCATAGCACAACCTCTCTATGTACCAAGCCTCATGTCATGTAAGGTTAGGAAATTTAGCTAAACAATGAAAGCAAATCAATGCCAGCAGGTTGACAAGTACACCAGATTTAAATCCCATTGAAACAATATGAATTCCTGTCAAGGCTAGACTTGGAATGGAATGGAGGATTCATCAAAGGTGCACTTAATTTCCAATGTCATAAAAATGTGATTTCATGATGAATTAAGGAATATGTCAAAATTGTGGGACCTCAGTAATATGTCATAAAAAATAAGCCATTTCAGTAAAAGCAGAATGTTAAATATTAAAGGGTTTTTTATAAAATGTAAAACTTTATAAAGTTTGTTATCAAAGCAAATAATTGTAATCATTTTACTTTGTCCCAATTAGTTTGCACACCCCTATATTATAATGGAGAGACAGGATATTCTGTACCACTACCACCACCACCACCCCTCCCCTTTCTAACTCCAAATAGCCAGAGGGTAACTTGGTGTCAGTTGTAAACTTAGGATATTGTCAAGGGTGACTGAACAAGCAGATTCCTAACAAGTCCACAGCAGACCTAAGGTCTTTTTCACATGAATCACTTTTTTACATAAAAAAAAAAATTAAGAGGAAGGTCTGGGAGTTATACAATTCCCCCCCCCCAGCTAAAGAAAGAAGCCCTACTAGCAGCAGATGAGTCATGAAAAACAGCCTGTTATCCTATCTCATCATCAACCAATTCCCTTCTGCTACAATTTACATCTGTTCTCTCTGTCATTCTTGTTATTGTGGTTATTGTTTTAACCTTGGTGGAAATAGTGTAGTTCTATACCGGTAAAGCAGATTTTTTAAACCAAAGTGTAGGACTTCAAGTCTGTCCTCATTAGCGATCATCATGTTTGATTTATCCTGGAGTTCCAGGCTCTTAAGATATTCATATATCCTGAGTTTTTGACCTAAAATAACTAGCTCTCTCACCAACTTTGTGCATGCATGCCTCTTTATGTCTTGGTTGTTAGAGCAAGGAATTTTCAAAAGTAAGCGAGAACTATTAATGAAGAAATTAACACTTTCTATGCAATAAATAGCTGAGACTGGGCCACTACATACAACTCCTCTATTCTTTTATTTCACTTAAACTACTCTAATACAGACACTTATAACCACCTGCCTATTTCATTATAATATTCTCCTATTTGAACTTCTTGTCTCCAATCTTTTGATCTTCTAATCGAGAGTCAATCTGTTAGAAGAAGGTTGTTTTATTTAGGGATGGAGAATTTTTTTTAATGAATAGATACAATCATGTTTTCTGCTCCAAAATATTCAGTCATTTTCCATTTTCTAGCAAATCAAATTCAAATTATTTTTGATTTTCAAATATCATCAAAATCTGATGCCACTCTTCCATTCCAGACGTAAGTCATACTATACCGCTCCATACATTCTACACTCCAATTAAACTTACCCTTACTCTCCATCCCATATCCTCACCCCATGAAACACCTGTATTTTCTTTCCTCTGAGCCTTGCTTATGCTACTCCCTTTGCTCCCTCTTTGTTTATTAAATTCTTATTTGATTTTAAAGCCCCACTCAAATTCTATCTCATTCATGAAATATTTTCTTAATATTCCTGATAGAAAACAAACCCTTACCCTTAGTTATTCACAGCTTAGTAATGAATGAGTGAGAAGATGGGCCCTACTTTTGTAGTGAGGCCCACTGTGGCAATGGGGCCTATCTTTGTGTGTGTGATTTGAAGTGAGTCAGAATAGATATTTCTAGCCTCTCTCCCACAAAACACTTTCCCAAAGGGACACTTTAATTCCTGCCAGCAGGGGAAAAAGGTAGTTGGACCCAGAAAATACTCTCCACTCCTCAGGGAAAGGTGGTACTGGGCTAGAAATATATCTATCTGTTCCCTTAAATACTGTTCATCTAAAGAATATGATTGGGTTCCATATAACCATTGATCACTTTGTCATCTTGGTGGAAAGGGGGTCCATAAACCCTCCAACCAAGACTTGACTCCTTTCCCACATAATAACAGTCCCATAATGAAAACACATAGCAAAGAAACTCATTTATCCCAATTGTAGCAAAACAGAAATCAGAGAAGATATATATGTATATATATATATATGATATGAAGATATATATATACGATATAAAGATATATATATATATATATATGAATATATATATATATATATATATATATATATATGTGAATATATATTCCAGAAAACACAGGGTGAAATAGCTCTTCAATTGGGAGAGAGATGACTCAGCTTTATTGAGAGAGTGTACTGGATCTAACCCAACGAAAAAACTCCCTAAAGTCTCTAGAGGACTAAGATGGGAATAAGGACATTGGGGGACTGTCAGTTACTCTCTTGTCTTCTGAGAATCTTTCCCCTCAGCAACCTGAAGTAAGATTGGCCATCTTCACACTCGAAGCTAGAAGCCAGAAGCACCAGAAACAACTAAACATCATGAAGAAGATGCAATGTTTGATGACTCCCCAAAGGATTCTCAAAAGGGACTATCACTTTTTGGAGAGACCTGAAAAGTACTCAAAAGGGACACTTCCTTGGAGAGTCCAAAAGGGTGATTCAAGGAAGACTGGAAATAACTTGAGCTCTCTCACCTATCACCAACTCCACTCTGTCCTTCATGCCCTTCATATCCACCATTCAGGAGAGTCCCCAACCAATGGACCTTTGCATTTGCAAACTTAGTTATCAATATTCGTGTACCATTCTGTTAAAAAAAAGATATAAACTCCATGAGACCATAAAAATATGGTATCTAAGTTTTGTATACCTGCCAATAGTTAGACACTGAAAACACATTGTTTCTTGGATGAATGAATTTCAGAGGTTAGCTCCACAGGAGATGAATATTGATTTATTGTGAGGATTGGTAAAGTAAAGTATCAAAAATAACTCATATTTGAGCCTTAGTAATTAAAATCATGATGATATAATTCTAAATAAATAAGAAACTTAGTTTTTATTTATTTGTTTTTAGTTTTCAACATTCATTTCCACAAGATTATGAGTTACAAATTTTCTCCCCATCTCTACACTCTCCCCCATCCCAAGATGGCATGTATTCTGATTGCCCCCTTTCCCCAGTCTGCCCTTCCTTATATCACCCCACTCCCCATCCATTATCCCCTTCCCCCTTACTTCCTTTCAGGGCCAGATAGATTTCTATACCCTGTAGCCTATATACCTTATTGCTCAGTTGCATGCAAAAACAATTTTTAACATTTGTTTTAGAACTTTGGTTCAAATTCTCTCTCTTTCCAACCTAAATACCCTTTTTGAGAAGGAAATCAATATAGGTTGTACATTTATCATTATTCAAAACACTTCCATAGTAGTCACGTTGTGAAAGGATAATTATATTTCCCTCCATCCTATCCCATCGCTCATTTATTCAATTTTCTCCTTTGACCTTGTCCCTTTTCAAAAGTGTTTGCTTTTGACTACTCCCTCCCCCAATCCATCCTCCCTTCTATCATCTTCCTTTATTTCCTTTACCCATACTTTCCTGTAGGGTAAGATACCCAATTTAATGTGTATGTTATCACCTCCTTAAACCAAATCCAATGGGAGTAAGGTTCATTCATTCCCCCTCACCTACCCTCTTTTCCCTTCCACATACAATTTCTACTAGTTTTTTTGTTGATATGATCAATTATGCTGTTAGTTTTCCTAATATTGAATCAGCCTAGCATTCTTGGAATAAATCCTACCTGGTCATATTATATTATTCTCATGATAAGTTGCTGTAATCTTTTTGCTAATATTTTATTCAAAATTTTTGTCTCAATATTCATTAGGGAAATTTACTTCTTGTAATTTTCTTTCTCTATTTTGACTCTTCCTAGTTTAGGTATTAGTATCATATTTGTGTCATAAAAAGAATTTGGTAGGACTCCTTCTTTGCCTATTTTCCCAAATAGCCTATAAAGTATAGAAATTATTTGTTCTTTAAATGTTTGATAGAATTCACATGTAAAACCATCTGGCCCTGGAGAATTTTCCCTAGGGAGTTCACTGATGCATTGCTCAATTTCTTTTTCTGAGATGGGATTATTTAGATATTTTACTTCCTCTTCTGTTAACTAGGGCAATTTATATTTTTGTAAATATTTGTCCTTTTCCCTCAGGTTGTCACATTTAAGGGCATACTATTGGCCAAAATAATTCCTAATTATTGTTTTTATTTCCTCTTCATTGTAAGTGAATTCACCCTTTTCATTTTTGATATGGGTAATTTGGTTTTCTTTTCTCTTTTTTTTTAATCAAATTCACCAAAAGTTTACTGATTTTATTGTTTTTTTTCTCATAAAACCAGCTCTTAGTTTTATTTATTAATTCAATAGTTTTTGTGATTTCACTTTTATTAATCTCTCCTTTGGTTTTCAGTGTTTCCAATTTGATATTTAATTGAGGATTTTCAATTTGTTCTTTTTCTAGCTTTTTCAATTGCATGTCTATTTCACTGATCTCGTTTTCATCTATTTTCTTCATGTAAGCGTTTAGAGATATAAAACCTTCCATAACGACGGCTCTTGCTGCATCCCATAAGTTTTGGTATGTTGTCTCATTATTGTCATTCTCTTTAATGAAGTTATTAATTGTTTCTATGATTTATTCTTTGACCCACTCATTCTTTAGGATTAGATTATTTAGTTTCCAATTAATTTTTAGTTTATCTTTCCATGGTCCTTTATTACAAATAAGTTTAATTGCATTATGATCTGAAAAGGATTCATTGAATATTTCTGCCTTTCTGCACTGCGTTGAGAGGTTTTATGTCCTAGTATATGGTCAATTTTTGAATATGGTCAGTATACCACTGAAAAAAAGTATATTCCTTTTTATATCCATTCAGTCTTCTCCAGAGGTCTATCATATCTGCCTTTTCTAAAATTCTATTCACCTGTTTAACTTCTTTCTTCTTTATTTTGAGGTTAGATTTAGTTCACAGAGGGGGAAGTTAAGGTCCCCCACTAGTAGAGTTTTGCTGTCTATTTCTTCCTGTAACTCCCTTAACTTCTCTAAGCATTTATATGTTATGCCACATGGTACATACATGTTAAGTAATGATATTGCTTCATGGTCTATGATGCTTTTTAGCAGGATATAGTGTCCTTCTTTATTTCTTTTAATTAGATCTACCTTTGCTTTTTCTTTATCTGAGACTAGGATTGCAACCTGTGCTTTTTTTAATTCAATTACTGGACCTTTGAGCTCTTTGTCAAGGTATGACTGCTTACAGATTGGAGAGTGCTCTGACCCAAGCTTCAGGGGTTTTTTGCTGCTGTTTTCAGAGCTACTTCTCAGCACCTGTAAATTTTCAGTTCTTCTGAGATAGTATGATCCAATGAGAGATGTTTACTCCTCTTCTGACCTGTTCTCTGGTCTGCGAGTGATCTCAGGCACTCTTTTCTGCATTGTAACTGGTAGGAGTACTCCCTCTCCACAGCCATCACAAGCCCTGCCACACCAGCACTCCTCCTCCTCCAGCACCACCAACCAGGACTATGACCCCAATCCAAGCAGGGCAAAGCAAGAGAATCATGCCTCAGTGTCAGCAAAGTGATGCCTGTACTCCTGCTCTGATCAGCTGCTTGTTTCCCCCCACCATCTGTGGGCCTGGCGCTCCAAAAGCAGCCACTGCTCCTGTTGCTGCCACCACCACCCCTGGGCTGGGGTCAGACTGTGCTCTTCTCACTCAGGACCAACAGAGTTTTTGCATTGATCTGCTAAGTTGTCTTTGGCATTTGTGGTTGAGAAGTTCAAAACCACCACAGTTCAGTGATTCAGTGCTCTGAGGCTTTCTCCTGGTCTTCTCTGGCCTGGTCTGTGGTATCAAGGTCCATGCTGGGTTGTGTTCCACTCTCAGCACTGTTTGATAGACTCTTCCCAGCAACCATCCAAGCCATCTTGGGCTGGAGACTTGTTTCACTCTTGTCATTTCATCAGCTCTGTAATTCTAGAATTTGTTTACAGTCATTTTTACAGCTGTTTGGAGGGATTTGGGGGAGAGTTTAAACAAGTCCCTGGTTTCATTCCCTCATATTAGCTTCACTCCCAGAAATTTAGTTTTAATGAAGAATAAAATGAATTTGGTTTTAGACATATAAAATTCAGGTACTAGCAGGGTAGGCAGATGGAAATATTTTGACAACAATTTGGAAAAATTGTGCTGAAAATCAGGACAGAAGTAAGGGTTGAGAAGTAAATTTAGGAATAATTTGCATAAAATTGTTATTTAAAGCCACAGGATTAAATAGATTGCTGAAGGATTGAATTTAGAGAAAGGAGATTCCAGTTCTTTGCCTCTGCAAAAACAGTTGCTGTAAATATATACATAGATATGAAATATGACTGTAACCAAGAGAACACTTTGTACAAAAGCAATGTTATAAATACAAACACAGTGGAAAGACTTAATAACTCTGAGCAAGGCAGTGATCAACCATGATTCCAAAGGACAATTGATGAAAAATGCTACCTACCTACCTCCTGAGAGAGAGGAGGATTTAAGGTGCAGAATGATACACATCTCTGCAGGTGGGCTATTTGGGAATTTGTCTTGCTTAACTATAAATATTTGTTACAGGGATATAGTGATGTCTTTTTTTTAATGGTGGGATTGTGAAGGGAGAAAAATAATGCTCCATAACTGAAAATAGTAAAGAAAATAAAGTTATATGTATGTGGGAAAAAAGATAAGAGTAAAGTTTAAAAGAACTCTGGGGTATTTCAAGGCTAGAGGATGGGAAAAAAAAGAAACTAATCAAAGAGCCAAGGAAGGGACCAGAATAAGTAGAGTGCAGTGTCACAAAACCCAAGAGAGTCAAAGCAATTCCAAGGATGATGTGGTCAATATTGTAAAATTGAGTGGAGATATAAATATGGAGAAATATGAAAAAAGGCTGATGGATTTAGCAATTAAGAGGTCAACAAAGATGTTTGAGAGAGCAACTTCAATGGAAAAGTGAGGCAAGAAGTCAGAGTACATGGAATCAAAGACTAAAAATATACTGTATTCTAGTATTGAATTTTGTCTGTAAATCAAAGTTGAAGGAAATTTTTAAACAATTATTTAATTTTTAGTTTTCAACATTCACTTTTATAAGATTTTGAATTTTAAATCCCCACCCCCCCCATGTTCTCCCTTCTCAAGATAGCATGCAATTTGATATAGGCTACATATGTATATCATATTAAACATATTTCCACATTAGTCGTATTGTGAGAAAAGAACCAGAACAAGTGGGGAAAACCAAGAGAATGAAAAAACACAAAAAACAAAAGAGAAAATAATATGCTTCAATCTGCATTCAAACTCCATAGTTTTTCCTCTGTATGTGGATAGCATTTTCCATCATGGGACTTTCAGAATTTAAATAGATCATTGCATTGCTGAGAAGAGCCAAGTCTTACAAGGTTGATCATCACACAATGTTTCTGGTACTGTGTAAAATGTTCTCCTAGTTCTGTTCACTTCACTCAGCATCAGTTCATGCAAGTCATTCCAGATTTTTTGAAATCAGCCTGCTCACCATTTCTTATGGAAAGATAGTATTCCATTACATTCATAAACCACAATTTGTTCAGCCATTCCCAAATTGTTGGGCATCCCCTCAATTTCCAATTTTTGGAAAAAGAGTCAGTATAAATATTTTTATACATATGGGTCCTTTTCTTTTTTCATGATCTCTTTGGAATACAGAACTAGTAGTGGTATTGCTGTATCAAAGTGCATGCACAGTTTTATAGCTTGGCCTACCCATGAGCAACTGTTTTTCCATTTATTTAGATCTGACTGTGTAAAAAGAATTAAAACACAGTTACTTCTTGAATTGTTTATGTCAAGTAGCAGAAACTTAATTGTAGTAGTACTAAGAAGTAGTCCTAATAACATAGGGTGTTTCAGATGCATTTGGACATTATTAGCAAATAATAAAATTCCATTGTGAAATTCATAACACTTTCAATATCATTATTTCATAGACATATAAATGTTCCCAAAGTTCAGCCAGAGAAAACTTTGGAGCACCTTTACAATTCTACCCCAAATCAAGAAATTTGTATACCCTGAAAATTGAAACATACGTATGTGTATATGTGTGTGTATATATATATATACACATACATACATATATACATATATACACATATATACATATAAACACATACATATATAAATACACATACATATGCATGTGTATATTTGTATGCATATATGTGTGTGCATATGTATATATACATACATATGTGCATATATGTGTATGTATCAATTATCTATATCTATCTATATATCTATCTCTCTATATATATCTATAGATATAAATATATATTAAGATCCACATAGATTACATGGTATATATGATATAAAGAAAATTTACAATAAATTCACTTACAGTAGAACCTACATTCAAACTTTTCATTGGATATCATACTCTCTAAAATACATTATGTTATCCTTTACTTTCAGATACCCATGTGTATAGATAACACATTCCCTCATTACTTTGAGTTCATCTTTTGTGAATATAGAATCTAGCAGGCACTTAGTGGGTGCAGTACATAGACTTCTAGAATCAGAAAGACCTGAGTCCAAACTCAGCCTCAGCCTCACATTCATTTCCTCTCTGTGTGACTCTAGACAAGTCACTCATGCTCTGTTCAACTTGATTTCCTCAACTATGAAATGAGGATGATTATAATAGCACCTACTCCATAAAATTATTAGGAGGATCAAATGAGATGTTTGCAAATGTTTGTAAAAAGCACTTGGGACAGTATCTGACATATAGAAAGCACCATATATTTGATAGTTGGCTGTTTTTTAATTGTCATTCTTATTAATTAACCCAGAATTCCTGTGAAAAGTATTTCTCCTTGTCACCACCTAGAGTTAGAGGAAGGTGAAGCTTTTTGTAAGGTATTGGTTTCTCTCTGTTGCCATGTCTGGCTTGAGAAGTAGAAGCAGAGGGGGTTTGGCCACTGCTGTGGTATCCTAGTGGGTGGGGCTCAAAAGTCAACGTGAATTGTGTTGCTGGGAGTGCCTTTCTGACTGGATAGTGTGACATCCATTCATAATTGGCAGAGCCAGTTTATCCACCCTAGAGACAGACAATTTTACAGTTCTTTAGTTTATAGAGAGCTACTATTCACATCAAGAACTGCCACTTTCTTAATGTATTTTAAAGGCAATGGTTAATTAACAGAGCTTATAAAGGCTATGTTCAAGTAGAGAAGAGGATTTCTCCAGCTGAAAAGGGGTAAGGATCATCAAGCAAGCAATGAAAAGAGATAACACAGATGTTCCTGAATGAGCCAATATCATTGAAGTATTGATTCTGGATTTGTGTCATCCTAAGACATATGAGTTTTCTTCTTCATGTTTTTCTATGTCATATTCCTGTAAGTGTGTACCCATTCTTCACCATTTCACCATGGTTAACAATCTCATTGATAGGAGAGTTTGATCTGTGTGTGTGTGTTTGTGTTTGTGTGTGTGTTATGAAGCATTTATTATTTATGCATTTGCTTTAATACATTATTATCTCTAATATCAATGGTGTCAAATTCAAATAGAAATGGAGGCCACTAATTTGTATATGAGTATCCCTGCAGGCCATATATAGTAAATGTATATTTTATGTATATGTAAATTATGTAAATGTATAAAATGTAATATTATGTGTTTTATTGTATTTTATTTATTTTCTTTAAAATTTCCCAATTACCTTTTCATTTTTTCCAATATAAAATATTTTATTTTTCCCCAATTACACATTGAAACAGTTTTTAATTTTATTAAGTTTTGAGTTCCAAATTCTATCCATTGTTCTGTGCTCTCCTCCTTCCCTGAGATAATAAACAATCACATATAGGTTATATGTGTACAATTATATAAAACATTTCCATATTAGTCATTTTGTATAAGAAGATTCTAATAAAAGAAAAGAAGTGAAAGAAACTGAAAAATGTCATGCTTCAGTCTATATTAAACAATATTAGTTCTTTCTCCAAAGGAGGATAATATGCTTCATTTTTAGTCCTTTGAGATTGTCTTGAATCACTACATTACTGAGAATAGCTAAGCTATTCACAATCTTCATCAAACAAGATTGCTATAACTTTATACAATGTTGTCCAGGTTCTGCTCCCTTCATTTTGCATCAGTTCATGTAAGTATTTCCAGGTTTGTTTGTTTGTTTGTTTTTTCAGAAATCATCTTGCTTGTCATTTCTTAGAACATGATAATATACTATAAAAATCATATAGCACAACTTGTTTAGCCATTCCTTAATTGATGGGCATCCTTTTGATTTCCAATACTTAGCCACCATAAAAAGAGTTGCTGTAAATATTTTGGCAGAAATATGCCCTTTTCCATGCCTTTGGGATGTATACGTAGCAGTGGTATTGCTGGATCAAGGGGTATGCACAGTTTTATAGCCCTTTGGGAGTAGTTTGAAATTGCTCTTCAGAATGCTTGAGCAATTCATAATGCCACCAACAGTGCATTAGTGTTCCAGTTTCCCCATATCCCTTGTAACATTTGCCCTTTTCCTTTTATATCATGTTAGCCATTCTGATAGGTGTGAGGTGGTACCTCAGAGTTGTGGTAATTTACATTCCTCTAACCAATAGTGAATTAGAGCATTTTTCATATGACTATAGGTAGCAAGTAAGACCTTTTTCAGATATCTGTTAAAAAAAAACTTTTCCTCAGTTTTCTGCTTTCCTTTTAATTTTGGTTACATTGTTTTTGTTTATACAAAAACTTTTTTAATTTTATAGAATGACAATGATCTACTTTATATTTTTTTAATGTTCTCTGTATTTTCTTTGGTCCTAAATTCTTCCCTTATTCATAGTTCTAAAAGATAAACTATTCCACACTTTCCTAATTTGCTTATGGAATGGCCCTTTATGTGTAAATAATGGACTCATTTTGACCTCATGTTGGTATATTGTGTGAGAAGTTGTTCTATACCTAGTTTCTGGCATGCTGTTTTCCATTTTTCACAACAGTTTTTGTCAGATAATGAATTTTTGTTCCAAAAGCTTGGATCTTTGGGTTTCTTATGTGCTAAATTACTACAGTCATTTACTACAATGTATCATGTACCTAATCTATTTTGCTGATTCACTATTCAGTGTCTTAGCCAATACCAGACTGTTTTCATAATTACTGTTTATTATATGCTTTAGAAGGTGATGCAGCTAGACCATCTTTTTCAGTTTTTTTTAAACTTATTCCTTTGATATCTTTATCTTTGTTCTTCCAGAAGAATTTTGTTATTACCTTTTTAGCTGTAAAAAATTTTTTTCTAGTTTGTTTGGTATGGCACCAAATAAAAAGATTAATTTAGGTATAATTGTCATTTTTATTATATTGGCTCACCCTAGTCATGAACAGTCCCAAGGGTCCTAGTGCTGCCATTTTTAAGAAGACTATTCTAATAGATAATAATACCCAGTAGTAAACAAACCCTTCCTAAGAGTCCAGTAACAACAAAATTACTTAGAGAATTCAATAGAGTGCTTAATAATAACACTTGCCTATAGAAGCTTTCACTGTTCTTTCTTGGGCTGTGTCAACCTTGGCATGTTATTGTGTAAACTTTCAGCTCTGAGGAGAGCTGAATGTCTTTCCCTGCTTGTCCTGGTTGCCATCCTGATTTCTATTGGTAAAATTCCATTTGTCTCTTGGTAAAATTCCAGTTGTCTTCACCCTTTTTTCTCCTTTTCCAATGGTCTAATCCAGTCATCTGCAAGACTCTCGTTCACTTGGGTGGACACTGAGATATGCAGGTCTATACTCCTTCAGGCTATGTCATTTTTCATTCAAAATTCTAGGCTTCTTCTATAATCTTCCAGGACCAGGGCACTACTGGTGGTAAAACTAGCAAATTACCTATCTTTCATGTTATTGGAAGTAGAAGGATGGCAGAGAGATAAGTAGAGAAATTCTAGGGTTTTATTCAACTAGCTCACCTTAAATAGAATATTTTTCAATTCCCACTTAGTTTTAGAAAATGCCTTTAAGCAACTGTCACATATAATTAAATTCAGTACTTTAAAAAAAGATCTGCTATTTAAGTAAAATGAAATAAATATTCAAGTGGTCTGAAAAGTTAGAATCAATATACATATGAAAAAAGATTTTTATTACAACTAAAATATGAACTTTTAAAGCTGGAATTTAGTCCCTTATTTTACAAATGGAAGAACTGAAGTCCTTTTAGAGAGGTAAAATCACTGGGCCAAGTCTACTTTTCCTATTAGCAGCCAAGTGATACCTAAACCCAGGTTCTTTTAACTACATCATGATGCCTTCATTCCTTCTCTAAAGTAATTCAGTTGATACCTAAATAAAATTACTATTTCTAGACATATACATGTGTGTGTTTACATGTGTACATATATGTACGTAGTTAAATATAATTTTCGTTAGCAAGTAAACTCTCTGCAGCCATGAAGATGGCAAACTTTATTGTTTTAATTTCTATGGATATCATCTGCAATTTTATCACTCTCACATCAAAATATATCATTCCTTCCTCTACACAAAGAGTTATCTCTTTTAGTAAAGAATGAAAAGAGATGCAAGAAAATAAAGCAATTATGATATCATAGTCCCCCACATCTATAAAGAAGAGAAATAGGGAAGTATCACAACTGTACTACAACTTCCAGTCTTAGGGAGTTAGATGGGGGCAATTAGAAGTTGAGTGACCTGTCCAGACTCGGAGTCAATTGTTTCACAGGTAAGACTTGCATCTATATCTATCTGATTCCAAGACTATCTCTCTATCTATTATTCCACAATACTTCTGGAGATGATAGATAGATAGACAGACAGACAGGCAGACAGACAGACAGACAGACAGACAGACAGACAGACAGACAGACAGATAGATAGATAGATAGATAGATAGATAGATATAGATATAAATATATAGGCATATATCTATATATAAATACTATGTAGGTAGCATATTTGATTAAATAAGCTTACAAGTGCTTTGTGAGAAGCATTTGAATCTTCAAAGCACTATACATTAATACAAAAATAACAAAGGCACATCTTACTGATGAGTTTTAATATGCCGAAGTAGAGGAAAACAAGTTGATTGATATGTTTAATGAAGAAAGCAAGACTACCATGTGGAAGAAGAAAGTAATAAATACAGGAGGAAAGTATCACTTTTATTGTAATTCTCAATTGGTAGTTTCCTTCTGAGTACATATTATTAATATGCAGCTGTAATTTAAAATGAGCATCATGGGCTTTGAAGGGGCACAGAAATCTGTTAAGAAAAGTGGTTGGTAAATAAATCTCTTGCTCTGTATGAAACAATTAAACCTAATTTCTTTCAATGCTGTTCCTGTCAAGTGTTCTTTGGTCCTATATCATCTTTCTCATCTGAAATCTTCAGCAAAAGATTACAGAATTAATTTTCCTATTTCCTAGCAATGGACAAAAGAGCATTATTCACATCAGTGGAAATTAGTAAAAGAAATGAAATATGTAAGGTGACAGAACTGATGTAATCTTACTAAGAAAGAGAATTAGTGATGTGAAAAAACACTTTGAAACTTCTAAGAGTTATGTAAGTGCCAATTACTATTGTTATTATTATTTATCTTTGGTATCATTATTATTATCTTTGTTGTCATCTTTTTTGATGTAGTTCAGATAGAAATAGTTCTGACAAGTTGCTATCCCACTATTATTTTTATATTTATTGTTTTGCATCATATTTAATAGGCCCTATTGGGTAATTGGACAAAATACTTGCTATTTGCAATTGAATAAAATTGTGAAGGTAAGCTCATCTAGAATAGTCTCACTGAAGTCTTCCTTGGCATATGTCCAGGAGCAGACAGAACAGTAGATATAGTATGTATGTGACTCTTCTCTCTTATGTTTCTGATTTCTTATGTTAGTTTTCTATATGTTGAAGGCTTTCTTGTTATTGGTGCTCCTATTCTCCTTATCTTCTTTTCAGGATAGTCCTAAAACAAGTCATTATCCTACTATTGTCTTATGCTTAATATATGAAAGATTTTCATGGGTAGAAACAATGCTTTGTCACTTATTAAGCATTTAAATTATTTACATATTAAATAAAACATTGGCTTATTGTTAATAAGATAAATATTATCAAATATCTCATATGAAAGGGAACAGACTACTATCTATTAGAGGGGGCAATCCTAAGGACCTTGTTTTGAGGTAGCAGGAGTGCCTCATACCACAAAGCACTCATTTGATTAAATGGAAAATACATAGAGGTCCAGGAACACTTTAATGCTTGAATTGTTTGAAAAGAATCATGAGTTCTGCTGAACACTTAGTTATTTATGTTTTATTCAACACATTATTCTTATTCAACTGATATTACTGTTTTAATCAATTATCTTGTGCTCAGTGGTATCAACAGAATTACTCTTTTGCTACAATGAAAAAGCATTCAGCTTAGAAAAGCTGAACTTTAGGGGAATGAGTTGGGTGTATTAATTAAAGCATATGTAGCATATACTCTGGACTCTTACAATCTATTATCAGCACTTGATATAGACACTGCCACCAACTAACTCTAAGTATTGTGCCTAGGATATTGAACAGAAATCCCAAATCCTCTATAACCTTTAAAATTCACAAAGTCCTCTGGCCAGAGCATGTGGTAAAAAGATGGAGGGTGTGGATGGGAGATGGGTTAATTGTGGTAGGAGAATGAGATGAGGAAGTACAGCCAAAGCCAAGGCTAGGACTAGGGCTCTCCTCCTTCCCACCCAAGTAAATATTTTGTTTAGTCACATCACTGAAACTGCCTTCCTCTATGCTGCTACTGTTGTTCAGTCTTTTAAGTCATGTCCAACACTGTTTGGGGTTTTTATGGCAAAGATACTGGAGCGGTTTGTCATTTCCTTTCCAAACTCATTTTATAGGTAAGGAAACTGAGGCAAACAGAGTTAAGTGACTTGTCCAGGGTCATACAGCTAATAAGTATCTGAGGTCAGATTTGAACTCTGGAAGAGGAGTTTACCTAATTTTAGGCCCAGTACTCTATTCAATGCACCACTCAACCTCTTATAGACATTCAAATCCCACAGGTTCTGTTTACTAACCACTCACAAAACAGGAGTAAGTATCCTCAACCAATATCATGACGCTTACAATGCAATGTTAATCCAGTTCATCCAATGGCTTTCAAAGATGTCTGTATCAATCAAGGACTTTCTAAAACTTAGTCTATAGCCTATGATTTTTTTTTAAATTCAATAAATATGTTCTCAGTTATCAGGGCATAGCATCTTATACTTTAGATTGATAGAGTGGGCTAATTGATCCTCATCTTTACACAATTATTTTTCTCACTTATAGTCTGCAAGGCACTTTTCTAATGACATCCAGGTAAGGTAGACTGTTTTAAGATAAATATATTGATTTTAAGTATGTTTAAGCATTTCGTACATGTGTATGTGTGTTGTGTGTATATGCATGTGCAATTTTTTTTTTCTAGCAGAACCTATTTACAGAGAATCCTGCCTACAGATCTAGTGTCCCTCCTAGTCAGTAGATTATTGATATAGGAATTTCTACAGGGAAGAATAGAAGAATTGAAGAATAGAAGTAGAGGCAGGAACAGTAATTTTCCTGAATGAGGGTCCTCTAATTAAGTCATCAGGGCAAGGTAAATTGAAAGCCAGCCTTAGAGTCAGGAAGACCTGAGTTCAAGTGCCTCTGACACATATTGGCATAATAAGTCCTGGTCGGTTAACCAATAGACATCAAGTGTATGCGGTGGGCTAGGCATTTGGAATACAAAGACAAAAATTTAAGAGCACTTGCCTTTAATGGGTTTATATTTTATGGACTATTCAAGGCCACAGATCTTTCTGAAAACATATCAGGGTGTCCTAGAAGCCAAAACTATTTTCATACTAAAACTAAGATGCTATTTGCCCATTTGAATACCTTTCCCTTTTCCAACTAGATAAATGTATGGGGCTAGAGATAGTCTTCATAAACTTCAAGCAAAACAATATATTATAATAGATTGAATGAAGGAGCAGACCAGCTATCTTCTATAAGCCATAGATTAAAGAGGCTTACAAAATTTTCAAAATAATACCATTCTTCTCACTATTTTGATTTTGGAAAATATAGTTATCTTTGCATTAAAAATGTGATATCATCATGCAAAAGACTTACTGTAATTTTTAATGAATTAATAAATATGTTTAAAGTTATTTTTAATTTCTAAGAATGATAAATACTGAGTGACATAACACACATAAATCAAAACTCTTTGGGTTATTCAATAATTCTTAAGAATGTAAAATACTGTGGCTATGGGCTGGAAGGAGCAGTGAGTGTGGTAGTGCAGGGAGTAAGAACATTTTTGGGGATAGCTTGAGTAGGGCCCTAACTGTGGCATAGTGTAGGAGAGGAGTCTATAAGGTTGAGCCCCTCAACAGAATTCAGAAAATAACAATAAGGATTAAACCTAATTATAATACCAAGCTGTTAAAAATGAGTAAGAAAAGGAAAAAAAACCCAACCATAAATACCTACTTTGGAGTGAAAGAAGATCTGGGTTCATATGCAGAGGAAGATAGTGAGGTTAAAAAAAAACTTACTCCTGTGACAAAGAGTAACATCAAATGGTCACAAATCTAAAGAGTTCTAGGGAGAGCTAAAAATGGAACTAAAAATCAAATAAGAGCAATCAAGGGGAAAAATATGAAAAAAATGAGAGCAATCCAAGAAAATTATGAAAAATGTTGATCAATTTGAAAAATGGATACAAAATCTTGAAGAAAAAATAATTACTTGAAAACCATAACTAAGCAAGAGAAATTGAATACCATTATAAGACACCAAGAAATAATAAAATTAGAAAAAATAGAAAAGAATCTGAAGCATCTCATTAGAAAAAAATCTGATCTAGAGAACAGATTGAGGAGAGAAAATGTAAAAATTGTCAGATTCCCTGAAAGTTATGGGGGGAGGGGGAAGAATCTAGATACAATAATACAATATACTATTAAGAAAAATTGCCCTGAAGTTCTACAACAAAATGAAAATAGAAATTGAAAAAACCTACCACCTGAAAGAAGATCCCAGGAGAAAAACGTACAAGAATGTCATAGTGAAGTTTCAAAACTCCGAGGTTAAGGTGAAAATATTGCAAGTAACAAGAAAAAAAAAATTAAATACTGTGGGAATACAGTCAGGATTTCACAAGACCTAGCAGCTTTTACTCTAAAAGACAATTGGTGTTGGAACAGTATATTTCAAAGATCAAAAGAGCTGGGGTTTTGTCCAACAATAACCTAACCATCAAAGTTGAGTATAATCCTGAATGAAAAAAAATTACATTTGACAAACTGAAAGATTTTTAGGTTTTTGTAACAAAAGGACCAGAACTTCATGCAAAATTCAATTTAAAAGATCCTGAAGAAATATAAGAAACACATTAAAGACTAATTATAAGGCACTCATTAGGGTATGTGTGTGTGTGTGTGTGTAGGTGTGTGTATGTGTCTGTGTCTGTATACACATATATACACATATAATTCAAATGATATCAGTATCATTATTAACGTAGTTGGTAGCTTGAAAGAAATTATATATGTTATATATGTTATTTTATATGTGTTATATATGTTATATATGTTATGTATATGTGTATATGTATATATGTTATATATGTGTTGTGTATATGTGCTATATATGTGTTATATATGTATGTATGTTAAATATGTTATTATGTAAGTTATATATGAGTGGGTGTGATTTAGAAAAAATAAACTGGGTAGGAAAAAGTAAATGGGAGCACTTATGTTATAAAAAATGAGCCATGAAAGGAAGAACCAATACAGAGGAAGCAGGTGAGGTGGAGGGCTGGCAATGTTGGAACCTTATTCTCATCTGGGTTGAAGAAGAAACAATGTGCACATCTGGAAGGGTATAGAAATTTTCTGAACATGTAGAGGTGAGAAAATTGTGGGATGGGTTTGGGAGAGATTTTTAGAGGGTGTGTGGATTGGGATCTGGGATCATGAAGGGAGACCATTTGTGGGGACTCTTGGAAGAGAGGGTGGAATGGGGAGTGGGTGGCTGGGGAAAATGATAAAGTAATAGTGATAGGATAAAAAGAGAGGCTGAGAAAAACAATAGGGAGTAAAAATAAGATGGAAGGAAATTCATAAACAGTAATTATAATTTTGGATGTGTATAGGATGTTTATAGCAGCTGTCTTTGTGGTGGCAAAGAACTGGAAATTGCAAGGATCCCCGTAAACTGGGGAATGGCTGAAAAAGTTGTGGTGTATGGTTGTGATGGAATACTATTGTGCTATAAGAAATGAGGATTACTCAGTGATCCTAGAAAAGCATGGAAAGACTTGCATGAAATGGTGGAAAATGAAGTGAGCAAGCCCAAGAGGACATTGTGTACAGTAATAGCAATATTGTTTTAAGAATGACTTTGACCAAATAAATCATTTTACTATTATAAATGGATAAAATTAAAAACAAAGGATACATGAAGAAAAAAGCCATCCATACCCAGAGAAAGAACTGACAAATAAAACTATGTACAGAATCAGTTTACATACATATATATGTATATATGCATATATACGTATATATATATATACACATATATATATATATATATATGTGTGTGTGTCTAATGGTAGCCTTTTCTAGAGCAGAGTGGGGGAGGGGAGAAAGAAAAGATGGAGGAAAAAAAGAAATTTACATGTTAATTTTTTATATATTTAAAAGGAATAGCAAGTCATACATTTAAAAGGAATAAAAAGTCATACATAATAGATTTGTAGCTTCACGTACAACCATCTTTTTTGTTATACTGTTGTGGAAAAAAATAAAATAAAAAATGTAAAAGGGTCCTGAGACCAATAAGTTTAAGAACTGCTAATCTGTATCAATGAACTTAACAACAAACAAAAGGAATTTTGAATCTGAAGAAGCACATGATTCTTCTTGAACATTTAACCAATCCCCATACCAGATACACACACACACAAACATGTTCACTCTTTATAGTTTCTGATAGTTATGGTCATACTGGGAAGAAGGAGCGATCATTGGAACAGCCAGATGATTTCCTATTAAGGCTTTTTGCACCTTTAGAAATTGATTTTGGAGAAAAGGGGTTGCAGGAGGTAGGGAGAAGAGACAGACAAGGTGTATTACAGAAAGGAAAATGTGCAAGAATGAACTTATTCTATTCAACACACACTTGTTTGCTCTGCTCTTCTTCTGTGGAAAGTCCTGAAATGGGCACTTGGGGAAATACAAACATGAGTAACATTAGCTATAGTGGATGCTAAGGACTCTTGCAGCTTACTTGGGCCCAGGTTTTTTACTACCTTATACTTTATTCAGGTAAGATGGTTTCCACATTGCTCTCTTATGAGACTACTCTTGTGGAGAGAATTATGATTTTCATATTAATCGATGTGTAGTGAATACACTAATAGATTCAGTTTCTCAGAATTGTCTCTCTTGTGAGTCAGACTTACAATGCAGCTTGAAATGATCAATCAGCTCTGACAGCATTCATAATCACTGCATTTTTGAGCCTGTAGACCTTAGATGAAGTGAATCAAAAACTATAGAACCTGTTCCTGTCACAGAACTCTGGTTCTCTGCCTTTGGGAAGGGGTGGCGCTAACAACCCCCAAAGACTTAACTCTAGACTTGTTGTATGGTGGGATTTGTTTGTTTGTAATCCACATTCCTTCCTCCCTTCCCACCTGTGATTTATGGATATCATCTCTGTCTTCACTTCAGCAAGGTGTATTTCTTATCAGGAGAATTTCTGAATTTGCAAATCTGTTCCTCAGAATGAAACTAATTCAATTAAATAGCTACCTGATCACTGATACTTTGTCTCTGGCCTAATGTTTTGTCATTCTCAGGTTAGGACTGGCTCAGCAAACATCTTGTTAACATTCTTCTCTTTTCTCAGAAGATACAAAAGCACAAAGATTTAAGTTGTCTTAGTGAAAGTGAAAATGGTTACTTTCAAAATATGCACAAACTTTTTTCTATGTAAGAAAATGGAAATAGGTCTTCAGAAAATTAATCTTCTTTATTCTATAGCTTCTTTTTTAAAGGGTTACTTTTCTGGTGGAAAGAGATCTAGCTCAGTGTTTCCAATTACCTTTGCCACTTGCCACCTACCTGATTATAGGTAAGTAACTTCATATTGTTGGACCTCATTTTTCTCGTGTATGAAATGGCTAGACTAAAGAGCATGGCTCTTTAAAGATTGCCTTAAGGTCCCTTCCAGGATCTATGCTCCTGTGATACTATTACTTGAATTCTTCTCTCAACTGTATTTTCTGTGTGAAAATAGGCAATGCAGTTAATGTCTCTGTGCCTCTATTTCATCAACGGTAAAAAATGAGATCAGATTAATTGATCCCAGAAGTCACAAGCCTGATACAATGTAAAGAGTGTTATATGTGGAGACAGTGAGCCAGGTGGAAAAACATCATGAAAAAACAAAGCAGAAGACCAAAGACTATTGATTCCTATTATGGAGACAGAGAAGATCAAAATG
>CM053623.1:256263765-256282213 GCA_028646595.1 Phalanger gymnotis
AATCTTTGCATACCTTGTTTGATTGGATAATTTCAATGTTTTTCTTTTATCATTGTAAAGCCAAGGACGATTTTATAATGTTTTTGTACATAGCTGTTACATGTAGGTCAATCTCTGTCTCTCAGTAGAGATAAATTACTATAAAGAAATTGATCTTAGATAGTTTTCCCTTCAACTCAAACACCTTGTTGTTTAAATAAACTTCTTGTTTAAAATAAAAAAAGAAAGAATCCATTGATCATCGCCTGAAAGAGATCTCAAATTGAAAACTCCAAGGAATATTGTAACCAGTTTCCAAAATTATTAGATCAAGGAGAACATACTACAAGCAGCCAGGAAGAAATGATTCAAATATCACAGAATTACAGTCAGGATCACACAGGATCTCACAGCTTCTACAATAAAAGACAGGTGAAATTGGAATATGATATTCTAAAAGGCAAAGAAGATTGGATTACAACCAAGCATCAACTACCCAGCAAAACTGAGCATAATTTTTCAGGCAAGGAGATGGACATTCAATAAAATAAGAGAATTCCAGACCTTCCTGATGAAAATACCAGAGCTCAATGGAAAATTTGATTTTCAAATACAAAACTCAAGAGAGACATAAAAACGTAAACAGGGGGAAGGGGAAAAAAACAAAACTATGTTATCTGATAAGGGAAAATTGTTTATATCCTTATATAGGATTATATATAGACAGACAGACAGAGAGAGAGAGAGAGAGAGAGAGAGAGAGAGAGATGTCAATCTTGAGAATGGTACAATTATTATGACGAATGAAAGGGATACACATAGACTGAGGGTGTCAGCATAAAGCAACTGATGGGATGAGAAAAAACATGTAATTAGAGGATTGTTCTGGGAGGAGAGGTAAAGAGGAGGCAGAAAAGGGTAAATTAAGACACATCAAGTGTCACAAAAACATGGAGGGGCAAAAAAGGAGGGAGAAAAGCAGTGCTTGAGGTTTACTCTCATTGGATTTGGTTCAAGGAGGGAAAAACACACTCTGATAAGTATAGAAATCAAAGTGTTCCTACAGGCAGTGGGAGGGGAGAGGGAAAGAAGGGGGGTGGATAAGAGGGAGGGAAGAAATAGTAAGGGGAAAAGGCTAAGATAAAGGTAGGGTGTCAACAGGGAGGGGAAATTGAGGAAGGTGGTGGTCAAAAGCAAAACTCTTTTGAGGGGGGGAAGGAAGAAATAAAAGCATAAGTAGGGGGGAATAGGATGGAGAAAAAGACACAGATAGTATTCATAACTGTCAACGTGAGTAGGATA
This sequence comes from Phalanger gymnotis, assembly GCA_028646595.1. Lineage (NCBI taxonomy): Eukaryota > Metazoa > Chordata > Mammalia > Diprotodontia > Phalangeridae > Phalanger > Phalanger gymnotis. Next base: position 256,265,047 of record CM053623.1, read on the forward strand.
AATTCTCCCATAAAATGGAGGCAGATAGCAGAATGGAATAAAAACAATAATCCTACAATATGCTATTTAAAAGAAACATATTTGAAACAAGGGGATATGCACAGGGTAAAGGTAAAAGGCTAGAGTAGAATATATTATGCTTCAGCCAAAGTAAAAATAAAGCAGGGATAGCAATTCTAATCTGAGACAAAATAAAAGCAAAGATAGATTTAAATGAAAGTGATTAGGAAGGACACTATATCCCACTAAAAAGCACTATCGACAATGAAGAAATATCATTATGTAACATATATGCACCAAGTGGTATAGCATGCAAATTCCTGAAGAGAAATTAAGGGAGTTACAAGAAGAAATAGAGAGCAAAACTATACTAGTGGGGGACCTCAACCTCCCCCTCTCTGAACTTGATGAATCTAACTTCAAAACAAACAAGAAAGAAGTTAAGCAGGTGAATAGAATTTTAGAAAAAGTAGATATGATAGACCTCTGGAGAAGAATGAATGGGGATAAAAAAGAAATATATTTTTTCTCAGTGGTACATGGCATATAATCAAAAATTGACCAAGTACTAAGGCATAAAAACCTCTCAATCCAGTGCAGAAAGGCAGATGTAGTGAATGCGTCCTTTGCAGATCATGATGCAAGTAAACTTACTTGTAACAAAGGGCCATGGAGAAAGAAACTAAAAATTAATTGGAAACAAAATGATCTAATCCTAAAGAATGAGTGTGTCAAACAGCAAATCATAGAAACCATTGATAACGTCATTCAAGAGAATGACAAAAATGAGACAACATACCAAAACTTATGGGATGCAGCAAAAGCAGTTCTTAGGGGAGATTTTTTATCTCTAAATGCTTACATAAATAGAATAAAGAGAAAGGAGATCAAAGAATTGGGCATGCAACTGAAAAAGCCAGAAAAAGAACAAATTTGCAAATCTTCAATTAAATGCCAAATTAGAAATACTGAAAATCAAAAGAGAGATTAATAAAAGTGAAATAAAGAAAACTATTGAACTAATGAATAAAAATGTGAACTGGTTTTATGAAAAAAACAATAAAAATGATGAACCTTTGGTCAATTTGATTTTAAAAAAAGAAAGAACAAAGCCAAATTACCAGTATCAAAAATGATAAGGGTGAATTCACTTCCAGTGAAGAGGAAATTAAAACAATAATTAGGAATTATTTTGCCCAATTGTATGCCCATAAGTGTGACAACATGAGGGAAATGGATGAATATTTACAAAAACATAAATTGCCCTAGTTAACAGAAGAGGAAGTAAAATACCAAAATAACCCCATCTCAGAAAAGGAAATTGAACAAGCCATCAATGGACAACCTAGGAAAACATCTCCAGGGCCAGGTGGTTTTATACTTGAACTCTATCAAACATTTAAAGAACAATTAATTCCCATACTTTATAGAATATTTAGGAACATAGGTGAAGAAGGAGTCTTACCAAATTTTTTGTGCTGCAAATATGGTACTAATACCTAAACCAGGAAGAGTCAAGACAGAGAAGGAAAATTATAGACCAATTTTTGTAATGAATATTGATAGAAAAAATTTAAATAAAATGTTAGCAGAAAGATTGCAGCAATTTATCATGAGAATAATACACTATGACCAGGTAGGATTTATTCCAAGAATGCAAGGTTGGTTCAACATTAGGAAAACTATCAACATAATTGATCATATCAACAACAAAACTAGCAAAAACCATATGATTATCTCTGGATGCAGAAAAAGCTTTTGGTAAAATACAACACCTATTTTTATTAAAAACACTAGAAAGCATAGGAATAAATAGAGTCTTCCTCAAAATTAGAAGTAGCATCTACTTAAAATCACCAGCAAGCCTTATATGTAATGGGGATAAGCTAGATGCATTCCCGATAAGATCAGGGGTAAAACAAAGAAGTCCATTATCACCTCTATTATTCAATTTGGTACTAGAAATGTTGGCTCTGGCAATAAGAGAAAAAAAGAAATTGAAGGAATTAGAATAGGCAAAGATGAAACTAAGTTATCACTCTTTGCAGATGATATGATGATTTACTATAGAGAATCCTAGAGAATCAAGTTAAAACTATTTGAAATAACAAAAAACTTTAGCAACGTTGCAGGATATAAAATAAACCGACATAAAACCATGGCATTCCTATATAGAACCAGCAAAGCCCAACAGCAAGAGGTAGAAAGAGAAATTCCATTTAAAGTTACTGTAGACACTATAAAATATTTGGGAGTCTACCTGCCCAGACAAACTGAAGGCCTATATGAACACAATTATGAAACACTTTTCATACAAATAAAGTCAGATCTAAATAAGTGGAAAAATATCAGTTCCTCATGGATAGGCTGAGCTATATTTAATAAAAATGACAATTTTACCTACATTAATTTATTTACCCCCTGCTATACCAATCAAACTACCAAAAATTATTTCACAGAGCTGGATAAAATAATAAAATTCATCTGGAAAAACAAAAGGTCCAGAATGTCAAGGGAATTAGTGAAAAGAAATTCTAGGAGGAGTGGCCTAGCAATACCAGATATCAATCTGTATTACAAAACAGCAGCCATCTAAATTACTTGGTACTGGCTAAGAAATAGTGGTAGATCAGTGGAATAGGTTAGGTACACAAGAAACAATAGTCAACGACTACAGCAATCTACTCTTTGATAAACCCAAATAACCCACTTCTGGGCTAAGAATTCACTGTTTCACAAAAACTGCTGGGAAAAATTAGGAAATGGTATGGCAAAAACTGAGCATAGACCAATTTCTTAAACTATATACTATAATAAAGTCAAACTGGCTTATGATTTAAGAATAAAGGCTGATATTATAAGAAATTTCAGAGAACAAGGAATAGTTTACCTGTCAGATTTATCGGAAAGGGAAGAATTCATGACCCAACAAGAGATAGGGAGCATTACAAAATGCCAAATGGATAATTTTGATTATGTAAATTGAAAAAGTATTTTGTCTAAACAAAGTCAATGCAACCAAGATAAAGAAGGAAGCAGAAAATTGAGAGAAAATCTTTACAACCAATATCTCTGATAAAGGTCTTATATTCAAAATATTCATGGAACCGAGCCAAATTTATAGGAATGCAATTCATTTCCCAATTGAGAAATGGTGAAAGGATATTAACAGGCAGTTTTCAGAGGAAGAAATTAAAGCTATATATAGGCATAAGAAAAAATGCTCTAAATCACTATTGACTAAAGAAATTCAAATCAAAACAACTCTTTGGTCCCACATCTCCCTTGTCAGATTGGCTAACATTACAAAACAGGAAAATGAGAAATGCTGGAGAGGATGTAGGAAAATTGGAACATTATTACAATGTTTGTGGAACAGTGAACTTATCCAGCCATTCTGGAGAGCGATTTGGAACTATGCCCAAAGGGCTATAAAATGTGCATAGCCTTTGATCCAGCAATACCACTTCTAGGGCTTATCCCAAAGAGCTCATACAAGTGGAAAAGGAACCCATATGTACAAAAATATTTATAGTATCTCTATTTGTGGTGAAATAGAATTGGAAATCAAGGGGATGCCCACCAATTGGGGAGTAGCTAAACAAATCGTGGTATATGAATGTAATGGAATATTATTGTGTTAAGAGAAAGGAGAAGCAGACAAACTTTATTATAACCTGTAATCACTTATACAAACTAATGTTGACTGAGGGGAGCAGAACCAGGAGACCATTATATACAGTTACAGACACACAGTATCTGTAAGGACTAATTTTGATAGATTCAATTCTTCTCATCAATGCAAGGTTCAAAGACAGCTGAAAAAGACTCATGAAGGAAAAAGCTATGCACATCCAGAGAAAGAATTATGGAGTCTGAATGCAGATTGAGACAAATTTTTGCTCTCTTTTTTTTCCTTTTTTTGTTTTAGTTTTTCCTTTCTCATGATTCATTCCATTGGTTATAATTCTTCATTACAACTGGACTATTATATAAATAAGTTCAATGTGAAGGTGTATGTAAAACCTACATTGGATTCTATGCTGGGTTGAAGGGAGGAGTGGGAAGGAGAGAAAATTTGGAACCCAAAAACTTGTGGAACTGTGTGTTGTGAACTAAAAATAAAAAATAAATTTAAAAAGTCAAGTAATAGGCTGGGAAAATGAGCAAACAATTAGAAAAAAAAACTGACTATAGAAAATTACTATGGTAATAGGAAGACCAAAACATATACTCAGAGGAAGACAACAACATCAAAGCTCCTATATCCAAGGCTTCCCAGAAAAACATGAAAGAGGTAGAATAAAAATTGGGAAGAGAAATCAGAGTTATGCAAGAAAATCATAAAAAAAATTGTCAACAACTGAAGAAATAACATCTTAAAAAACAGACTAGGCCAAATAGTAATAGAGATTCAAAAAATAAATGAGGAGAAAGAATGTCTTAAAAAGCAGTATTTTGGAGCCACAGCTAGGATAACACAAGATTTAGCAGCTTCTACCTTAAAGGATCAGAAGGCTTGGAATATGATATTTCAGAGGGAAAGGGAGTTAAGATTACCACCATGAATCCTCTACCCAGAAAAAGTGAGTATGATTCCTCTGGGGAAAATGAATATTCAATGAAATAGATGACTTTCAAATGTTCTTGTTGATAGGAATAGAGTTGAATAGAAAATCAGCTTTCAAATATGAGACTCAAGAGAAGCATAAAATGGTAATCAGGAATGGGAAATCATAAAGGACTTAATGAGGTTTAAGCATTTACATTCATACATGGGAAGATGATAATTGTAACTCTTAAGACCTTTCTCATTATTAGGTCAGATAGAAGAAATATATATGGAAATAAGGTACAGGGGTGAGTTGAATATGAAGGGACTATGTCTGAAAAATAACATTAAGGGGTTAGAGAGGAATGTACGGGGAGGAAGAGAAAGGGAGAGATAGAAAGGGGTAAGTTATCTCACATAAAAGAGGCAAGAAAAAGCTTTTAAAGTGGAATGGAAGGGGGTGTTGATGTTCAAAGAAGGAATAGCATACACACTCAGGTATAGAAATCTATCTTACGCTATAGGAGAGTAAGAAAGGAAGAGGGTAAGACAAGATCAGGGTGGTGATAGAAGCAAGGACAGATTTGGGGAGGGGACAGTCAGAAGCAAAACACTCTTGAGGAAGGTCAGGGTGAAAGGAGAGACTGAATAAAATAAGTGAAGGGGGGAATAAGATGGAAGTAACTATAGTTAGCAATAGTAAATGTGAAAAAATTTTGAATCAAGTTTCTCTAGTAAAGGTTTTATTTCCAAACATATAGAGAACTGGACCAAATTCATAACATTAAGAGCCTTTCCCCAATTGATAAAAGATCAAAAGATATGAAGTAATGAAAGCCATCTATAGCCATATGACAAAAACTCTAACTCACTATTGATTGAAGAAATGCACATTAAAATAATTCTGAGGTACTACTTCATACTTATTAGATCAGTTAATAGGAGAGAAAAGATAAATGACAAATGTTGGAGAAAACATGAGACAAATGATGCATTGTTGATGGAGTTGTGAACTGATTCAACCATCCTAAAGAGCAATTTGAACTATGCCCAAAGGGCTATAAAACCATGCATACCCTTTGACCTAGCAATATCATTGCTATGTTTGTATCCCAAAAGATATAAAAAGGGAATTATATGTACATATGTACAAAAATATTTATAGCAGTTCTTTTCTGGGGGTAGAGAATTAGAAGTTGAAGGTATACCCATCAACTAGGGAAAGGCTAAAGAAGTTGTGATATGTGATATATGAGGGAATACTATTGTACTATAAGAAATGATGAGCAGAAGGCTCTCAGAAAAACATAGCAAGTCTTGTGCAAAGTCAAATGTACTGTATACCATGTAACAGCAATATTGTAAGATGATCAGCTATGAATGACTTAGATATTCTCACCAATACAACAATCTAAGACAGCTCTGAATCACTTAATGGTGAAAAATGCTATCCATTATCAAAGAAAAGATTTATGGTGTCTGAATACAGATTGAAAAATACTTTTTTTACTTTTATTTTCTTTAGTTTAGTTTCACAACTTGATTGTTATGGATAGGATTTCATGACTCCACATGTAAAATCTATATTGATTTGCTTGCATTCTCAATAGGTATGGGGTGAGGATGAAGGGAGGGAGAGAATATGGAACTCAAAATTTTACAAACACATGCTAAAATTGTTTTTACATGTTACTGCAGAAAACAAAGAGAAAAATAAAAGAGAAAGAAAATAAAAATGTAATCTTGAACCTACACATACATAAGTATTTCTAGGTGAATGAAACTCCTTGACATGAAGGCTGGGATTTTTTTTGTTTATTTGTTTTTACTGCCATTTTATATATTTATATATGTACAGCATGCATATCAGGGACTTATAATATGTGTTTTGTAATTGAATTGTACTATATAACTTTTTTAAAATAAATTTTATTGATACTTTTTGTCTCCACTTACATCCTCTCTGTAATCCTCCCCTCCCTGCTACCAGAGATTCTTCTCACAAAACAAATATTTTTTAAATGAAAATGAAGGAAAAGAAGAGAAAATCATTAAAATTAATCAATCCATTAAAAATTTTGAAAATCTACGCAGTGTCCCACACCCATGAACCTCTCACTTCTGCAAAAAACAGTGAGGGGGGGGGTCTACTCATCTCTCTTCTTTTTTAATGTGGTTTTCTTTTATTAGTCACATTTTAAAAATTCCAATCTTGTGCAGAAAACAGAAAGCCTAAGGTAAAAGGATGAGGTCATTAGCCTCCTGTTCCATGGAGCCCCTCAATCATCTATTCCAGTATCTTTTTTGCCTGTGTTCTATGGGGTGCTCTGCATAGGAAATTTAATAGGTGCTTAGATTAGAAAGGAAATAATCTGTAACAGTTCCAGAATATTTCCACTTACTTCCCAGGGTTGCTATGAGGATAAAATAAGACAATATTTCTATGTTCTTTGCAAACCTTAAGTTGCTATATCAATGCTACCTTATCATCATTTTCATCATCACTCCTATTTATTATGCCAAATTATACTCAGAATGCTAGAATATTTGATGTTCACATGGAAAACTGAAATTTATTCTAAACATATCACCAACACAATGGGAAGAAAAATTGAGACAAAGCATAGTATTTTTGTTGAAACAATTTAAAAACTGTGGTACTCCTTATCCTTGTTTCAAATGTTGTGTTTTTTTAACTTGATATTTTTAGTTTTCAGCATTGACTTCCACAAGATTTTGAGTTACAGATTTTCTCCCCATTTCTAACCTCCCCCCCCCACTCCAAGATGGCATATATTCTGATTGCCCTGTTCCCCAGTCAGCCCTCCCTTCTATCCCCCCTTCCCCTCCCCCCATCCCTTTTCCACTCATTTTCTTGCAGGGTAAGATAGATTTCTATGTCCTATTGCCTGTATAATTTATTTCTTCATTGCATGCAAAAACAACCTTTTTTTGAGCATCTGCTTCAAAACTTTTGAGTTCCAAATTCTCTCTCCTCTTCCCTCTCCACCCACTCTCCCTAAGAAAGCAAGCAATTCAACATAGGCCACACATGTGTCATTACACGAAACACTACTATACGTAGTCATTGTGAAAGACTAACTATATTTCCCTCCCTCCTATCCTGTCCCCCTTCATTCAATTTTCTCCCTTGACCTTGTACCTTTTCAAAAGTATTTGCTTTGGATTACTTCTGCCTCCTATCTTCCCTCCCTTCTATTGTCCCCCTTTTTTATCCTCTTTCCTCTACTTTCATGTGGGATAAGATACCCAATTGAATGTGTATGGTATTCCCTCTTCAAGTCAAATAAAATGGAGATCAAGATTCACTTATTCCAGCTCACCTGCCTCCTCTTCTTGTCCAATGAACTGCTTTTTCTTGTCACTTTTATGTGAGATAATTTACCCCATTCTATGTCTCCCTTTCTTCCTCTCTCAATATATTCCTCTCTCATCCCTTAATTTGATTTTACTTTTTAGATATCATCCCTGAATATTCAACTCAGTCTATCCCCTCTATCTATGTATAAGTATATTTAATTAAAATACCCTAATACTGAGAAAGGTCTCATGAATTACACACATCATCTTTCCATGTAGGAATGTAAGCAAAAGAGTTCAACTTTACTAAGTCCCTTATGAATTCTCCTTCTTGTTTACCTTTTCTTGCTTCTCTTGATTTTTGCATTTGAAAGTCAAATTTTCTATTCAGCTCTGGTCTTTTCAGTGAGAAAGCTTAAAAGTCCTCTATTTTATTGAAAGCCCATATTTTGCTTTGGAGCATTGTACTCGGTTTTGCTGATTAGATGATTCTTTGACCTCTGGAATATCATATTCCAAGCCCTTCAGTCTCTTAATGTAGAAGCTGCTAGATCTCGTGTTATCCTGATTGTGCTTCCACAATACCCACATTGTTTCTTTCTGGCTGCTTGTAGCATTTTCTCCTTTACCTGGGAAGTCTAGAATTTTGTGACAATATTCCTAGGAGTTTTCTTTTGGGGATACTTTTCAATAGATGATGGGTAGATTCTTTCAATTTCTATTTTACCCTCTGGTTCTAAAATATCAGGGCAGTTTTCCTTGATAACTTCTTGAAAGATGATATCTAGGCTCTTTTTTTGACCATGGCTTTCAGGTAGTCCAATAATTTTTAAATTCTCTCTCCTGGATCTATTTTCCAGGTCAGTGGTTTTTCCAATGAGATATTTCACATTGTCTTCCATTTTGTCATTCCTTTGGTTCTGTTTTACAATATCTTGATTTCTCATCAAGTCACTAGCTTCCACTTGCTCCAATCTCATTTTTAAGGTACTATTTTCTTCAGTTGTCTTTTGATCTCCTTTTCTATTTGGCTATTTCTGTGTTTCAAGGCATCCTTCTCCTCATTGGCTTTTTGGAGCTCTTTTGACATTTGGGTTATTCTATTCTTTTAAGGTATTATTTTCTTCAGTATATTTTTGGATCTCCTTTAGCAAATTATTTACTTGTTTTTCATGGTTTTCTTGCATCACTCTCATTTGTCTTCCCAATTTTTCCCCCATCTTCTATTACTTGCTTTTCCAAATCCTTTTTGAGCTCTTCCATGGCCTGAGACCAATTCATGTTTTTCTTGGAGGCTTTTGATGTAGGCTCTTTGACTTTGTTGCCTTCTTCTGGCTGTATGTTTTGATCTTCTTTATCACCAAAGAAAGATTCCAAAGTCTGAGTCTGAATCTGAGTCCATTTTTGCTGCCTGTTCATGTTCCCAGATAACTATTTACCCCTTGAGTTTTTCGGCAAGGTATCACTGCTTGTAGAGTAGAGAGTACTTTGTCCCAAGCTTTAGGGGCCTTGTGCTGCTGTTTTCAGAGCTACTTCTGCGCAGCAAGCTCTGCCACAGCAGTGTTCCTCCTCCCCCAAGAACCACCAACCTAGACTGCAACTCAGATCCAAGCAGTCTCTGCAATCTTGCGCTGATCTGCCACTTAATTCCTCCCACCTTGTGGGCCTGGGGCCAGAAGCAACTCCAGCTGAAGCTCTAGAAGCATCCCCACGGATTCACCACTTCTCCAGCCCCAGGGCAGTGGCCAACGGTGAACTCCTTTTACTCTGTTCTAGCAGTTCTACCCACTATCCTTTTCTGTTGTCTTTGGCATTTGTGGGTTGAGAAGTCTGGTAACTGCCACAGCTCACTGATTCAGGGTGCTATGCCTGTTCCACCCACCTCCTGGTCTGGTTGGTCTTGGTGCAGCCACACTGGACTGTGCTCTGCTCTGCTCCCAGTTCTGTGCCATAGACCCTTCCTCATGACCATCCAGGCTCTCCTGGGCTGAAGCCCTGCTTCCTTTTGCTATTTCTTGGGTTCTGCAGCTCTAGAATTTGTTCAGAGACATTTTTATAGGTATTTGGAGGGACCTAGGGGGGAGCTTATGCAAGTCCCTGCTTTCCAGCCACCATCTTGGCCCTCCTCTCTCTTCTTTGAGGACCTGTTTGTTCTGTGTACTTTTTCAAAGTTGACTTTTTATTGTTTTTGTTGATAATTCTTTCTTTTTACTTCATTGTATTCACTGCATATGTTGTTTTTTCTTGCCTCTCCTTTCTTCACTATACATCAGTTAATGGAATCCTTTCCATTTACTGCTGTATATATCAAATTTGTCTATTCTTTCAAAATAGTAATATCTATCTATCTATCTATCTATCTATCTATCTATCTATCTATCTATCTATACACATATATATATATATACATATACCACAAATTTGTTTAGTCATTCCCAAGTAAATCAATATCTACTGTGTTTCTTGTTCTTTATTGCCCCACAATGTTGCTATAAATACTTTGTTTTATGTTTGTCGATAAATGCCTTGACATATTTCTCAAGTGGCGGAATCTCTGGATCAAAGAGTATGAACATTGGAGAAATTTTATGTGCATGATTCCAAATTTCTTTGATCTCAAAGACAGAATACTACAGACAATTTAGGGCCATAGACCTCCCACAAGAAAATTGGAAGTCGAAAAGTTCATAAACACCATAAAGCAAGAAGTAATAAAAGAAAATTATTTATAACTTCTGAATAGGAGGTTGAGAAAATACACAGCTGATCTTGAAACGTGGAAGACAAGTTTTCTACTTCTGCCTCTGACACAGACTGATAATGTGACCATGGTCAAGTCACTCAACTTGTAAGTATACTAGGCAACTCTCCAAAACCATTGGTAGGTTGGGAACCTATTGCTAATTCTACATTAGTTAAGGAAGTCTTTTTTTTTAATCAGGCAATTTAATCATAAAATTACAAATTAAATCATAATTTAATTACCAATTAAATTAATTAGTTTTTTTCAAATAAATTATCTACCATAGAATTATGATTCACTGTAATATTAATATGTTGTTGCTCTGGCTTTTGAAACCTTTCATTTTAGATAGATATAAACTTTTATTTCTAAAGGTAGAAGATAACATATTTGCCTTGCAGCCCATTATGACTTGTCAGAATCTTGCAGATAACTCTGACATTTTGCAAATTATATTTCTCCAATAGAATATAAGTTCTTGAAGCTAATGATTATTTTGTTGTTGTTGTTGAATTCCCAATGTCTAACCATATAGGGTCTTTAACAGATGTTTGTTGAATTGTTGCAAATACTGCTCTAGCTTAAACTTCTGTATTATTGACATTGACAATAAGGTATTTTATCAGTTTTTTTTCTAATAAATCACCTACAAACAGAAATTTACTTGCAAACAAGTAGCACAGTTACCACACTTGAGACAAAAGGATACATTAATTTATTGCTTTAGCAAAATATGAGCCAAAACAAATGTGACAGTGTAGAGAACTGATTCAAAAGTTCATGTATCCCAAAGTTTCCTATAATGAGAAGATATTTGGATTATGTTAGGAAAAGGACTGAAATGGTGATTTCATTTTTATAGGGAACTCAGGAATAAGAAAACTCTGTCTATCAGTGCTAATCAGCACCTTTTCTTCAACCAATTGTATTCCAGAGTTCTCACTGTCAATATTTATCAGTGGTAGGTCTTGAACTCAGAATTATAATCCTCATCTAAAATCCCAGTGGATGGACACCAAGTCCATAGAAAAGTCTCATAACCTTAATCTTTAAGGCCCCTCAACTGGCATCCAGATGCTTCTAGAAATAATCTGTGCTTCCAGCTAATAATAAGAAGGAAAGAACAGCATATACCTGTTCCCATACTAGTTTATGTGCATTAGAGGTCACCTTCTACAACAAAGGTCATATTCCACATATTCCACATCTCTCCTAAGATTGTATGATTACAGTCCTAGAAATAGAAGGGAAATCAAATGCTACCAAGTCAAATCCCCTTGTTTTGTATATAAGGAAGCTGAAGCCCCTGGAAGTAATGTAGCACAAGTAAGATGTAACAGAAAGTGGATTTAAAGCCACCTCCAGATCCAGAGCTCATAAATGGTGTCTCCCAATCACTTAGGATTCCCAGGGTCACACACATCATCACATTCTTTCACCATCTTGTTATATCCCTATAGGAAAGAGATAGACAAGATGGATATATCCTTTCTCTTAATTTACTCTAGCTGCCTTTTATGGGTCTTTTTGTTGTCATTCACCTCTTCCATGAGACCATAAGGCAAGATTTCATTTTCTATCCTCATGCTATGCCAGATTAAACTTTGGGTATGTTATACAAAACTAGTGATGATAATGATTGCATTGCCAAATAACAGCTAGTTACAAGAAAATTAACAGCTGACAGTAATATAGCATTTTCTACATGTGATTTATTTTTTTTTCAGAATTGAACTGAAGGTTATTAGGGGATATGATTATCAAGGTTATTAAGGATTTTGTAATTGGATAGGGACACTGCAAAGGTCACATACCCAATATGTATCAGAAGCCGGATTTAAATCTGACTCTTCTTAGCTTCAAGACAAGCCTTTCCCACTACACCAAAACACCTCTTTTCTAAAGGTATTATTATCCTTTGATAGATGAAGAATCTAAGGCTCAAAAAGGTTCATTTACCTGCCTCCTCTATGTTTTGCTTAACATCTGACTCCAGTCTGCATTCCCATACTTACTAGACATTACTCCCCTTTGTAAACTCCATGATCCAACAAAACTAGCCTCTTCCTATCTCTTTCTTAAGATTTTATAGCACTTTATTTTTAATTGTTTAATGAGCATTAATTAATTTTCTATCTCTCCCACCCCCACTGCATTAGAAAAGAGAAAGAAAAATAATATCTTTGTAACAAATATGTCCAAGCAAGCAAAAAAATTTCCCTCATTGATCCTATCTATCTATCTATCTGTCTATCTACCTACCTATCTGTATGTGTGTGTGTGTGTCTGTGTGTGTGTGTGTCTGTGTGTGTGTGTGTGTGTGTGTGTATTTCATTCTGCACCCTGAGGTCCTGTCAGTCAGGAGGTGAAAGGCATGTTTCATTATTGGTCTTTCTGGAATTATGGGCAGTTATTACTTTGATCAGAGCTCTTACACCTTTCTTTGTACACAATACTTTACATTCTGTTTTCATACTTTGAACAGGCTATCTGTTCTGTGTTCTCAGAATGTGCTCCCTCCTCATTTCTGCCTGTGAGATTCATTAGTTTTTTTTTTAAATATCAACTCAAATACCACCTTCTACATTGTTTTTTTCTAATTCCTCCTCCCCCAACTGCTAGTGGCCCACCACAATCTCCTTATATTTATTTTTATAGGTATTTTCTACATATTTGTATACTCGAATATTTAGGTACAGGCAGTCCTTATAGATTCTGTATTTGTAAAATCATCTGTTTGCAAAACAAATATATCATAACCCTAAAATCAATACTTCTGGTGCTTTCATGGTCATTCACAGACATCTACAGGGCCTTGAAAATTTTGAGTTGTCCTTACTAATGTTGAACAAGGTTATGCTCGGCCTTTTTGTCTCAGCTCTCATATTGTAAATGCATATCCTTTTTGCAGTTTTAGTGTCAAATTTTTTTTACATGTCTATGTTTTTTGTTGGTTATTTCACTGCTTAAAATGGCCTGCAAGAATAGTGCTGAAGCACTGTCTAGTGTTCCTAAGTGCAAGAAAGCTATGATATACCTCATGGAAAAAATACATGTGGTAGATAAGTTTCATTCAGGCATGAGTTATAGTGCTGTTGTACATGAGTTCAATCTTAATGAAGAGTCTTTAAACAGAAACACACATAAAATAAGGTTATGTCTGGATCCCTTGATGGAACTTCTGTGACCTGAGGGTCACAAAAACCTAATGCTCTATTTTTCTTAGGAGCCAATGTTCAGCATTCACTAATTCAGTGTTTGTCATGATTTTATAGAATATATATTTTATGTTTTTATATTTAATGTTTCACAGAATACTACCACCAGGAATATAAGGAGCTTTAATTGTATATGAGGAGCCTTGACTATATTTATATATGTGCACATGTTGTCTCTCCTGACAAAATCTAAATCCCTTAAGGGCAGCAACCATTTCTTGTTTGTCTTTGAATCCTCAGTAACTAACTCTTAGTGAGTGCTTAACAAATAGTTGCTTGTTGATTGCTTGAATGATTGCCCAGAGTCCCAGGGCTCATAAGAATCGGAGGTGGGATGTGAAATTGAGCCTCGTCCTGATGCCTAGGCCAGCACTCTTCTCATTGTAATGACTCAGCCTCTTGAGATAAACCAAGGTACTAATTACTTCAGTAAATATTATAACGCCTGTCCAGCAGAGACACAGTCCACAGCAAAATATATTCATTAGCAATTCTTACTACCATTTTCAGCATATTGAGTTGTACTTTTTATGATGTTTTAAAACTGAGGCATAATTCTCATTCCATTTTATGCTTATTTATCTACATCCCCATTTCAGATGGCATTTCTTAATTGAAACTTTGATTCATGTGGAAATATCACTGCCTGGTTCAACAACTCATTAAAGATGCACTTTCGAGGCTTATTTGCATACCCTTAGGTGGTGGTATGATTTTTTTCAATGCCTTGGATTCACTCACGAAGGAAGCAGATATAAGTATTGAGGTTACTTCTTTAAATTGTAATAATTTACTTTTTGGGTGAAATTGTTCTTAAATGTCATTTTCATTAATGTCACATTGTACTAGCCACAAAGAAAAGTCCAGCAGCATCTGTTTAATATCTCTAGAAATGCATCCCATCAAACTATAGAAAATCAATGATGGACAAAAAGTCACTATTTTTAAAAAATATAGCACATCAATGCTGTATTTTGCATGATGAGTTAATTTGAGGCTGTGAGGGTATAAAACTGACAGTAGATAGAAAAAAAAAGTTTCAACAGAGTGTTTATGTTTGGATTAAGCTTCTGAAAAATAATCAAGAAAGCCAGGGGTGGGAATTTTTTGATGTCTTTATGTACATTTCATCAACTCTCACTCTGAGAGAAACTCAAATATCACCTTCACACCTTTGGAATAACCCTTCAGGTCTTGTAGAAATTGAAGTAACTGGTTTCACAGCAATTCAAAAAGTTGTTTTGAAGCCTATTCTCTGAATGGAGCAGGGGCTTTTCCCTTTATTTTGTTTGTCTTTCTGGAAGAAAGGTATGAGGAATCTCTATTGCAGATCCCCTTCTTTTAGGGCAGTACTCTGAGTCCTGAAATAGCCTAAATTTAAAAGAATTGTGAATTCTATGAAGCCTCTTGTTTCAACAATCCAGCTAGCAGCTGCTATGGGGGTGTATGATCCACCTACAACCAGCACCCAGAAAGCTGCCAACATGCTGCAAAGGCACAGGTTCTTTTGATCTGCTTTAATAAGGAAAGCAAGGTTAAAGGGGTTGACAAGCTTACTTTAATTCAGCATACAAATATCATTCACTTAGTTCAAGGAAAAAAGCCAGCACCCTGAACTTCAGAGCAAATTACAAACAAATTGCAAACATCAACAGACAGACCAAATACAGATTCATAGTTAACAACATCTAGGTTCAGCCGGGGAGCTCAGAACAAGGGCTGGCCTGGAGTCACACTCGCCACCACTACTGTAGGTAAAGAGCTCCAAAGAAGAAAAGGCCAACTCCAGGTTTTATGTCTTTTTCAACAGCAGGGGTGAGTCACACATGTAACTCACCCATGTGACCTAGAATCATCACAAAGAGGCGACTTAAACCCACGTGGTCTAAAAGCCTCTGCTGTCCCAGACATGTAAACTAGGCCCTCCCTGGAGTTAGCCCCACCTTGGGCCCCACTTCAGTTACCATTCCACACCCACATAGGTTTTACATCTAATAGGGGTTTGGGCCTGGGGCTTAGCACCTAGTAAGGCTCAATGAAATACACTGAATTACTCAAAGCACACAAAAGCCAGACTCTTCAAGGGCACTTGTTAAACTAAGTGCTAAGGAGCCCATTTTGCTTACCAACACACCTCTTCATATCTGTGCTCAATACACAATAACATTTCTTAATGCTGGTGCTGGGGCACAGGATAAAAACCTACTTCCTGCATTAACCAACTTATATCAGGCCCTAATTCTTTGTAGTTTTACCAATGGTTTCATTTACCAATAAACTCAAAGGTACAGTCTCTATCCGTGCCAAATTCCATGTACCTTCCAGGATGAAGCATTTTAACAATAAGTCAGTGGCCAAAGGAGGATTTCCCTTGGAAATTGATTCCAGAAATCTACATGGGAATCTGCTGGGGAGGGGGTTGTTCATGTAGTTTGGGGTATATTATATATTCATAGGTGTAGAACATAGAATAACCTAAAGAGGTTTTCAGAAAAAAAAAATTATTTGATGCGGTTGGAGAAAACTTATTCCAAAGAAGGCTATATTTGGAGTCTTAAGACCTGTGTTTGAATTCTGACGCTGCCTCTTGTGTTACCTTTATCAATTCATTGCAACCTGTAGGCACCTCTTAGTTAATTATTTTCAAAATGAAGGGGTTATGGTTGGTGGCCTTTCAGATTTTTTCCATCCCTAAGTCTATGACTTTATAATCCTTCAAGAATGACCACATAATTCATAAAGTTTTCTCCAATCCATTCGACTAGAAGTTTTCTTTACTTCTATACACCAGTTGTCTTGACTTTTTCTCATCACCGGACTTCAATAACTCTAGAGGAAAGAGGGAGGCTGATGACTTTGCGTCACTCTGCCTCCTTTAAACTCAATTCATTCACAAGTCAAGACCATCCTCATGATATCATTGGTCTTCTTCAAGAATGAAGGACAACAACACCACCACCAACAACAACAATACGAACATAATTTCTTAGATTTGGGGGATTTTTGAACTGGACAGAAATGAATCTAGACCAAATTCTTCATTTTACAATGATTTGCATATAATAGGTATTTTATCAACATTTGTGGAAGGAAGGAAGGAAGGAAGGAAGGAAGGAAGGAAGGAAGGAAGGAAAGAAGGAAGGAAGGAAGGAAGGAAGGAAGGAAAGAAAGAAAGAAGAGAAAGGAAGAGGGAGGAAATGGGGGAAGGAAACTAAGGCTTAGAGAATGTACACCACATAGTGACACTCCAGGGCTCCATATCAATAAGCATATCTACATCTGTACAATAGTGAGCTGTAGCTTGAAGTTGAAGATCACCCAAAGGATGATAAG
>CM053623.1:256282713-256312422 GCA_028646595.1 Phalanger gymnotis
AAAGATGATATTTGTAACGCATGGGATCTTTCTCAGTATTAGGACAATTGAAGGGAATATACATACACACACACACTCACACACATATACAGATGGCACAAGGTGAGTGGAATATGAAGGGATGATATCTAAAACAATAAAATTAAGGGGTGAGAGAGCAATATATTGGGAGAAGGAGAAAGGGAGAGATAGAATGGGGTAAATTATCTCACATAAAAGTGGCGAGAAAAAGCTGTTATAATAGAAGGGAAGAGGAGATAGGTGAGTGAACCTTGCTCTCATCAGATTTGGCTTAAGGCGGGAATAACATACGCACTCAATTGGATATTTTACCTTACTGGAAAGTAGGGGGGAATGCGATAAGAGGGGGAGATTATAGAAGGGAGGGCATGTTGGGTGATGAGGTAGTCAAAAGCAAATAATTTTGAAAAATGACACGGTCAAAGGAGAAAATCGAATAAAGCAGGGACAGAATAGAATGAAGTGATATATAGTTAGTCTTTAACAACATGACTATTATGGAAGTGCTTTACATAATGATACATGTATAACCTACATTGAATTGCTCAATAGAGGGTGGGCGAGGAGGGAAGAAAGGAGAGAATTTGGCACTCAATGCCCTAAAAACAAATGTTAAAATTTTTTTTTTACTTGCAACTGGGTAATAAGATATAGAGCAATGGAATATTAGAAATCTGTCTTGCCTTACAAGAAAGTAAAGGGAAAGAGAATATTAAGGGGAGGGAGGTGATTGGAGAGAGGACAGACTGGGGAAAGGGGCAATCAGAATACGTGCCTTCTTTGGTTGCGGTGGAGGGTAGAGATGGGGAGAAAATTTGTTGAATGTTGAAAACTAAAAATAAATTTAAAGATTTTGATTATTTACAATAAATACTAAAAAATAAAAAATGGAATGTTATAGTATTAAACATGAAATATTAGAGCTCAATAAGATCATAAAACACAGAATGGTAGCAATCAACAAAAATATTTCAGATCACCAAGACAATGACCAACCACATTCCCTAAAGAGTTGTGATAAAATATTTTACCCACCACCAGATAGAGAAGGGATGGCCTCAATGTAAATTGAAGCATGTTTTGAGGAATTGGCTAAATTAAGAATTTGTTTTGCTTGACTATTTGTAATGGGTTTTACTTCTTTTACATTTTCAATAGGTAAGGTAGGAAAACATGGGAAGGAGAGAATTTTGGATTAAAATAAAATTGAATTTAAAAAAACTTTAAAAATATTATTTTTTTCTTCAAAGATTGTCTTCAATTTATCCTACCTATATCTTGTTTGTACATATTTTTGCCTCTTTTCTCCTTCCCCATTTCCTTGTGTGTTCTTTGAGAGTAAAAAAAATTTTTGCCTTTATGTACCATTTGTGGAATATACTTAGTGCCTAATAATTATTAGTTGACTATTCTCATTGGATACCTTCAAGTGAATACAGAATAACTCCTTTTCAGATATATTGTGAAGGGGAGTCTTGTTTAAAAATGAATTGGACTGGGTTTCTGTGGCAAGAATATTGAGAGTCATAATAACATTAATGTGGAAACGAATACTCTCACCTTTTCTGTAACAGTCATCTCAGGAAATAAAATAAGCAACAAACAGCTGATAATTAGTCAGTAACTTTTGCCTTCCAGTTAGAGAGATAAGTATCATTTCTATTAACAACCCCAAACACTGCCATTTAACATTATAACACTATGATAAAAAATTAATTTGGCCTGGTAAGTTCCACTTTTCATTCAGGCAATTAATGAGTCTCTTAAAATAGTACATTTTGGGGAGACTTTTTTTTTTACTTTGAATACTACTGGAGGCAAGAGATGAGGACATCTCTTTTTGGCCCCAACTTTCTTTGAAAGTGGGCTGAGAAATATTATCCCCTCCCACATGCCTGCTGGGAAGATATTTCTGAGAAGTTACTGTTGTTCATTCTCAACCTCTTCACCTCATCTCCAGCTATTTCATCCAATTGGTGATACTATTTATAGTCATTCTCTGTGTCTCAATCTCTGGGTATTTAGAAAGTCCCTAACCTATCATTTTCATTGTCCCATAATACATCCAGAAATGATTGTGAAGGAAAAAGCAAATGACATTAATAAAATCAATTTAAAGTTAAGTTTAAATTAAAACTTTTACCTTTTGTTTGCATTAAAATTCAGTTAACACTCATTTGATTTTATTTCATTTTCTCCCTTTAGTCTTATGCAATGAATTAAAGGAAATAGGGAAATAATTTTAAATTTAATTACATTGCTGAAGAAGTTTGAGTAACTTTAACAATTACCATGTTCAAAAATAGACTGCATCACCTTGCTTTGATTTATTAATAGACAATCTGTTTAATCATTTGACTGAAGATGCTACCCTTTCTGTGATATTTAGGCACATTCAAAGTATATTCACCCATTTGAAATTCCTCTACATTCCCTAAAGTGTAAAATTTAATCTATCAAGGGGATGTTTAATGTATACAACACTTAACATCCAGATGTGTCTAAACAGAAAAAAAATTGCAAATCTAATAAAAACACAAAATAAACAAAAAAACACAACAGATCAAATATGTCTACCCTTGCAATAACAAACAAGGCAAGCAGGAAATACAGAGTTGGCTCCCAGTGTTTCAGCTTTACAAACAAGTCTCCAGAGTAACTTCTGAAATTACCCATCCTTGAAACAGTGAAAAAAAATGGTACAAAAGTATAGGAGTTATTGCACATTCTCAGCACAAACTTTAAAAAAAATAGCCTCTTTTCACACAATCACAATTAAAGATGAAATGGTTTCTTATTTAAACATCAATAGCTACATCCACATAGGTTTTTACAATAATTACACCTGTGGATGAGGATGAGTTTCAAGAACGATGTCATCTTTCATTTATTCTCACCTTACTGGTATGCATAGGTTTAAAAAAAATCACTAAATGTCTATCTATTTTGATTGTATATAAGCTTCATGACATCTTGCTTACAAAGACAATAATATGAAGTGTACCTTCCTATGGTTATCTTTAGCTTATAAATGGTATATAAAGAATAGGCAAAGGAATGAAAGATAAAAATTATGAAATCAAATGCTATTCTTCATTATAATTAAGATCTTGAACAGAAAAATGAAAATAAAATCCTCAATCTGTCTCTAGTACAGGGGCTCTTATCTTTTGGTTTGTGGGGAAAGGGGTGCCAGACACCTTTGGCAGTCTGTTATAGCCTGTGAACTCCTTCTCAGCATAATTTTGTGCTGCCTGAATTCATAGTTTGAAGAAATGCTAAATTTCGGTTAAAGATTAGTGAAAATTAAGGTGTATTTTTTTTCTATCCAACTTCATATATCTCAAGAAAGTATGAAGTTGAGTCAAACTGAAATTAAGTATGTATTCAAAATACTTTATTTCATAAATATACACACAATTTAAATAGTTCTATGTTGTAGATGGTTTTACATTATATGAGATATTCAAACGAAGTAAAAATGCTCTACAGCAATGTTATAGGCAGCATGATGTAGCAACAAGAAGTCTGTAACTGAAGTCAGAACTTATGATTTGATCACTTACTAGTTATTTCATTCCCATTGTTTCACTTTCCCATCCCTGAGTTGAACTGATTTGTCTATGGGCACACAACTAACAAATATTGGAGTCAGGACTCAGAACCATACTATAGATGGAAAAAGTAAAACCCTCTTTCCTTGAATCTATTTACCCTTTGGCCTTTTAGTATTCCTACCCTGCTAACTTCTCAGCTCCTACTCCTGAGTGACTTATAACTACTGGAGGAAATAACAATGTTGTACTGATGGGGTCCACTGCAAAGATAATAACATCCAGTATCAAACACTTTGATTTGGCTGCTGTGTGGTAGATAAATTGAGGAGTGGAAAGACTGAAAGCAGGAAGCCCAATTAGCAAGCTAAAGCTGTAGTTTACTTGAGAGGTTATGGATCCCAGAGCTACATAAAAAGTAATTCAGGAGGGAGCATGCTAATTAGCAAAGTTTCATGCAGCAAGGTACCCTGAGCTACCATCTGATGGAAGCCTAGGGATTTTACATGGAGGAGATGAGGGGAAAAATGCATTACAGCCATCGAGACTACTTGTGTTAGACATAAACAACAGGAGAAGGATTGTCATGTACAGGCACAGAGAGCATTACTATCCAATTTTCAAGTAACCGAAAAAACAGAGGAGAGACATTAGACAATAGATGACACCTTCATGTTCCAAAATATCTAAAACAACTAAAAGATCATACCAAATATCATAAAAGTGGAATTTAATAGCAGTAAATCTACTCTTGAATTTGAATAATTGACTTAATAATTACGGGTTAGACATATGGCTAGACATCAGTTCATCCAAAAAGGACCTTAGGAATAAAGAACTAGGAAGGAAGGGTCCTGGAAATACCAGATCTAAAACTATGCTAAAAAGTCATTATCATCAAAATTAGTCGATACTAATTTTTAAAAATAAAAGAACTGGTCGTAGTAAAATTATACATCATATAGAAGCAAATAAACCCAGCAGCGTAGTGTCTGATAAACTCAAAAGCTCCAAATATTGGTACAAGGAATCTATTCAACAATAGGAAAACTGCAAAGAAATCTGAAAGAAATTAAGTTTATATTAATATCTCAAACCATATGCCACAAAATCCCCAAATGGATCCATGATCTGGTATAAAAATTCACATCAAAAATTAAAGAAGTGAGGGTGGAGACAAGGTTGCAGTGTAGAGGAAGCATTATAGCCATGCTTTCCAACATTTCATATGAATCAACTTTAAAATAATACCTGAAATTGAATTCTGGATTAGCAAAGCCATCAAAAGGTGAGAGTGAGATATATTCCCAGCACAGTACAGTGTAGGAGATCAGAAGTGGTCTATAATGCTGGGGTGGAAGCTGTCCTGGAGCACACATGGTGGCAACACCAGTTGTGGGTCTTGGGGACAGTGATAGCAGCCATAACAGCATCAAGAGCTCTCAGCTCAGATACAGTTAAGGAGATTAGAAAATTGGTCAGAAAGATGACAGGGACTTATGTTCTAGCACTGGGTAGAGGACCAAGTGTTGTTTGACAAGTACCATTTTCTCATGACCACTTCTAGGTCACAGTTGCAGCACAAAAAGGAGCATTTTTGATCAAAAGGAAAGGGAGGCCCAGAGTAGCAGTAACAGCTTCAGGCAAAAGGAAGCAGGGGAACTTCCTGATTAAAGGACTACAGTGCAAACTAGGAGAGCAGTAACCAAATCCTCTTTCTGGATCACATTGTGTTGGAAGCACCAACAACTTTCAAATCCCCAGAACTAGCTCTAAAAAACAGCAGCACAAAAAATGTATAATCTAGGGACAATGCTACCCCCACCACCATCCCCAGGGAAACAGAGCCTAACATAAACATGAAGTTCAAATTAAGAAATAGGCTAGAAAAAAGAGCAAAAAACAAAAATTAACCTGATCATAAGAAAACTACTATGGCGACACCAATTAAGACACAAATTCAGAAAAACAAAACAACGTTAAAATCTCTACAAGCAAAGCATCAAAGATAAGGCAAATTTGATACAAGCTCAACAAGAACTAATCAACAAACAAAAAAATTTTCAAAAATCAAATATGAGTTGGAGAGGAAAAATGTGTAAACAAAAGAGAGCAAAGGATGAAAAACATGAAAGACAACAGCTTGGTAAAAGAGACACAAAATATAGAAGAAAATAATAACTTTAGAAAAAGAATCGGTTAAATGATTTAAAATAAAAAGTTCAAAACTTCACTGATGAAAAGAATTCTTAAAAAGCAGAACTGGCCAAATGGAAAAAAGGTTAAAAAAAAAAAAGCCCACTGAGGAAAAAAAAAACTTTAAAAATTAGAATTTGGTGAATAGAAACTAAAGACTCCATGAGACATAAAGAAACAATCAAAATAAAAAGAATAAAAATTAAAAGGTGTCAACTATTTCTTTGTGGGAAAAAAAGAACTGGAGAATAGATCAAGGAGAGATAATTTAAGAATTCTTGGATTACCTGGAAGTCATGGTCAAAGAAAGTCTAGGTATCATAATAAATAAGACTAGGAACTGGTTTTATGAGAAAAAAATCAACAAAATATATAAACCATTGGTTAAATTCATTTCAAATAAAAAGAAGAAAACCAAATTATTAATAGAAAAAATGAAAACAATGAATATACCACCAACAAAGATGAAATTAAAACAATTTATTAGGAACAATTTTGCTCAATCATGTACCAGTAAAACCACCAGTCTAATTGAAACAAATGAATATTTACAAACATATAAACTGCCCAGAATAAAAGAGGAAATAAAATACTTATATAACCCAATCTTACACAAAGAAATTGAACAAGTCATCAATGAGCTGCCTAAGAAAAATTCACCAAAACTAGATGGATTTGCAAATTAATTCTAACAAAAATTTAAGTAAAAATTAATACTAATCCTATAAAAACTATTTGAAAACATAGGTAAAGAGTGAATCCTACCAAATTCCTCTTTTGGCACAAATGTGGTTTTGATACTTAAATTAAGGAGAGCAAAGCAGAGAGAATAAACTATAGACCAATTTCTTTAAGGAATACCAATGCAAAAATTTTTAATAAAGTAATAGCAAGGAGGTTATAGCAACATATCACAAAACCATACACTATGAATTCTGTGTGTATAACACATAGATAAATAGATTAATAGATAAATAGAT
Organism: Phalanger gymnotis; assembly: GCA_028646595.1. NCBI lineage: Eukaryota > Metazoa > Chordata > Mammalia > Diprotodontia > Phalangeridae > Phalanger > Phalanger gymnotis. The sequence goes on from CM053623.1 coordinate 256,289,465, forward strand.
AGATAGATAGATAGATAGATAGATAGATAGATAGATAGATAGATAGACGTAGAAATTATAGCAGGAAGCCAAGGCAGGTTCAAAATTTTTTTAAAAAACCTCACATAATTGACCATATCGATAACAAAACCAACAAAGTTCACAAGATATTATCAATAGATTCAGAAAATCTTTTGACAAAATACACCTATTCCCATTGAAAACACTAGAAAGCATAGGAACAAATGGAACCTTTTAAAAAATGGTAAATAGTATCTATCTAAAAGCCAAGAGCAAGCATAATCTATAATAGGAATAAACTTGAAGCCTTTATCACTAAATTAAATGTGCCCTTTAAAAAATATTCATCCTCTCTAACTTATCTGTGTCATTTGACATTGTGGGACATCATTTCTTTCTCTTGATCCTCTTGTCCCTTGGCTTCTATGCAAGTATGTACAAGGAATATGTAAAATAATTTCAAAATGGAGGAAGTTCTAATAACTTGGGGCATCAAAAAAAAAGCCTCATGGAGTAGATAACACCTAAATTGTGCTCTGGTGACAGCTAGAGATTTTTTGAGGTAGAGGTTAGGATAGAGTATATTCCACCTATGGGGAGAGCCTATGAAAAGACTTAGAGTCAGCACATAGAACTTCAACTTGAAGCCCTATAGGCAACCCAATGAATAGAGCTGTCATTTTTACTTATGGTTCAATGGTGCCCAATTTGTGCAGGACAAATTTAATGATATTCTACTTCTAAACATGAAATACATTATTATTCAAAAGAAATCTGTATAATGTAAGCAGATATTCCTGGCAAACTTTTATTTTTCAGCATGAAATTTTAAGAAAGTGAATTTCTATTTGATCTGTACAAGAAGGATAACTAATCTTAGCAATTTCATTTTTAATTGAAACCTTTCATCCGTTTCTGAGCAGCATTTTACAGAAGAGTCCACCAGATGAATGGCTCTTTTTTTTCAACTAATTAATCTACTTGTTGCAAACCACTAACTAGCAAAAATATAAAATAATCTAATGAAAAAACAATGATTGGTGAACTCCAGACCTGAACACAAATGGCAATTTGCAAAAAGTGCCAAGAATATGTGTTAATGCTCTTCACAGGTTGCTTTCTTTTAGAAAGCACCACTTTAAGATCCAGATGTTTTAGAAGCAAACATAATTCACTTATAGAAAGGCCTAATCTAAGTCAATTCAGTGACATAGCACAAAATTCACAACAGCTTATTGTATACACTGATATCAGAGTCTCTCTTTTAAGGGTAATACTGTTGGTTTTTGAGGCAGCAGCATAGGCATTGCAAAGTGGGTAAAGAGTCACCTGTAGAGTAAAGAAGATCCGAGATCAAGATCCTCCTTTGAGGAATGCTGGCTATGTAACTGTGGGAAAGTCATTTAATACAACAGCACCCAGGCAGTGCTCTAAAATTTTAAACTGTAGAACCAGGAGTGGAGGTTAGGGAGTGGCATAGAAGGCAGTTTCTTCATTAGGAGTTCTCTAAACCAATGTAATTATACTTAAAAATAAAATAAAATAAAAATTGTTATGATGCAGTCACTCCTACTTCCTGGGGATTAGGGCAATTTTTCAAGTTGATAATTGCTTTCAACAGGAATGAATATCGTGATTGTAAAATACTTTGATATGTTAAACAACGTAAGGAGAACTTGTGAATAGTCTTTCCTGGGAATCCAATAGTTTAGTTTTGAGGTTTTTTTTTTTTACCTGAAACATATGGTACTTCTGGTCTTGGGCCTCTTACACAGCATTTATAAGACAAATGTTATCTCAGAAAAAGTGAGCTCAAGGTAATTAAAGTGTTAATTGTTCCTTAAGAGAGCTTCAGGTCATGTTGCAAATAATAATATTGCTCACTTCTGTAACCTGTGAAATGAATGTTTTTTGATATTTGATCACTGGAGGAACAGCATTGATCTAGCTGCTAACAATGATTCTGGAGTACCACATTGCTCTACAGAAAAGCAATGAAAAATGCACCCATGTTCCTTGAAATGAGCAGTCTATAACAAAACACCAGATTCTAATGGTAGGTTATGTGTGTTCCAAAAAAAATTCTCATGAAATGAATGAAAATTTGAATTAAGCCCAAATAATAAATAGAAGTAGGGGAAAACATCAGACCATATACTTATGATCTAAACAAAATCACTTATTAATTACGAAGTAGAAATAATGAATAGATATGAGACTAAATGTGGTTGATAGAGTATCTGAAGAACTATGTACAGAAGTTTCCAGTATTGTACAGGATACTGCAACAACAACAATAAATTCAAAGAAAAAGAGCAAGAAAACAATATGGCTATCTGATTAGGGTTTACAAACAGCAGAGGAAAGAAGAAAAAGGGAAGGAAAGGGAGAAAAGGAAAGATATGACCAACTGAGTACAGAACTCTAGAGAATAGCAAGGAGAGATGGGAATATTTTCCTAAATGAGCATACCAAGAAATGGAAGAAAATAATCTAATGGGAAAGACAAGAGATCTTTTTGAGAAAATTAGAGATATCGAGAGAACTTTTATGCAAAAATGGGCATGATAAAAGACAAAAAATGTAGGGACTTAAGAGAAGAAAAGATCAAAAAGAGATGCAAGACTATACAAAAGAACTATATAAGAAAGATCTTAGCATCCCCACTAACAATAATAGTGTGGGTCCTGATCTAGAGCAAGATATACTAGTAAATGAAATCAACTGGACCTGGCCAATCAAGTTCCTTCCAGCTTTAATGCTACAATCTTTTAACTGTGTGAACAGGGTCAAGTCACTTAACCTCTTCAAGGCTCAACAATCTCATCTGTGAAAGAAGATAATAATGTAGCAACTTCTTTGCAAACTTGCTGTAAGGTTCAAATGAGAGCATATTTAAAGTGCTTTGAAAAGTTTAAATCACCATTACACATAATTACTTGACTATTTCTGTAATTCACATAGGTTCATTCTTCACACATATGGTCTTTCCAAGGTCCTGATGTTGTACAGGACTTTTTTATGTTTTATGGTTACTAGGGCATGAATGTGCAGTAGTCAAATAATCGTGAATTTATTTCTCTTACCAAATTCAAGGTTTTATTAAATAACATATTGATTTAATACATTGACTTTAACAGTAAAACTTATCTAATCAATGACATACACAAAGTAGAATTAATTTTGGCCTTTAGTGATAAACTGAAAATGGAATGAGACTTTGCGCTTTTGTTTGTTTTTTTTTTTCCATGTATGATATTCCTCCCTATGGTGTCATGGTTCTTAATCCAGAGCTCATAATTGTAGGCACTGTCTTTTTATAGAGATTCCCCTGCCTTTAAAGTGAGATATCTTATTCACAAATCTTGAAGACTATATTTACTTACATTGAAATTGAGCCACTCATAAATTGTCCCATCAAGGGTTCCCGATCTCTCACAGCTTCCTTGTAACATAGGGCTTTACCATTAAAAGGAAATCTACTGAGTCAATTCCTAGCCTATTTTCATCTGGATTTTAATTCCATTAATTTTTCTAGATTAACTTGACTTTGATCTGATGGTTTGATTAACAAATAACCACTGTGGGTTGACTCCTGTAGTTTTCCATGGGTACACTCACTCAATACCTTTTTCTTTTGGATTACTTAGTTCCCTTAAGTAATGAGGAGCAGATAGACTTCATTATAACCTGGAAAGACTTAAATGAACTGATGCTGATTGAGGGGAGCAGAACCAGGAGACAATGACCATAATAATAATAGCTAACATTTATATGATACCTACTATGTACCAGGCACTGTGTTAAATGCCTTACAAATATTATCTCATTTGATCCTCAACACAACCCTGGGAAGTAGGTATTATTATGATTATCCCCATTTTATAGTTGAGGAAACGGAGGCAGATAGGATAGGTAGACAGCTAGTAAGTTTCTGAGATGAGACGTGAACTTAGGTCTTCCTATCTCCATGTCCAGTGCTCTCGCCACTGTTCCATCTAACTGCCTTCTATGTAGAAATTTAGATAACTAAACTCCCTAGAATTCCTTCTATTCCATTTTTTTTTCCTTTTCTCCTAGAGGCAGTGTGATAAAGGAGGGCTGAGCATGGAGTCAGAAGGCCTTGGTTTGAAACCTGACTCTGCTACAAACTACCTGAGTGACTTAGAGTTAGTCACTTTACTGTTTTAGTCCCCAGTTTCCTTATGCATACATAAGGCATTTGAATTATATAATCTTTAAGGTATCTCTCAGTTTACAGGAATGGGGAACCTGAGGCCAAATGTGGCCATCCAGGTCCTCAAGTGCAGCCCTTTGACTGAATCCAAACTTCACAGGGCAAACCCCTTAATTAAAAGATTTGTTCTGTAAAACTTGTAGCCAAGTCTATCAGTCAGAAGTCTGTACCCAACTCCCTAGAAGGCCACATATGGCCTCGAGGCTGCAGTTTCCCCAGCCCTAGTTAGAATCACCAGCTCTGTCATTTGCCAGTCAAGTAACATTAAATAAGTTATTGCATCTCCTCACCAATTTCTTTCTCAGCTGTAAAATGGGTATAAACCAACTGCACTATTTTATGATGCTGCTTGGAGATCAAACAAGTTTGTTGAATGGCAAAGAGGTATATAAACATAGACAAGTAGTAATTCAGAAATGGTATAACTCATGTGACAAACACCATGCTGGAAAACTTGGAGGTGAGAATTTATGGCATAACTTAACCCCTAACTTGTACCTAAGCTCTGATAGAGATGAATCAGACCTTAATAAGTATGAAAAATCCTCATTCATTGAAATTATCTTGTTGTTCAATCATTCTTCAATCATGTTTGACTCTTCATGACTCCATTTGGGGTTTTCTTGGGAAAGACCCTGGAGTAGTTTGCCATTTCCTTCTCCAGCTTATTATAGAGATGAGGAAACTGAGGCATACAAGGTTCAGTGACTTGCTCAAGGTCACATAGCTAGTAAGTGTCTGAGGCCCACTTTGAACTCAAGAAGATGAGTTTCCCTGATTCCAGACCCAGCACTCTATGCACTGCACCACCCAACTGGCCAGAAATTCTCATACAGAAACCACTCAAATAATATCAACAAACTTGCAAAAGGGTTCAAAATCAATTTAACTATAAAGTCCCTTCTCACTTTGAGATTCTATGATTCTGTGAAAGGCAGCATTATTTGACCTGGTCAATTTGACTCTGACCTGTATATCTGGACTGATTTCCCATTACCCAAGATCAGAAGATCAGGTCCTCTGCATTTCAGGCAAATCCCTGTTCTTCTGGGATAGGCCTGAATTAGATCAATCGACTGGTAGTTTATGCTTTATGTGAGAAAGAGAGAGATTGACTTCCAAAGGCCATTCATCAAGGAATTTACAGGAGACAGAAGGAGATTTACTTATCCACAGTATGAGAAGGATATTCAACAAAAACATGCATTGATGGCATGCTGAGCTAGTTTAGCTGAAGGAAGTTCCTTTGCCTGAGTAACCCATCATTTTTTTACCAGCCAAACATCAGAGGGACCTCAGGGCTCCTTATGACTATTTTGTACCCATGTGACCAGACAGGGATATCAACAGCCTGAGTTTTTATTTTCCTTCTTCAATCAAATGTCAAGCTTACAGTCAATACATTTTAGGGGAAAATTAGCCTATTTGGGCAGAAGTTGAAACATTGCTCCTACCACACCTACACAACATTAACATTCCATCTCATATTTTCATTCCTTTGAATGGAATATTTTTCCACTTAAATTCCACCTCTAAAAAAACAAAGCTCCCTCCAAGGTTCAGTCTAAGTGCTGCCTCCTACATGAGGCCTAATATAGACGCTCCCAACTGTTAGTGACTCCTTTCCAAAATTACTTTTATATGAGGAGGAGTGGGTCTCTGACCAATTATCTCCCAGTCCCAGTTGATCCACTCACAGAATAACATGGGCAGATAACTAGGTGTTAAATTAATTGTAAAGATGAAGTCCCACATTGCTCATGAGAACATTTTTTTCTGTATTTAAATGTAAGGGAAGCCTGGCCATTCAATGGAGAATTTACTCTCCAGTTATAAAGAATCAAGCTCTAAAGAGAATTTCATAAGGAGAGAAAGAACATGGAGGCCCCAAAGTACCAGAGATATGAGTTGCCATGGCCATATACATTCCCTACAGGCACGATTTGTCAATATTATACTTTAAATTTGTCTCCAGTCCTCTCACACATACTGTAATTTGTAAAAGGTGCATCATAGGTCTACGAGGAAAATGTTTCCTAGCTATTCCATTTCAGTAAATGTCTTTGCTTTGCTTTTCTCTAATCAATAGTGATTTAGAACATTTTCATATAACTATACAAAGCTCTAATTTATTTATCTGAAATCGGTGCCTATTTTTGATACTTATTTACTTCATGAGGGCAAGTCACTTAATTTCTCAGTGTTCTATGCAGCTCTCCAAGACCATAAATTGCATATAACATGACAACCTGCCATGATAAAAGGAATTCCCTTATCTGGAAGTTCCCAATGCCAATGAATTCCTAGAATAAATCTATATCCCTAATACAAAATCATTTTAAGTGTAGGAAGGGACCTCAATGGTCATTAATCAGTACATGAAAGAAACACCCACTATGATACACCTCATCATTCAGATTCTGTGAGATCTCCAAGGAGAGAAGAATGATACATAGCCTATTCTATTTTTGGATAGCTAAATTGTTAGGAAATTTATATATTTTTTCTTCTGATATCAAGACCTCTTTACAACTTCAAGCCATTTCTCCTCACTCATCCCTCTGGGACCAAATGGAATAAATCTAATTCCACTTTCACATGACAGCCTTTCATGCAATTTAAGATGGCTATCAGGTTCCCCCTGGGACTTCTCTTTTCCACACTTCACATTTACCATTTCTTCAAGTGCCAATAAAAGGCAGTGAAAAATAGAAGAGAGAAGATGAACATATAGAAGTTAGACAAGATTTTAATAAGTCAAGAACCTGTGATTTCACAGGTGTGGGAACTTCCTCCAAGAATCCATATCTTGCAAAGTGCCTATGGCTTTGGGAAGTTTTGACTTATCCATGGCCACCTCGTTAGTAAGTTTCAAAGATAATACTTGAACTGAACCATTTCAAACTCCAAGTCTAAAACTCTCTCTACTTTATTAATACAGTTAATACCACATTAATCAATTCCAAAGGCAGAGGTACAAACAATGGATGCTATAGGAGTTCAGATGTGGGCTGGAGTGCTGAAAAAAGACTATGTGAAGGAGGTAGTACTGGACCTGTCCCTGTAATCTGGTACGGAAGTAACTAATGGTATAAGAGATATAGTGCTGGACTTGGACTGAGGAAAACCTGAGCTCAAATTCTGCCTTAGACACTTAGCAGGATAACCCTGAGCAAATCACTTGACTTCTATGTGCCTTAGTTTACTCATCTGTAAAATTGGATAATAATAGCACATAACTCCCAGGGTTGTTGTAAGAATAAGATGAGTTTATCTGCAGAGTGCTATGTAAATAATAGCTATCATTATTATTATCAGATGATGGGAAAGGATATTGCATGCAGGTGAATTAATGAGCAAAGCCATAGAAGTAGAAATAAATAAGATTTCTCTGAAACACATGAATTGATCAGCCTGGCTGGAATGGAGGGATTGTGTTAGGAAGGAATTAGAAATAAATAGATCAGAGATAATTTGTGGAGCACCTTAATGCTATGCAGAGTAATTTGCATTTTGTTCCAACAGGCTAGGAGCTGATTTTTAGCAAAGAATACATAGCAAGGTAAGTGGTAGTGACAAAATGAGGCAGCAGAGTATGATGGGAAGAAGATTGTTCCTGGAATTCAAAGCCCAGTATTTCAGTCTTCATTTCTTCATTTAGTGCCTGTTTGACCTCAGGGAATTATCTTAACTCTTAGAGCTTCAAAATCAGAATTATACTACTTCTACGTACAAGCTTAGGGTGAGGATCAAATGAGAAACTGCATGCTTTACTGTGTCTTTTTTAAGTTAAAAACTACTAATCAAATGTAAAAAATCTTTAGACCCATTCCCACCTTTAAATTCTCAATGTGAGCTCAAACAAGTTTCCAATCTTGAGCCACAGTTCCCTCATAGAAAGCATGAGGAATGAGGATACTAGCACCAACTACTTTGCAGGGTTATTGTGAAGGAAGGTGCTACATACACATGAGCTACTATTATTTAAAAAAAAAAATATTTTGAATTGAGTATTTAAAGTAATTTGAGAGCAGGATCTAGGATAGATTGATGGAAACGTAACTATAATGACAATATGTTAACTATGATATATTCTATTATCTAATAACTATAAAAATTATAATAATGATGATAAGTACTATAATAGGTTACAATATAACTAAAATAAACAATTATAATAATGGTGATGATAGTAGACATTTACTTGTGCTTTAAAGTTTATGTCTCATTATGCTATTTGCCTCTTACAACAACCTCAGGAGACAGGTGCAAGACAGGTACTACAGGTTTCATCCCTGTCCTAGAGAAGAGGAAACTAAAACTCAGGTACCTTTAAGTGCCTTTCTCAAGGACATGTAGCTAGTAGCTGTCAGATGTAAGATAAACATGTATGAAGTTAAAGCAATCAGAGAATTATAAATTACAACTTATGCAGATATACAGAGAACTAAACTTTTAAGAAAATCATTTGTTATAACTATGAAATATCAAAACATGCAACATCTTAAATCTTAATTCGTACTTATATTTTGCATCTTTGAGAAATTCAGTAAATAGGTTTTAGTAAGATATTAGAAGTGATGGTGACTTTCCAAAATGACAGTTTCCAAACAAAATACAACTCTTGCACAGAATAAAATATGGAAGGATTTTGTCATCTTCAGTGTTTAGCCATGCACGAAAATTGTTATTAACATGAAATAAGGAAAAATGAGTTTTAGAAATAGATTATTCTCATAAGCTATATCATCACATCTGACATATGAAATTAGCACAAATATGATATACAGATTACTTTATTAAGATTAAGAGACAAAAAACAGCACTATTTTTTAGAGGAAAAGATTGTTATGTCTCACATTAAGTAAAAAGCGTACCCTTGTAAAAAGCATCTATACACTGAGTTTAATGAATTACATGATATTTTAAATTCAGTAGGAAACCTCACTACTTAGAAGAAGTTTGTGATAGTTATTTGCTAAAGTGAAGAATACTTGAGTTATGCCTATGTAATGCAAAGCAGGGTGGGGCTTTTTATGGTTTTCTCTTTTGGAATGCTAAGGCAATCAAGTGGCTTTAATGAGCCTTACTTTGTTTGAATGTCAGCAGGTAAAGTGGGACCTTTTGTCTTTTGTTTTGCAGTGCTTCTCAGCACTGAGGCAGTCTGGTATCTTTGAGTCTTCTCTTTGCTTGAGTCATTGACTGGAAACAATGTGTATGATGTGATGCTAATGATCAAAGATCTTTCCCATACCCCTTTTTGCTAAGTAGGTGCTGAGCCCTCAGGGACCTGAACAGGGTATTGAGCTCTGAGACTGGCATTTTGCTCTTGGGGGCATACTCATTGGACCAGTGTTGGTGTGGAGACTTTGGGTAGCCATCAAGGACCTCCCTGCCACCGGCTTTGAAAAACCTAGAAGTTGGTGTTTCTCTCTCTGGTAACTATCATTTTGATCAGACAAAAGCCTGTCTGTTGATCTGTTTATATTTTCTCTGTTTGTTTTTGCTCTGAAATTCAGAGTGCTGACTTTTTTCCCCTGAACTAAATGAATGATATATGTATGTTTGATTAAAGTGAGATTGTTAACCCCTTAAAGTTGCTTTCCTTGGAAAAGCAGATCAAAGAACCTATGCTCGTAGCCCTCCTGTATGTTCTTGCTGTTGGTCTCATTGTTAGTCTTTCACCTTCACAGCAGCTGCTAGCAACACTGTTGTTACAGCCTATTTTCTAATTTTTGATTTGTAGATATGTAGTCTACAGATTCTAGGTGTCCTTATCCCCATCTTTATTTATAATGGGAAGTAAGTTTCCCAGAAAACAGCTACATTTTCCTCTCAGTGTTCTAGGAGTATCCCTGAGGGCCCCTGGGGTATCCTGGTAATGGTGTGGGCTCAAGTCTTCATTCTAATGAGTTCTCCAACATAAATTACCAGTTAATATCTTTTCGACATCATAGTTAGCATCACAATCCATTTATATTTCCTCAATATCACAGATTAGTAATACTAATTATCTTTTGCAAAAGAATATCTACTGAAATGATGTAGCAAGAACCACCCCTGCAAACTAAGAATACACTCTCCCCTCTACATTGCAGTTCTTGGGGAGAGTAAGATCAGACTCAAAATGGTAGCTACCATCATTGCCCCCTCCACTGAGTTCCTTTCTTGGTGTGGGATAATAGATAGATAAGTCATTCCCTTGCTTATGGTACACTAGACTTCAATTATAAGGTCAATCCAGCTAGGCTAGACCAAGAAGATCACTCTTTATGGCTATGGAGTCTTCTGGTATCCATGGTAGCTCCTTCAAAGTTCCCAAGATCATTCTCAAATATCATTTACCTAAGAACAGGATATACTAGACAAAACAGGGATAGAAACAACATAAGCATCATATGTTCTTGGGCCACATGTCAGAAGCCTAAATTCCAGTCTTGCTTTCCCTTTTACTATCTCTGTAATCCTGAGAAAGTAATTTTACTTCTCTTTCCTCAGTTTCCTCACTTGAAAAACTAAGAAAATAATATTTATATTATCTCCCTACTTCTCAGATGATTATGATATCAAACATGAAAATGCATGTAAAGCATTTTCTAATTTTCAAGACAAGTGCCAGTCATTATTTAGGTGGGAAAAATAAAATTATGACTATTAGTACAGGCGAAGGTCTCCATCTCTTTGTAAACTCTCAATCCACCAAAAAGCATTTATTAAGCACCAGCTATGTACTAGTCACCATGTTAGACACTCTCAAACAAGCTACCTATACAAAGAATTTAATTTATATAAGAGGAATGAAAAGATGCAATGGTGTCCCACATGAATCCCAGAGACTAATTACCTAACAATCTATAGTAGAGTTTTGGTATACTCTTAATTTTCTCCATCTCAAAAGCTACCCTTCAATGTTCTAGCCTCAGTTTTAGCATAACATTTAATTGGTCTGCAAATGAAATCAAGGAAAGGATAAATGGTTAGGACAGGGCCCTAAAGTGCTTAATTAACATGTTGACTTACCGATTGAAGAAGACAGCCACAGACTTCCTGAACTTGATTAAATAGAAACATTCTTTGCTTCATGTTTATCTTAACTTTTGTACATGTTTATCTTAATTTTATTCTACCTCTACGTATGACATACTCTCAAGGGAAGACCAAACCCTTAAAGGTTCATAAAAGAAAACAAAGAACATCTACATCGGACGTCATATTACATGGCACATGACAGCAAAACATATGATTCATAAACAAGTAACTGGACTTATCACACAAAACTCTGATCAATATTCCTTGGTCATAATCAGAATTATAAAATCATTTCTGAATGAGAGTCAAAAATTATCTTTAAAGGAGTCCATTTACTCACCAAACTAGGGTACAATATTTCTGTGAGTGAAGAAAGCCAAAGTGGCTTCCATTTATCTTCTTTATGTGTTACAACTTTACCATACAAAAGGTCAACTTTTATATAGTGCTTTAATCTTTGCAAAGTTCTTTAAATTCATTGTCTTAGTTGTGCCACATAACAAACCTATGAGGCAGGTACTACCAATATTCTTATCCCCATTTTTGTAGATGAACAAAGTGAAGCTGAGAAGTGAAATTATTTGCACAAGGTCACACAATTAGTAATTATCTGAGAAGAGATTCAAATCACACACCTTTCCTAACTCCAATTCTAACATTCTATCCAATATACCATAAAAGGTTTCTGCTTTCTAGAAATTTAGATCCTAAAAAGTTGTAATCTAAAACAAGATTATTTTGTTAGTTTTTGACTATATATTAATAGATTAATAATAATAATAGCTAACATTTACATAGAGCTTATTATGTGCCAGACATTATGCTAAACACTTTATAACTATTATTACAAAAACCCTGAGAAGTAGATACTATTATTATCATTGCAATTTTACAAATGAGAAAGTCAAAGAGACATTAAATAACTTGCTTTGGATAACACAGGCTGGTTTTGAACTCAAGGCCTCCAAATTCCAGGTCCAACACTTTATCTACTGGGTGTTGCAACAATCTGCTAGCAGCTGCTGTAGGGGTGTAAGACATGCCAGCAACCAGCACACAGAAAGCTGACAACACAGTTTCTTTTGATCTACTTTACTAAGGAAAGCAACGTTAAGGGGTTAACAATCTTATTTTAATCCAACATACAAATATCATTCACTCAGCTCAGGGGGAAAAGCCAGCACCCTGAACTTCAGAGCAACTACAAACAAATTACAAACATATATTTATAAACAGACCAAATGCAATTCATAGTTACACCAAGGAACCATCAAATTCTGAGTTAAACCAGGAGACTGACAATGGGTGACCCAGAGTCACGAGCCACTCCTGCTGTGGCTCAGAGCTCCCAAAAGAGAAAGTCAACCTCTGGGTTTATATATCTTGTTCAGGGTCAAAGGTGAGTAACACATGCTACTCACACACACGACCTAAAATCGTTACAAAAATGTGGCTTAAACCCAAGTGGTCAGAAGGCCTCTGAAATCACAAACATGTCACTCAAACCCATGTAAGCTGGGCTTTCCCTTGAGGCAAGGAGGTCATCAAGGACTCCTAATTTAATCAAGGGAACAAAGGCCAAACTCTTCAAGGGCACTTGGTTGAATAAGTGCGAAGAGCCCATATTGATTGCCAATACACTGGACACCTACTTTATGCTGGGTTTCTTTTACCTCAGAGTGTACCTGGTACCCAGTCAGGTAGGCCTGGGTTTGTACTCTCTACTGACCCCAGATATTTTCTCTTTGTGTGACCCTGGGAAAATCATTTAATTTCTCTTACTATCATATAATGACAGCACCTACTTCACAAGGCTTTGGTGAGGATCAAATGAGATAAAATATGTAAATCATTTTGCTAACCTTAAAGTACTAAATAAGTAGTAGTTATTATTTTACTCATTGGAGAGTTTAGGATTGGGGAAGAGGGTCCAGCTCAAGTGTCTTAAATCACATCTAAGTTACAGCCTCATCCAAGAGCGTCTCACTAACAATGCATAATTCTAAAATGAGACCTTAATTTAATCAGAACTTCTGGTCGTCTAACAACAAAATGAACCAAACATCAATATTCTATTTCATCTTTGGTCTATTGTTGTACATGTGTGCATTTTTAAGGCAGAAAAGAAATGAGGGTAAGTGAAATTTCCCTCTGTCAAGTTTGTAAGACCATTAAATTGTAGAACCACAGAAATAGCAGGAAGGGAACTACGGTTATGCTTGACCATCTAACTGCCTCCCAACAATTTGATTTAAGCCACTGCACAGTCAGCTCTCTGTCCTAATCTTGGGAATCTCCATGGAAGGAAATGTAAGCTCCTTACATAGCCTATGCCAATGTTTAACTCCTTCATTTATGAAATGTTTATCTCTGTCTAACTTAAATCTCTTTCGTGGATTTCTTCTTCTTCTGTCCTCAGGAGAGATTGAATATAGTTAGTCACTCTCCTCTATTTAAAGTGTTTTTTTTAATTTTTATGTGATTTGTCAGCCTTTTAATTTTTTTAGACTGAACAATTAGAATGGGGTTCCTTTTTTTCAGAGATTCTGCCATCCAACCCTCTATAAGTGGATTAGATATTCTACTCTGAGCCTGATCATTACATTCTCCATATTCTTCTTGGTAGATACACTATAAAATCCAGGGGAAGAACAGGGCGGGGGGGGGGGGAAGTGGGGAGAGGAAAAAAATGGATTCATTGTTTCTGGCACAGTTCTCTTCCTTTGTCTTGAACAAGTTGTCTTTTTGGAATGGTACCAACAAACGAATTCACATAAGCAGATGGAAAAGTCTTTCAATTAAAACATGAGTTGCCTTTTTGGCTGGGATGACAACATTTGCTTGAAAATTTGCTGAGATTTCAAATATTGGCTGAAATGATACATTGATAGGACTTCATCTTGCTTTGAATGCTCTTCTTCTGTAAAAGTTTGCATTTTCTAGGTCAAAGGCATTAGGAACAAGAGAATTCACTGCCAAAGTGAAGGCGCAAAGTCTCCCTCCCATTCCCACTCTCTCTCCACACATATCTTTAACTTGAGAGTAGTCCCAGAAAGCTATAGCATATAGCTATAGCATCTGCATTCTACTGAGGTCACAATGCTGGATTTTTGGCATGGCATTACAATTTTCTTGAGAAAAGATGAATTGAAATAAACTTTAATTCTTTTTAGTTTAAAAAATATTGCCAGCTAGTGCAGTGGATACAACATTGAACCTGAAGTTTTGAAGACCTAAGTTCAAATTGGTCCTCAGGCACTTATCTATCAGCTGTGTAACCATGCAGAAGTCACTTAACTTCTATCTGCCTCAGATTCTTCATCTGTAAAAAGGGGACAATAATAGCACCTACTCAGGGTTTTTTGATAAAATGAGATAATACTTATAAAATGGATCACAAACTTTAAAATGCTACTTAAATGCTATCTGTTATTATTGACCATTATTTTTAAAAGCAACTCTGAAGTACCCTATCAGAAAGCTGTAAATAAAGTTTAATATACTAAGGCACACAGTGGGGTGAGTCTCCTATATATCCTGGAAACTAATGAATGTGAATATACTCTATCTATCTATCTATCTATCTATCTATCTATCTATCTATCTATCTCTCTATCTATCTACATGTGTAATTGTATATATGTATGGGTGTATATGTATATATGTGCATGTATATATGTGTGTATTTATGTGTACATATGTCTATATCTATATCTATATATGCTTAAATATGTGCATCCTAAAGGTAGTGAAATAGGGAAAGACAAGAAAAAGAAATTTCATTATAGAGAAATAGTCACAGGACTAGGGAAATAGCCAGGGCTTAGAAGTAGAGAGAGTTTCTTATGTGTGACCTTAGGCAGGTCATTTAAACTTTCTAAGCCTCAGTTTCCTCATATGTAAAATGTAATATTTGAACAAGATTCCTGAAGTTTATTTAAATATTCTATGCTGAAATATTTAAATGAAATAATTTAACAATGAATCTCTCAGGATTTTTTCAGCTCTATTCTCCTTATGAGACTTTAGTGATTTCTCTTTTCCCTCCTAGACTTTTATCAATGTGGGGAGCTCACTTGTGAGGAAACTGCAATAACCAATGCAAATTAGCAGCTATTCTGCAAGTTATAGTCTTAAAGAATATATATAGTGTGATATATATATATGTGTATATATATATGTATGTATGTATGTATGTATGTATGTATGTATGTGTGTATGTATGTATGTATATCATGGATGCACCGGAGGGTGATGAGTTACTTGGAACAAAAGACTTCTATCACTAAGCAACATAGGTTTATTAGGACTTTTAGTCTACAGAAAGAGATTTTTAAGGGCATCTTTAAGTTCATTATAGCCTTACAGAGCATGTTAAAAAAAAAAAAAAAAAACTGGGTGTGATTTAATGCCTGCCCACTCTGCTAGTCCAATCCAGGATTTTAAGAAATAGATACAGAACCCAGTTTATCTAACTCTGTTTATTAACAATATACCAACAAATCTCATTGGGAAAAAATACCAATGATGCATTTCACCAACACTGCACAAGTTCTAAGGGAGATTAGCCAGGTCTAGATTTACCAACCAGAAAGTTGATGCCTAAAGCTATCATTCTTTTATACTAAGGAGGACAAAGAGAGCAAAAGGAATATTCCAGTATAGGATACCTACGCCCTACTCACCTTTGAATCACAAACACAGACAAGACAGGTAATGATGAACACAATGCTTGGCAGAATTCCTTTGGACTCATCAGGCATTCTGGTTATTTCTATCTATATGTACTCATTTCCCTCTCACCATGGAATCTTGGATTCTGCCTCTGAATCCTCCAGCTCTAACAAGTAAGGTTTGGCTTATTTTGCCAAGACCTAAGTCCTTTATACTTTTTTCCTGGACATCTTCAGATCATGCTGCCATATACATAGCCCATTCTACCACTCTTGAATATGATATCTATTATAATGTAAGACCCTTGAGGGCAGAGATTATCTTGTTTGTTTCTATTGTATCTCCAGGGCTTAGCATAGTGCATGTCATATATCAAATGCTTAATCAATGCTCTTTTTGTCTCGCTTTCTAAAGGAGCCTAATTTAACCTGTCTACTTTAGCTGCAAAAATATGCATCCCTTTCCAATAATAAAATGTCTTAGTACAGCATATGCTGCTATCATTAGTAAACCTTTTGTTCAAAATTTAAGTTCTGATGTTAATTTCCGTCTTGTGTCAGTAGCTGTCATCAGACCTAAAGGCTCAAGATGTACCTAGAGGGACATTGCTCCCCTTATAAGTTCATTGTGTGACCCAAAAACACTTGGAATTTCCATATATACATCACTGAAATCCCCTTGCAAACATAGCTCATAAAACTGAAGGAATAAAACCATTATTTATAAATCAAAGACAATAAACAGAAAATGTCAGAGCTCTTGGAAAATAACAATTCCCAGCACTGAGCAACTCTGTCCCAAAAGATCTATAAAGTAGTCTTAGTCACTGAGAGTCATGCACCAGGTATGGCTTCCAGATTGTGCTCTTCAGAATATGATTCCTCCTCAACATAAGGTATTTGGAACATAATAAACAATTAGTAAATGCTTTTCCATTCTTCCTGCACTCCTCCGTAGCTCCCAGCTGGTAGCTTAGCTCTCCCTCCTCCTGCAACTCTCCATAGCTCCCAGCAGGCAGCATTGTTCCTGTCACTGATGCTTTCTGTGGCTCCTAACAACAGATTTCCAGGATCTTTTTTTTACAGAGAAAAAGCCTCTCAGTGAGAAGCCCTGTTGTAATGTAGCAAAGAAAAATGCCTCAGTTTTCCTGCTGTGAGAAGTTAAGTAAGTTCTCCCTCTGTTATACCTCAAATACAGTTTCACCCCAGGGTTCTTCCACTATGAAGCTTACTTGTTTTACAATGCCTAATTACATTTGGCTTCTCATAAAAGGCTGTACAGGAGTCATGGACACTCACTCTTCTGATATCTGAGGTGGTCATTCTTGTTGACATCAGGCTAAAATAATGTGTATGTGTGTATATATATATATATGTATGTATATATGTATATTATATATACATATATATGTGTGTGTATGTGTGTATACATATATACACACATATGTTACACATATACATATTCTGTATATATAGAGAGATGTGTATATAAATATACATATATACATGTATATACATACGTGTATATATACATTTATATTTGTATATGCACAAATACAAATACATAATGATGTCTTCTTTTCCCCTAGGCACACAGATATGCTTCCTGCCTGTGTCAGCATTTCCCATGGTTCCAGAAGTTTAGCAGAATACAATAGCATCTCCTTAATTGTTATTCAAGATCCAGGAATCCCTCCAATGTCAGCTAGTTGGACATGGGAGCCAAATACTCTCTAGCATTATTGAACTCTAAGAGATAAGAAGGATGAACAGATAGTCCCCCACCACACTGACATAAAGCACCAATGTGGATTTGTTTTTCTTACAGAAGTGGGCTCATCTTGTTCTCAGTAACTTAGGTTAAGCATAATATTTTTATCATTTTGGTTTGAATTCATACCACTGAATTTATTAATATACAAAAATAATTTGTATGTTCCCTTAAAATTGTTGGACTATATAATCATTTTGTGATAGAATTAAGATGGTTATGTAATTTAAGACCATATATGCCTGGTTCATGTTGTTGTTGTTGTTCAGTCATTTCAGTCATGTCCAAGTCTCTGTGATGACATTTTTGGTTTTTTTACAAAGATTCCATAGTGGTTTGCCATTCTCTTCTTCAGCTCATTTTACAAATGAAGAATTGAGGCAAACAAGGTTAAGTGACTTGCCCAGGGTCACATAGCTAGTAAGTGCCTGAGGCTACATTTTAATTCAAGAAGATGAGTCTTCCTGATTCCAAGCCCAGAGTTATCCACTATACCACCTAGCTGGCCCCAAAAGAGTGGTTCGCCATTTCCTTCTCCAATGGATTAAGGCAAACAGAGGTTAAGTGACTTGCCTAGGGTCACATAGTTCATACGTTTCTGAGGCCAGGTTTGAACTCAGGTCTTCTTGACTCCAGGTCCAGTGCTCCATCTACTGTTCCACTTAGCTGTCCCCATGTATGCCTGTAGCAGTAAGCCAAGATTCATGACCTTGAAGAGGACCATGGATATGCCTGAATGGTTCAGAATTGCGAAGTATAAGAAATTCTCTAGATGGAAGGCAGAGGAAGTATAATATTTATTTAGACATGAGAGAATCCAATCCCAGGGCCAATAATTTCAATTCCATATAGTAGCAACTATATTCTAAAACCAGTATGCCCACCTCAATGTAACGACAAGGAAATTATAACAAAGTATTATAGCAAAGTGCCAAGCCATGCTGTAACTTCCCCTAGCTGCTAGGGCCTTCCTATAAAAAGTCACTTACGAATCCTAACTCTCTGCTCAGCACTCTCTCCTGCAGCTATGCTGGCTCTGAGTTTCTTGATCTTCACAACTCCCTCTTGTTCAGCACTCTCTGCTCTGCAGTGTCTCTTGATGCTGACTTTTCCTTTGTGTCTGCTGCCTCAATGTCTTCTTCATGTTTCTTTCTGAATCGTGCTGCTCTCTGTTCAGCTGCTCCTAGTTCTTCTACTCACAGTTCTGGGCTCTTTTTATATAGTCCTAGCTATCATCTGATTGACTAGAACTCAGTGCACATGCATTTGGCTCTGGTCTTAGACACTCCCCTTAGGGCCCTGAGGGCTTCACACCTCTCTCAAACTAGCTAACTAGTTTGCTAACTAGTTTGGGGTCTCATACCTAGTTAGTGAAAGGATGTGGGTCTGTCTCTAATCAGTCCTCCCTTTGGTGGCCTATTCAATAGGTGGGAAAAGATCTTTCATTTACTGATTGGCTTTACAATGCCTAAACTTTACCTCCCCAAAAATGATATTTTTTTCTGCTGCCTATTAAAATCAGCATAAAGAACCAAAAGATTCAAGTTCTGTCAGTTTCTGTTTGGCTACCTACATTGGTCTTGTAATTGTTTGGAAAACTCCTAAATCTCCGGTCCATGCAGCATGGCATAGCTGTCATCAGTTTATTTGGGATCATATTTGGCCTTTGGGCCAAATTATGTAGACAAAGGATGATTTGTAGAATGACTGCAGAAATAGACTCTCAGAGGTTGTACTCCATTATTCTAGAAAAGCCAGCTATTAGAAGAGATGAAAGAGGAAAGGGAAAGGGGTGTGTAACATACTTCTCTAATTTATTCAAAAGACTGAGTGTCATAGATGTGTTTTGTTTTTTATCCAAGCTATTGAGATTGTAGAACATCATGCTATACTTCAAATCTTAGGATCATACATTGAGAAGAGGACTGGGCTTAGAGGTCATATAGTTCAACCTAATCAGCCAATCAATCAAATTAATCACTTATTGTGTGCCAGACACTGTGATGTGTACATGGGATACAAATACAGAAAGTGAAATAGTCTCTGCCTAAAGCAGTACTTTTTAAACTGTGCGTTGGACCCCAACTGGGGTCATGATCCACAGTTTAAGAAGCACCGAAGGGGTAACCAAGTAGAAAAAGTTTAAGAAGCCCTGGCCTAAAGTATAGGACACAACAGGAAAAATCAGTAAAAAGGTCCCCTAATTCCCAATAGGTAGAATCAGGACAGGAAGGTAGCACTTAATCTGAGCCTTGAAAAGAGCTTAAGAGATGACGTGAGAAGAGAAAGCATTTCCCACAAGAGCTAGATATAGAGTGAGGGTTTCAATGGTGGCTCCAACACCAGCTAGTGTTGTGGACCATTTTTATGTTTTCAAGTCTGTTTTCACTTATTAATGAAAATAATAATAGCATTTACATAGCCCTCTGAGGTTTGCAAAGCATTTTATGTATAACACCAACTCTGGGAAGTAGGCTATTATTTTTCTTTTGCAGAAGGAGAAAACTGAGGCTCATGGAAGTTAATTAATTCCTCTAGGGTCTCACAGTTAGTAAGCACCTGAGAGAACAGTGAACACAGGACTTTCTGCTTCTACAGTTAATCATCATCTCTGTCTCTACTACTTTGCAAGTGAACAAGGAAGGTGCGAAGGAAGGAAGGAAGGGAGGAAAGAAAGGACAGAGGGAGGGAGGGAAAGAATAATTTTGATATTGCTATAAAATCTGACTCATTTTTGCTTTAAGAGCTTGTGTTTTTATTGAAAACAGAACTAACTAACTGAGCCAGTTCTGTATACATATGTGTGTGCATGTATAAGAGGCATTTTTCAACCAAGAAATATTTTCTCCATATATGTGTATATAGATATACACATACATATGTGAGAGATTGGTAAAAGTTAGGGAAAGTTAGGTTTCTACAGAAAAGTTAACTGAGTTCCACAGAATAATTAATGAAGTGTCAGCTTGAACAAAGAAGGAGTAAAAATTAACCAGGATGAATGTCCCTGGACAATGGGAATAGACTTTGTGGTTTTGCAGAAACCACAGGCTCAGGATGGTAGGAAAACTGGTGTAAACTGGCCAGAAAATGGTCAGGGTTGAAAAGAAACCTGGGTCAAATGGCTGCCATGCATACTTAATTGACTACTTGAATATTACCTTACACACTCACAGGGACAAGTTTTCCACCATTTTCGAACATGGGACATATGTTGAGGAGGGGGGAACATACCAACATACCAAGGGGGGAGCATTCCACATTGGGGGCATATAGGGAAGATTGTGACCTAGAAGGAAGCGAACCAATCCGTTCTCTGAAGGGAAGTACTGAGCTGATGGTGCATCAATCTATGAAAGTCTAAATAATAAAATTGGTCTCACTCCTATACTCTCCACTCCCCCTTCCTAAAGAAGGGTGGGGTCTGCTCCTGGCCAGGAATGTTTACCAATTCCTTTGAATTCCTCAATAATAATAAATTGTCCTTGATACCTGAATTTCAGTGTCAAGCGTATTTCTAGAACATACATACATATATGTACATACCAGGATATTATATTTGAAAGCCATTGCTAAGCCCTGGGATTTCATCATAAAGATCAAATAATTTTGCATTTCAGAAAAGGATGCTAATGGTCTTATAGTTCTATGGCTTTCTAATTTTAAAGAGGAGAAAACTGAGGCCCAATGAGATGTTAATAGATGGCTAACACAGATATTTTGTAAGATGTCAAAGCCAGAAAAGACTTTAGAGGTTATCTAGTGAAAACTTTTCATTTTACAGATCATGACACTGAGGATCAAAGGGTTTCAGTGACATGTCAGAGGTCTCATGGGTAGTAACTGTCAGAGCCATGGCTTGAAGGAAGATTTTCTGATGCTAAGTCCAGTGCTTTTTCTTTTTCCCTTTCTGGGCAGGGCAATTGGGGTTAAGTCACTTACCTAAGGTCAATGTGTCTGGAGCCAAATTTGAACTCAGGTCCTCCTGACTTCAGGGCCGGTGCTCTACTCACTGAGCCACCTAGCTGCCCCAAGTGCTTTTTCTATTACAGCATCCTTGAAACATAAAATAATATAACAATTCATACAATTATGACATTTGCCATTTCGATCTTCCTATAAAATAATAGCATTCTACTATCTCCCTC
Organism: Phalanger gymnotis; assembly: GCA_028646595.1. Classification (NCBI taxonomy): domain Eukaryota; kingdom Metazoa; phylum Chordata; class Mammalia; order Diprotodontia; family Phalangeridae; genus Phalanger; species Phalanger gymnotis. The sequence goes on from CM053623.1 coordinate 256,311,323, forward strand.
CAGCCAGCTTCATATTTGCTATCTGGGAAACCTGACCTCTTCAACAAGAACCATTACCAATCAAAAGAAATTACCCTAATATTCTACACAGGTGAAAGCAAACAAATGAACAATATTTCTTGTGCAAACTATGATAAAGCATTGAATGAGAAACCCTTCAAGATTAGCACTCATAGCTAAATATGGAACTAAAAACGGACAATAAACCATGTTTGAAGATGCATAGAAAAAAGAGCTTAGGCTGGCCTGTTTTCAGGAATTTATATAGCACTGATTCAGTATCAGAAAGACCTGAATTTCAATTGTGCCTCAGATACTTAACAACTGTGTGATCCTGGGAAAGTCACTTAACCTCTCTGTGCCTCAGTTTCTTCATATGTAAAATGTAATCCCTACCTAACAAAAATTTTTGCAAAGATTAAATGAGAAAATTTATGTAAAGTGCTTTGAAAATCTTAAATAATACCCATTATTCTCCTCTCACCCCTCTTTATCTTCATCCTCCTGCTCCTCATCATCTCATTCTGCTCCCTAACACAAATAATATATCTTCTTATGTTTTTACCCCAGATCTAAGAGCCATCTTATCCTTGAATTCCCTTCCCTACTAAAAATGTCTAGAAAGACATCCAGAAAAGACTACAAATTCCCTTCCCATTGTCATTATTCTTCAGCTTGACAAAGCTATTTGGTGCTCTGTGCATTATTTCTTCCTCCACTCTTTGAAGTAAAAAGTAGAATGAAGACTAAAGGGGGAATAAACTTGTCTGGAAGGAGGGCTGTGAAACAAGCCTTAGAAAAGGAAGTGGGAGTAAGATTATGTTGTGACTTGAATGCCAGTCTGAAAATACTGTGTTATTCTATAAGCAATAAAAAGCCCACAAAGCCTTCATAGAACAGGAACAATATAATCTGACCTGTTCAATAGGAAAATTACTTTGGCATTTAGTAGCATGAAGGAGGAATTGGAGAAGGGAGACATTGGACACATTGGAGACTAGTTGTCTAGGTAAGATATAATGAGAGTTTGAACAAGGGTGATAACATTGGAAATTGACAATAAGGGATGAATGCCAAGGTATTAACAATATTTGTCTAAC
>CM053623.1:256319159-256337715 GCA_028646595.1 Phalanger gymnotis
GTTTGATAATATCTTGATTTCTCATAAAGTCACTAGCTTCCACTTGGTCCAATCCAATTTTTAAGGTAGTATTTTCTTCAGTGGTCTTTTGGACCTCCTTTTCCATTTAGCTAATTCTGCCTTTCAAGGCATTATTCTCCTCATTGGCTTTTTTGGAGCTCTTTTGCCATTTGAGTTAGTCTATTTTTTAAGGTTTTGTTTTCTTCAGTATGTTTTGGGTCCTCTTTAGCAAGTCATTGACTTGTTTTTCATGGTTTTCTCACATCACTCTCATTTCTCTTCCCAATTTTTCCTCTATTTCTCTAACTTTCTTTTCCAAATCCTTTTTGAGCTCATCCATGGCCTGAGACCAGTTCATGTTTTCCTTGGAGGCTTTTGATGTAGGCTCTTTGGCTTTGTTGACTTCTTCTGGTTGTATGTTTTGGTCTTCTTTGTCACCAGAGAAAGATTTCAAAGTCTGAGTCTGAATCTGAGTCTGTTTTCACTGCCTGGCCATGTTCCCAGCCAGCTTACTTGACCCTTGAGTTTTTCAGTGGGGTATGACTGCTAGTAGAGTATAGAGTACTTTGTCCCAAGCTTGATGGGCTGCACTGTTGTTTTCAGGGGTACACAGCAAGCTCTGCCACACCAGCACTACTCCCCCCCCCAAGAACTGCCAACCCCAACAGGACTCAGATCTAAGCTTGCTCTGCACTACCACTCAGATCCACCACTTAATTCTTCCACCAGGTGGGCCTGGAGCCAGAAGCAACTGCAGCTGTAGTTCTGTAGCTGCACCACCTCTGTTGCCTCCAGGGCAGTGGTTGAACTGCAAATTCTTTTCACTCTGTCTGTGTTAGTTTTTCCCACTAACCTTCTCTGTTGTGTTTGGTCTTCGTGGGTTGAGAAGTCTGGTAACTGCCACAGATCACTGATTCAGGGCACTAGGGCCTGTTCCAGCCAGCTCCCAGTCTGGTTGGTCTGCTAGGCCCAGGCTGGGCTCTCAGCCCCATATGATAGACCTTACTCCATGACCATCCAGGCTGTCCTGGGCTGGAGCCCTGTTTTCCTCTGCTATTTTGTGGGTTCTTCAGTTCTAGAATTTGTTCAGAGCCATTTTTATAGGTGTTTGGAGGGACCTGGATGGGAGCTAACACAAGTCCCTGCTTTCCAGCCACCATCTTGGCTCAGCCTCCCCCTCCCCCTTCTTGTTCTCAATCCAATCCTAGAAAGAGTTAGAAGACCATTCATAGAATGTATTTTTTCTGTCACACAACCTATAAACCAAACATGACCACCTAGTATAATGTGCTGGGGTTTCTTTTGATATTGGTGGGGGAATTATCCATATTGGTAAAATCATAGCTCCTAATGGATAACGGAGTATCCATTAATGGGCATGCCCAGTGGCATATAGATGTAAAATTTAAAGTATCAAATGCAGAAAATGATGAGAGCAAATTTTTTTTCCAATATGTTGTAAAGTAGATGACCTCACTGAAATGGGAACTCCTTCTAATGATATAGCTTGAACTTATCCATTTCTGCCCATCTAATATGATTCTCACTCATCTTCCCCCATAGATATACCTTAGGATATGCATCCAAAATGCTGATGTCTTCTTCGTTTCATGCAAGCCAAAGGAATAAATGAATGACTGTTTTTTTTCTTTGTTTGTTTTTTCTTACTATGCTTACTATTTCCTTGCACTGTTATAAGCACTGGAAAAACAAATACAAAAAAAAAAACAGTCTGTCCCTAACCTCATGGAGCTTACATTATAATAGAAGGGGACAAAAAATATAGGAAAATGGTATTCAGAAGGCAATCTCATCAGAAAGTCACAGGGATGATAAGCTGATAAGCTATGGGGCAGTCAATTGATATTTCCTTAATAGAAATGTTAGTATAATTAACATGATTACTATGCCCCAAGAAAGATGTGGAGAACTAGGTGGTGTATGATATCAGGGCAAATGGCAAGATGTTGTTGTTCGTCCTTCATTTTCAAAGTGCACTGTTGATGTCACAGGGTGATGACTTGCGGAGGAATTGGATTTAAGTAAGGCAGCGTTGCACAAAGTCTTTAGCCTCACTCTCTCTTCTAGAGTTGTTGAAGTCCAGTGGCAAGATGAAAGTCAGGATGACTGGGCACAGCCCAGGAGGCAATGGATGAACTTGGTGTCTTTGATGTCTGAAGAAGATCTAAGCACTCATAGCACCTGCTTCAGCCACCTTCATGGCGACTGGATCAAATTGTTCTCATTTGCCCATTCCAACAGGGAATGCTTGAGCTAGACTCATGAACTCAATGACAGGTTATAGCCTGTTGGTTACCTTCAACCTGATTTTTAGCCCATCTACCAAGTTTTAGTAGAGTTTTATCAGGGTGTGGCTGCTGTGCATCCCACAGCTTCCTGGAACTACAGGGAGAATTGAGTGAAGATGGACCACAAAAATGGCCGAGCAGCCCTGAAAAGGGCTCAGCAAGCCTTCACACCAAAAGTTTTAGCCATCACTAAACACTCACAACCCTAGGTGGATTGCTAGTCAACTGGAGGCATGTGAAGAATACTTTCAAGGCTAGCTAGATAGACTAAGCTTGCATTCACCCAATTTATACACTTCTGTGGCACATTTTTTTAATGCGTGAAATCTGGGAATTTTATTTTTAGGGCAAGTATTCCTAAAAGTCCTTCAAATCATATCAAATAGACAACTACTTACTCTTTCTATGTCTTTGTTCTTATTTTAACCTGGACCTATGATTTTATCACTTTAAGGAAGTCAGAGTCGAGAAAGCTTCCACTACCAAAGCAGACTAGCATTTGTCCTACCTCTTAGAGTCACCTAGGCCACTGAGAGGTTAAGTGACTTGCCTTCTCAGGGTCACAAAGACAGTATGCATCAGAAATGGGACTTTAAACCCAGGTCATCATGACTCTAAGACAGGCTTTCTATCCATTATACTATGCTGTATAACATAGCAAAATCCCTGTGAAATTTCAGCCGTCATTATATGATAGAGTTATATAAAGGTGGTGATGAATCAGACACCTTAGAAATAGACATTGAAAATACTTAGTAACAAATTCAATGATACTCTCCCTCCCCACTCCTCTCGTGTTCATTAAGAGACTTACAAAAGCTTTATCCTTGATAATGTAGATTAGTTATCGCTTGGTCAAATAATGGTTATCAGCCATACACCCTAAGAATGAGATAATGGAGGTAAAGTGGTTCACAAACTTTAAAGTACAATATAAGTGAGTTATCATAATTATTATTGTTGTTACTCTGAAATTTGAAACCTGTCTGTCAGAACAAAGAGATGTTACAACCAGTTCATTGTCAAAATGGAAATCCAATTTAATAAACATTAATATTGTTATTATATTTTAGACATTTATTTATTATTATAACTTTATAGAAACTCATCCTTCTTCCTCCAAACACAGTAGTAAACAATCTAGATTGCCTTCAATCACAAAAGAAATTACCAAAAAGCTTAAGCATATACTTATTATATCTTATTTTTACATGCCATTGGTCAACAAAAAGTGCACCAGCAATAAGGGATGATTTTTAAGCATCAAGAAAGCATGCATTAATTGGCTTTATGTAGAATATAGCCTTTCTTAGGAAATTGACTTGGGATATGTTAACATGAAATTAAATAAGAAAATGCTCACATAATTTCTGATAATAGCACAGAAATATTTCAAAGATAAATTCATCAGTGCAAATCTCCCTCTGCACATAAGTGTGTACTTTTATAGCTTCTAACAACTAATGAATGATTTATTACTTTCAAATAAAAACTTATTTGACCACAAAAACATAAATCTCCTTAGAGGAAATAAAACATCACAGCAATGAAAATGAATTGTTCTATAAATGTTTTCAACTTAAAATACAAAGATATATTCCATACTGTAACCAGTATGTTAACAAGCATTTATTAAACACCTACTATGTGTCAGACACCTTGCTTAGTGATGAGAATTCAAAGAAAAACAAGAGTCAACCCCTGCTCTCAATGAGCTCATAGTCTGAAAGGAAAGACAATATGTAAACAATTATGTACAATTAAGCTATATGTAGAACAAATTGGTAATGAACAGAGAGAAACCACTGGCATTCAGAGAGATTGGGCAATAATTCTTGCAAAAGGTGGGATTTTAGATGAGACTGGACAGAATATAGGAGACAGAGATAATTGCCACTATACTCGTAGTCTATGAAAGATTAGTATTAGACCATACAACCTATCAAAGAGGAGTGTAAAAGCATAGTCTATGCTTTAGAACCTATCCTTCTGGCGATTGGCTGCAATTTGATATATAGATATCAATACATATATAATGTACATATAAGTATGATGACATACATAAGATAGATATAGCTGGAGATGGAGAGGGATAGAAATAGAGAGAGGGGCAAGGGAAGGGAGGAAGAGAAAGAATCATATTTGTACATAGTTGTTTGCAAATAGTTCCCTCCATTATACTGTGTTCCTTGAGAACAAGAACTATTTTTGCCTTTCTTTGTACCCCCACTGATTGGCATGATGTCAATAACACATAGTAAGTGATTAAAAAAATATTTATTGACTGACAGAAAAGGCACTGAAAAGGATATTTGATGAATATTATCTAAATGGTAGATCCTGGGCCTGTTGAGGCTGAGGGCATGGGTTTGATTCCTATGAGAGCCAGTTAGTTTGCAGGACCATAAATTATCCAACCCAAGCCAGCCACCTCTGAAGTGTTTGGTAAAGATGAAAATACGGAACTTAGTGAGAGGTTTTCCATTGACCCAAAAAATCTGTCACCACTCCTGAGGCAAAAAAAAACCATCCAGACACATGCTGTATTAAACATAGAATGTAAACTCCTTAAAGAACACATATCAAGGTAGATTATAAACTCATTAAAGTGAAGGACTATATTTGTCTTTGCATCTCCAGTAATTGGCTCAGTACCTGGAACATAGTAAATACTTAAATGTTTATTAAATTGGATTTCCATTTTGACAATGAACTGGTTGTAACATCTCTTTGTTCTGACAGACAGGTTTCAAATTTAGAGAGTAACAACAATAATAATTATGATAACTCACTTATATTGTACTTTAAAGTTTGTGAACCACCTTACCTCCATTATCTCATTCTTAGGGTATATGGCTGATAACCATTATTTGACCAAGTGATAACTAATCTATATTATCAAGGATGAAGCTTTTGTAAGTCTCTTAATACATCTTATTTCTTGTGAATATATCCTGCTTTTTCTTCATCAAACCACTTAAAAATCTGACCTCATTATACTATCAAGAACCATCTGGGGGTGGAATATGAAAGACAACTTAGAAAGCTTGATGAGCCATAGGGAAGAGTCAAGAGTATTAAATAATCTAGATTGGGCTAGATACCCATAACTCCATTAGGGTACCTATATCTTACTTGGCTATAGAAACCTTCCACAAGAATTAGGTTCACTCAACATTTACACGTAAGTCGAAATGGCTGAAATCATTACTGATTCCTTATCATTACTAATTCAGAAACCAGGCATGGACTGAGATTGGAGGGCTGGTGGTGCTTCTGAAAGCCTACCTGAAATATTTGGCCCTTGCCAAAATTTCCCTTACTCCTTTCCATGTTAGATGTCAGGAACATAGAAAATAGGAAAGAGTTTGACTTTTTTTGCTCACTTTTCCTTCATAGAATAACTGAATATTTGCATCAGAAGAGACCTTAGAGATAATTTAGTACAGTTCATACATTAGCAGACACCCCATTCTATCACACAGCCAACATGTGGTTAATGATCTCCTACTTGAATGCTCCAGTAAAGAGGAACTCATTACTTCCAAAGTTAATAGAGGAATTCATTACCTCCAAAGATAATACATTATGGGTTTGGCACAGCTTTAATTATTCATTTTTCTCCTTCTATTGAGCCAGTGGCTGCTATTCTGCAACTTCCTCGCCTTGCTTCTAGCTACAACACATCAAATTAAATAAAATAGCACCACAAATATTCTTTAGGCATCTAATGGGGAAAGGGCATTGCACCAGGTACTAGAAGAGATAAGTCTAGATAAGCAAAGCCAAATGGTTTGGTTTAGTTTACTTTCATTGTGCAAAATGAAGTTAATCAAAGAGGCCATACAGGATGGCAGAATAGGAGAAAGCAACAACTCCCACTCACAACTATGGTTCCAGATGTTGAAAATAGACCACACTGAGTCTTGATGAAGAAATCCAAAGGAATAAAAATCACTGGGAGTCTTTTTCTTAGTCCAAGTTAAGCAAAAAGAAAAAGAAAAAGAATTCTGAGTATAGAGTCTAGCTAGAAAAGTACAGCTCAGCGTCTTTTATCACAGATACTCAGTCAGGACCTGTAGCTATGCACTATGGCAAGAAGAGGTGCCAAGTCTATCAAAGGGATCTAATGCTATGCAAGCAAGGAGCAGGGGGAAGTACCAACCAGATGCTTTTTCATTCATATTCCAGAACTGGGTCACAGATGCGATGATCAAAGAAGGGATGTGTGCCTGAGGAAGAAGACAAAAGCAAAGAATGGTCATAGAGAATGATATCAAGTGGTAAAAGTAAAAGTAATGGTCTTAAGCTCAAGGTTCTGTCCTGGGCAAGGAACAAGAACAGAAGTGAGGAGAAGCTATGTAACACTAAATCTGGAAGAAGAGCAAGGTCTCAGATCTAGACTCCAGCCCAAGATGAATTATTCATCAAAATAACCATAGTGATAAGCTCAGACAAAAGTTGAAACTATAATTCTGTCACTCTGAACCTTAAGAGCTCTACAAAAGGAAGATTTATTGATTAACTGACTAACAGTATTCGAGTCCAGTAGCAGTCTACTGGATAGCCTATTAAGGGCAAGTTAACAGTTTTGTTGCTCAGAACCAAACCAAGATCAGGAATTTTCAAAACATAGACCAAGAGGGCAGATATTAAACTTTGCCCAGGATCAGGCATCTTTGGTTTCCCTGAAAGTGTGTAGCTCTTCAATATAAGCAATCCTTTATAACCTTAAATAACACTACACTCAATACCCATAAGTAGCAAGATGCAAGAGGAAAAAAAAACCAAGATCAAAAATGACCATTCTCTCCAGAAGTATGCAGCCTTGGCCTCTAGTGCAAAGTCTGAATTAGGAACTAAGAGGAGAAGAAAAAGCAAACAAAAACAGAATACGATGATAAATAGTTATTACGGCTCCAGAGACATGAAAGACATAAAGCTCTAAGAAGAGAATGACTATAGAATATCTAAAAGAAAACAGACATACACACACAAGATCATAGAAACAAGTTCACCAAGAATTCTCAGAAGAGACAAAGTATGATTTTTATTTAAAGTTTTAAATTATTTTAAAATGAAATTAGAGCACTAGAGAAAAGAATAGACCTATGAAGGAATAATTAGAAAAAGAACATCTTGGCACAAGAGGAAAAATCTTTGCCTAAATAAGACTCTGAAAATTAGAATGGATAAGACAGAAGTTTAAGACGTAATAAGCCAACAAGAAATATTAAAACAAAGTCAAAGAGACTAAAAAAAAATATCTAATATAAAAAGCGACTGTCTTAGAAAACACATAGAGGAGATATGTTTTAGAATCATTGGATTACCTGAAAGGCATAACAACAACAATAAGAGCTTAATCATGATATAAGAAAAACCATAAAACTGCCCAGACCTCTTAGAATCAAAGAGCATTAACATCAAACAGAGCTGAAAGAGATAGGAAGAGAACCATGTAAAATAACCGAAGACAGTATAAAATACTTATGAGTCTACCAGTCAAGATAGACCCACTTTATGAAACATATGACCAAAATTACAAAATATGTTTCTTAAAAAATAAAGACAAATCTAAACAGTTAGGGAACATTAATTGCTCATTGGGTAAACCAAGCCAATATAATAAAAATTGCTATTCTTCCTAAATTAATTTACTTATTTAGTGCCACACTAATCCAACACTCAGAGAATTATTTTATAAACCTAGAAAAATAATAATAAAACTCATCTGGAATAACAAAAGTTCAATAATATTAAGGAAATCCATGACCCAATAAAAGTAAAGGATAGCAGTCTAATAGTTCCAGATTTCAAATTGTATTACAAAGTGGTAAACATCAAAGCAATCTGGTGCTAAATAAGAAATGGAGTATTTGATCATTGGAATATATTTGGTATACAAAATACGGAAGTAAATGATAATAGAGTAATCATATTGGCCTAGTGTATGATAAGCCTAAAGATCCAAGTTTTTCAAGGAAAAACTCACTATCCAACAAAAACTTCTGGGAAAACTGGAAAGTAATCTGGCAGAAACTATGCATAGAGCATCTCAAATCATATGCAAGATAAAGTCAAAATGGGCAAATAATTTTGACTCAAGGAGTGATATCATAAGCAAATTGGGAGAGCGTGGAAAAAACTGTCAGATGTAGAAACAAGGGAAAACTTTATAACCATACCAGAGACAAAAAGGATCACAGAAGGTAAAATGGATAACTTTGTTTATATTAATTTTTTTTTAAATTTGTACAGCAAAATTTATGCAGGCAATTTTCTGACCACTACTAGGCAAGCAGTTTAAAGAGAACAAAAAAAGGAAAAGGATTTATATGTACAAAATATTTATAACTACTCTTTTAGTGGTAGCAAAGACTTGGAAATTGCAGGGATTTCTATCGACTGAACAATTGCTGAATAAGTTGTAGTATGTAATTGTGATGAAATACTGGAAGTGGGGGGCATGGAGCATGTTCAGGGAGAGCTAGCACCTCTGGTGTGAGGACTTGCCAAGCCCTTTTCAAAGTTGCTCATCCATCTTTGGTGGCCACTTTTACCCAATTCTCATTTCTGGCTCCAAGAAATTGTATCATGTGCAGCAGCCAGTCTCTAGTAAACCATTTCAGCAGACAGGCTAAACCAAGTTGAGAGTAATCAACAACCTTCAAATCCATATTGAGTTAGGAGGAAGTCTACCTCCAAGCATGTAAATATTTCCCCTGGTGGAACAGCCAGACAAGAACAATTTGTTTCAACATCCATGAAGGTGGCTGAAGCAGGCACTGTTTAGAGCTTGGTAAGACATCAAAGAAAGTAAGGTCATCCACTGCATCCTAGGCCATGGCTTAACATCGCTGGACATCCCAACACCCCGACATTTTTCTTGCCATTGGACTTTGAAAACTCTGAAAGAGAGAGTGAAGCTAAAGACTTTGTGCAACTCAATTTACCCACAAATCAAGGCATCAACTAGAGTGATGTCTTGATCTTCTTTGAAAATAAAGGACAAATGAGGGGCAGAGCCAAGATGGCCTCATGAAAACAGCATCTTACAGGAGCTTTCACACAAATTCTGTCAGATATCTCTAAAAGAGTGAATCTGAACAAATTTGAGAGAGTTAGAAGCTACTAGTAAGCTTAGTGTGGTGAATTTCCAAGTCAGGAGATTTCTCAGCATGGACAAGATTGATCTGTAGGCTTGGAGAGCACCAGGCACAGAGAGCTGCATCAGACCACACCAAAGCTGAAGCAGCTGTGGAAACCAGCCAGCCATCCAGGCTGGGAGAATGCTGGGTGCATGAAACCGGTGGTGATTCCCAGGCCTCCCAGCCCAGGACAAGAGTTTGTCAGAGCTACAGGAGGAAGCAGCGCAGCAGCTGGGGTGCAGAGCTGCCCCAGACCATACCGAAGCTGAAGCAGCTTTGGAAATCAGCCAGCAGTCCAGGCTGGGAGAACAGTGGGAATGCAAAACTGGTGGTAATCCCTAGGCCTTCCAGCCTAGGACAGGAGTCTGTGGAAGTGAGTGATAAATCATTACAGAAGATCTTCCATATTATAGTGTAAGCCTGACTTTTCTTCCTTCCCCCCATTCCCCAGATCCTGCAAGATCTTTTGACTTTACATCTTGGAATAAAGAATCAGACATTCCTCTCCAACTGATAAAACTTCAATAGGAATGAACCTCTCAGACATTCCTCTCTGGCTGATAGGCCCAAACAAAGAGTTGAATACACTTCCAAAAGGAGACAGATAGGTCTTGAACAAAGGACAGGAAATTCTGAAACTGCTTCTTGAGGACCTAGCCAGTTCTCAAAAACAAAATGATTGACAAGATCTTCCCCTCCTGAGGGGAGTGGCTCCCCACTCTGGTGGCAAAAAAATTTCTTTGTTCAGCTCCTTATAAAAGTCTCCACCTGGGAGAGGCATTGGAACCTCATCCAAGGGGAGGATGCTTTGCCTGGAGTTACATTCACTAGGAGCTCACCAAGGTAGATGTAAAAGATGGGGTTCTCCAGCTTAGGAAAAGCCTTGGTGAAAGCCTTGGTGTAGGTGGTGAACATATGTATGTTGTGTGTGTGCGTCCTTTGTTGGTGTCTCTGTGTTTGTAGAGAAGAGAGGGATTCTCCAGCTTAGAGAAACCTAGGGTGGGTGGTTTGCCTCTGAACAGGTGTTGCCTCTGTGTGTCTGTGCCTCTGTCTTTGTCATTGCATTAACTGTGTAGTAGGAATTGTTATGATTAATATGGTTGTGGGTTTGATAGAGTATCTTCCCTGTCTTTCAATAAAAACCTTATTCTTTGAGAGTGTGCTTTATTGCCAGCATGAATCCTAATCTGAACCTAACTTAGCTTAATTGAACAGGGAGCTACAGCATGAAGAAGCACAGCGCCTGAGACCACGAGAACAACTATTCCAGAGTATTGCAACCAGCAATCAAAAGGTTTGAAAAGCACCTTCTTGAACTTCCAGAAGTCATAATGTCAAGCTAAAACAGCACTCATCTGTCCATCCCTCACTTCCTAAGCAAGATAAAACATACTATTTCAGGAGAAATTTTGAAATAGAAGAGCCAGAAGTGGGACTTCAGTAGCCTTTTAGCTTGGGAAATTGGGGAGAGGCTCCTTATCGTGGTGGTGGTAGAAGGAGACCAGTTTGGGAAGAGAAGTGTCCCAGCAGGCCCCACCTCAGCAGAACAGTGGGAGTTCCTGAGCCTCAGGAGGGAAGAGCCAGTAACTGTCAACACCAGGACCCCAGAAGTGCCTTCACACAGCCAGGGGAAGTGACAGATATCAGACATCAGTGCAGAAAAAGGCTGTACCACAGCACTAAGGGAAGAGGAGACTTCTAGCAACCAAACCACCCCTTCCCCACACCTCACAAAACCAGAGGTCATACACAAAGCCAATAACTATGTCCACAATTCCCAGAACAAGAAGGCTGGCACAGAGAACCCTGAAGCCCAGAAGCAGAAATCCACTTTAAAGCCAGGAAAAATTTAACCAACATGAAGAAGAACTCTAGGAAACCAAGGACTACTGATTCTTTTTATGGAGACAAGGAAGATCAAAATATCAATTTGGAAGAGGACAGCATGGACACTATACTCACATCTGAAAGAGCTCAAGGAGGATTTTAAAAATAAAATTAGAGAAGTAAAAGAAAAAATCATAAAAAAATTCACCGATGAAAACAAAACTTTAAAGAGTAAAATTAACGAAGTGGCTAAGGAGATTCAAAATCTAGTTACAGAAAATGATGCCCTGAAAAGTATAATAAACCAAATGGAAAAGGAGGCCCAGAAGCAAAATGAAGACAAAATTTCATTAAAAATTAGAATTGAGCAAATAGAAGCTAATGACTCAAATAGAAGCTAATGAGGCATCAAGAGTCAGTCAAACAAAATCTAAAGAATGGAAAAATAGAAAAAATACATGAAATGTCTAACTGGAAAAACAACTAATGTGGAAAATAGATCTAGGAGAGACAATCCAAGAATTATTGGTCTACCTGAATGCCATGATGAAGAAAAGAGCCTGTACAGTATCTTCTAAGAAATCATTAAGGACATCTAGCCCACGGTCCTAGACCCAGAGGTCAAAATAGTCATGGAAAGAATCCACCTATCACCCCCTGAAAGGGATCCCAAATTGAAAACTCAAAGTCATACTATAGCCAAATTCCAGAATTATCAGGTCAAGGAGAAAATACAGCAGGCAGTCAGAAAGAAACAATTCAAATATCGTGGAACTACAGTCAAGATCAGGAAGGAGCTTTCAGCCTCTATATTAAATGACAGGAGAAATTGGAATATGATATTGCAAAGGGCAAAGAATCTTGGACTACAACCAAAGATCAACTACCCATCTAAATTGAGCATAACTTTTCAGGCAAGGAGATGGGCATTCAATGAAATAAGAGAACTCAAAAACTTCCTGATGAAAAGTCCAGACCTCAGTGGAAAATTTGATCTTCGAATACAAAAGTCAAGAGAGAAATAAAAGGTAAATGGGGAAGGGAGGACCTTGTTAATTAATAAGGGCAAACTGTTTATATCCATATATAGGATTATATTGGTATATATATATATATATATATACATACATATATGCGTGTGTGTGTGCAAATCTTGAGAATAGTGCAGTTATTATGACAATTGAAACGGATATACACAGACTGTGGATGTCAGCATAAAATAACTGATATAATGATAACAACATAACTAAGGGATGTGAAGTGACAGGTCTGGAAGAAGAGGTAAGGATGTAGTAGAAAAGGGTAAATTATGTCACATGAAGAGGCACAAAAGCATAGTATAGTAGAGGGAAAGAAGGAGGGAGAAGAGCTTTACTCTTATCTGATTTGGTTCAAGAAAGGAATAACATACTCTGAGAAGTATAGAAATCAAACTTGTCCTACAGGCAGTAGCAGGGTTAAGAGGGAAGAAGGTGTGGTCAGAAAGGATGGAACAAGTAGCAAGGGGAAAAGGGTAAGATAAGGGAGGGAAATAAATAGAAATGGTAAACTGAGAAAGGCAGCAGTCAAAAGCAAAACTGTTGTGAGGAGTAGAAGGGAGAGGGGAGAAATAAAAGCATGAAGGGGGGGGGATAAAATGGAGAAACAGACATAGAAAGTAATCATAACTGTGAATGTGAATGGGATGAATTCTCCCATAAAATAGAGGCAGATAGCTGAATGGATTAAAAACCATAATCCTACAATATGCTGTTTACAAGAAACACATGTGAAACAGGAGGGTACAAACAGGTAAAGGTAAAAGGCTGGAAAGGAATATATTGTGCTTCAGCTAAAGTAAAAAACGCAGAGGAGGCAAACCCAATCTCAAACAAAGCCAAAGCAAAGATAGGTCAAACTGAAAGAGATAAAGAAGGACATATTCTGCTAAAAGGCACCATAGACAATGAAGCACTATCACTACTTTAGGGAATTATAGGAAGAAATAGATAGCAAAACAATACTTGTGGGGGACCTCAACCTCCCCTTCTCTGAGCTTGATAAATCTAAACTCAAAATAAGAAAGAAGTTAAGGAGGTCAATAGAATTATGGAAAAAGCAGATAAACCTCTGGAGAAAACTGAATGGGGATGAAAAGGAATATACTTATTTTCTCAGTGGTACATGGTACTCAAAATTTGACCATGTGAATAAAAAGGTCACAATCCAATGCAAAAGGCAGAAATGGTCAATACAACATTTTCAGATCATAATGCAATAAAAATTATTTCTAACAAAAGACCATGGAAAAATAAATTTAAAATTAAATGGAAACTAAATAATCTAGTCATAAAGAATGAGTGGACCAAAGAACAAATCATAGAAACAATTAATAACTTCTTTCAAGAGAATGACAATAATGAGACAACATACCAAAATTTATGAGATTCAGCAAAAGCAGTTATTAGGGGAAGTTTCATGTCTCTAAATTCTTACATGAATAAAATAGATTTAAAAAGATCAATGAATTGGGCATGCAACTGAAAAAACTAGAAAAAGAACAAATTGAAAATCCCCAATTAAATACCAAATTAGAAATACTGAAAACCAAAGGGGAGATTAATAAAATTGAAATCAAGAAAACTATTGAACTAAAAAGTAAAAGTAAGAGCTGGTTTTATGAAAAAAAACCAACAAAACTGATAAACTTTTGGTCAATTTGATTAAAAAAAAAGAAAGAAGAAAAACAAATTACCAGTATCAAAAAAGAAAAGGGTGAATTCACCTCTGACGAAGAGGAAATTAAAACATGCTTAGGAATTATGTTGCCCAATTGTATGCCCATACATTTGACAACCTTACAGAAATGGATGAATATTTACAAAAAATATAAATTATCTAGGTTGACAAAAGAGGAAGTAAATACTTAAATAACCCCATCTCAGAAAATGAAATTGAGCAAGCTATCAATGAACTCCCTAGGAAAACATCTCGAGGGCCAGATGTTTTTACCTGGAAATTCTATCAAAGATTTAAAGAACAATTAATTCCCACACTTTATAGAATATTTGGGAAAATAGGTGAAAAAGGATTCCTCTCAAATTCTTTTTATGACAAAAATATGGTACTAATACCAAACCAGACAGAGTCAAGACAGAGAAAGAAAACTATAGACCAATTTTCTTAATGAATATTGATGCAAACATTTTAAATAAAATATTAGCAAAAAGATTGCAGCAACAAATAATATACTATGACCAGGTAGGATTTATTCCAGGAATGCACAGTTGGTTCACTATTAGGAAAAACATCAGCATAATTAATCATATCAATAACAAAATTAACAGAAACCATATGAATATCTCAATAGATGCAGAAAAACCTTTTCACAAAACACAATATCCATTTCTTTTAAAAACACTAGAAAGCATAGGAATAAATGGAGTCTTCCTTAAACTTATAAGCAGCAACTACCAAAAACCAACATCAATCATTATGTGTAATGGGGATAGGTTAGAAGCATTTCCAAAAAGATTGGGGTGAAGCAAATAAAAAAGGGATAGGGCAGAGCCAAGACGGTGGCTGGAAAACAGGGACTTGCATGAGCTCCCCGCCGGGTCCCTCCGAACACCTGCAAAAAAATGGCTCTGAACAAATTCTAGAAATGCAGAACCCACAAAATAACAGAAGAAAGCAGGGATTCAGCCCAGGACAGCCTGGATGGTTGCTGGGTAAGGTGTATCAAGCACGGAGCTGGGAGTGGAGTGGAGCAGAGCCCAGCATCAGCTGCACCCAGACCAACCAGCCTGGGAGCCAGGCGGCACAGGCCCTAGAACCCTGAATCAGTGAGCTCTGGCAGTTACCAGACTTCTCAACCTATAAACACCAAAGAAAACAGAGAAGGTTAGTGGGAAAAGCTGCAGGGGACAGAGTTAAAGGAGTTCAGTCACCACCCCAGGGGCAGTGGGGGTGGTGCAGCTACAGAACTACAGCTGCAGTTGCTTCCAGCCCCAGGCCCACCTGGTGGGAGGAATTAACTGGCGGTTCCAAGAGGGACTGCAGAGCCTGCTTAAGATCTGAGTCAGATCCAGGTTGGTGGTTCTTGGGGTAGGAGGAGGGCTGGTGTGGCAGACCTGGCTGTATAGAAATAGCTCTGAAAACAACAGTGCATCCCATCAAGCTTGGAAGAAAGTACTCTTTACACTACAAGCAATCATACCCCGATGAAAAACTCAAAGGTCAAGTAAATTGCCTGGGAACATGGCCAGGCAGTGAAAATGGACACAGATTCAATCTCAGACTTTGGAATCTTTCTTTGGTGACAAAGAATACCAAAACATACAGTCAGAAGAAGTCAAAAAAAGTCGAAGAACCTACAACAAAAATCCTCCAAGAAAAACATGAACTGGTCTCGGGACATGAAAGAGCTCAAAAAGGATTTGGAAAAGCAAGTTAGAGAATTAGAGGAAAAATTGGGAAGAGAAATGAGAAAGATGAGACAAAACCATGAAAAACAAGTCAATGACTTGCTAAAGGAAACCCAAAAAAATACTGAAGAAAATAACGCCTTAAAAATAGACTAACTCAAATGGCAAAAGAGCTCCAAATAACCAATGACAAGAAGGATGCCTTGAAAGGCAGAATTAGCTAAATGGAGAAGGAGGTCCAAAAGAGCATGGAAGAAAATACTACCTTAAAAATTGGATTGGACCAAGTGGAAGCTAGTGACTTTGTGAGAAATCAAGATATTAAAAAACAGAACCAAAGGAATGAAAAATTGGAGACAATGTGAAATATCTCATTGGAAAAACCACTGATCTGGAAAATAGATCCAGGAGAGATAATTTGAAAATTATTGGACTACCTGAAAGACATGATAAAAAAAAAGAGCCTACACATCATCTTTCAAGAAATTATCAAGGAGAACTGCCCTGATATTCTAGAGCAAGAGGGTAAAATAGAAATTGAAAGTATCCACAGATCACCTCCTCAAAAAGAACCCAAAAAGAAAACTCTTAGGAGTGTTGTCAACAAATTCCAGAGCTCTCAGATCAAGGAGAAAATCCTGCAAGCAGCCAGAAAGAAACAATTGGAGTATTGTGGAAACACTATCAGAATAATATGAGATCTAGCAGCTTCTACATTAAGGGATCAAAGGGCTTGGAACATGATATTCCGGAGGTCAATGGACCTAGGATTAAAACAAAGAATTGCCTACCAAGCAAAACTGAGTATAATGATCTAAGTCAAAATATGGATTTTTCAATAAAATAGAAGACTTTCAAGGTTTCTCAGGGAAGAGACTGAATAGCTGAATAAAAAATTTGACTTTCAAACACAAGAATCAAGAGCAGCATGAAAAGATAAACGAGAAAGAGAAATTACAAGGGACTTACTAAAGTTGAACTGTTTTGTTTACATTCCTACATGGAAAAATGATGTGTATAATTCATGAGACCTCAGTCTTAGGGTAGCTGAAGGGAATATACATATATAGAGAGTCAGAGGGCACAGGGTGATTTGAATATGAAGGGATGATATCTAAAAAAACTAAAATAAAATTAAGGGATGTGAGAGGTTGGGAGAGGGAGAAAGGGAGAGATAGAATGGAATAAATTATCTCGCATAAAAGTGGCAAGAAAAAGCAGTTCTGTTGGGAGGGAAGAGGGGGCAGGTGAGGGAGAATGAGTGAATCTTGCTCTCATCGGATTTGACCTTAGGAGGGAATAACATACACACTTAGTTGGGTATCTTACCACACAGGAAAGAAGGAGGAAGGAGATAAAAAGGGAGGTCAATAGAAGGGAAGGCAGGTAGGGGAGGAGGTAATCAAAAGCAAACACTTTTGAAAAGGAACAGTGTCAAGGGAGAAAATTGAATAAAGGGGGATAGGATAGGAAGGAGCAAAATATAGTTAGTCTTTCACAACATGCATATTGCGGAAGGGTTTTGCATAATGATACACATGTGGCCTATGTCTAATTTCTTGCCTTCTTAGGGAGGGTGGGTGGGGAGGGAAGGGGGGAGAGAATTTGGAACTCAAAGTTTTAAAAGAAGATGTTCAAAAAAATTTTTGCATGCAGCTATGAATTAAGATATACAGGCAATGGGACATAAACATCTATCTTGCCCTACAAGAAAGTAAGTGAAATGGGTATTGGGGGGAGTGGGGTGACAGAAGGGAGGGCTGACTGGGGAATGGGGCAATCAGACTATATGCCATTTTGGACTGGGGAGAGAGTAGAAATGTGGAGAAATTTTGTAATTGAAACACTTGTGAAAATTAATGCTGAAAACTAAAAATATTAAATAAATAAATAAGGATTTTTTAAAAAGTTTGCAACAAACAGTTCTACATAATTTTGAGTTCCAGTTTTTTTTTTCCCTCCCTCCCTCCTCCCTCCCCAAGAAGGCATGGAATCCCATATAACATCCATGTATAACTTGGCATCCAATTAATTTACACACTAGTCAAGTTGTGGAGAAGAACCATGACCAATGGAATGACTCATGAGAAAGAAGAAACTGAACCAAAAAAAAAACCACAACCCAACAACAAATACAAAAGAGAGAAAAAGAAAAAGTGGGGAGGAAAAAGGTGAGTGTGAAGTGTGCCTCGATTTGCATTCATACTTCATAGTTCTTTCTCTGGATGTAGATAGCCCCCTTCATCATGAGTCCCTTGGAGCCGTCTCTGCATATTGTGTTGCTGAGAAGAGCAAAGTCTGTCAGGGTTAGTCATCACAGAATCAATACATCTCTGGCCGTGCACAATGTTCTTCTGGCTCTGCTCCACTCACTCAGCATTATGTTGTGTAGGTTCTTCCAGTTTGTTGCAAAGTCCGTTATCATCTCCATTTCTTATCGCACAATAGTATTCCATTACCTTCATATACCACAGCTTGTTCAGCCATTCCCCAATTGATGGGCATCCCTTTGATTTCCAATTCTTTGCTACCACAAAAAGAGCCGCTATAAATATTTTTGTACATATGGGTCCTTTTCCCACTTCTGTGATCTCTTTGGGATACAACCCTAGGAGTGGTATTGATGGGTCAAAGGGTATGAACATTTTTATAGCCCTTTGGCTATAGTTCCAAATTGCTCTCCAAAATGGCTGGATCAGTTCACAACTCCACCAGCAATGTAACAATGTTCCAATTTTCCCACATCCTCTCCAGCATTTATCGTTTTCCTGTTTTGTTATTTTAGCCAATCTGACAGGAGAGAGATGGTATCTAAGAGTTGTTTTGATTTGCATTTCTCTAATCAGTAGTGATTTTGAGCATT
>CM053623.1:256338215-256361459 GCA_028646595.1 Phalanger gymnotis
TCCATTTATTCCTATGCTTTCTAGTGTTTTTAATAGGAATGGGTGTTGTATTTTGTCAAAGGCTTTTTCTGCATCTATTGAGATGATCATATGGTTTCTGCTAGTTTTATTGTTGATATGGTCAATTATGCTAATGGTTTTCCTGATATTGAACCAGCCTTGCATTCCTGGAATAAATCCTACCTGGTCATGGTGTATTATTCTGGTGATAAGTTGCTGCAATCTTTTTGCTAATATTTTATTTAAAATTTTTGCATCAATATTCATTAGGGAAATTGGTCTATAATTTTATTTCTCTGTTTTAATCCTACCTGGTTCGCGTATTAGTACCATATTTGTGTCATAAAACGAATTTGGTAGGACTCCTTCTTCACCTATTTTCCCAAATAGTTTACAAAGTATAGAAATTAATTGTTCCTTAAATGTTTGATATAATTCACTTGTAAAACTGTCTGGCCCTGGGGATTTTTTTATGAAACACTTTTCACACAAATAAAGTCAGATCTAAACAAATGGACAACCATCAGTAGCTCATGTTTAGACCGAGCTAATATAATGAAAATTACAATTTTACCTAAATTAATTTACTTATTAAGGCCATACCAATTGAACTACCAAAAACATATTTTACAGAGCTGGATAAAGTAACAAAGAAAATCATCGGGAAGAACAAAAGTCCAGAATATCAAGGGAATTGATGAAAAGAAATGTTAGGGAAGGTGGCCTAGACATACCTGATATTAAACTGCACCATAAAGCAGTAGTCATCAAAACTATTTGGTACTGGCTAAGAAACAGAGTCATGGATCTGTGGAATAGACTGGGTATACAAGTTGCGGTAGTCACCAACTACAGCAATCTAATCTTTGATAAACCCAAGGAACCCAGCTTCTTGGCTAAAAACTCACTATTTCACAAAAACTGCTGGGATAATTGGAAAATGGTAGGGCAGAAACTGGCCATAGACCAATATCTTCTGCCATATACCAAAATACAATCAAAATGGGTTCATGATTTAGGAATAAAGGCTGGTACTATGAGCAGTTTGGGAGAGCAAGAAACAGTTTACCTGTCAGATTTGTGGGAAAGGGAAGAATTCATGACCGAACAAGAGATAGAAAGCACTACAAAATGCAAAATGGATAATTTTGATTATGTTAAATTGAAAAGTTTTTGTATAAACAAAGCCAATGCAACAAAGATTAGGAGACAAGCAGAAAATTGAGAGAAAATCTTTACATCTAGCGTCTCTGATAAAGGCTTCTTATCTAAAATATACCAGGGACTGAGCCAAATTTGTAGGAATACAAGTCATCCCCCAATTGAGAAATGATCAAAGGATATGAACAGGCAGTTTTCAGGGGAAGAAATTAAAGATATCTATCAGCATATGAAAAAATGCTCTAAATTACTATTGATCAGAGAAATGCAAATCAAAACAACTCTTAGGTACCACATCTCTCCTGTCAAATTGGCTAACATAACAAAACAGTAAAATGATAAATGCTGGAGAGGATGTGGGAAAATTGGAACATAAATACATTGTTGGTGGAGTTGTGAACTGATCCAGCCATTCTGGAGAGCAATTTGGAAGTATGCCCAAAGGGCTATAAAAATGTGCATAGTCTTTGACCCAGCAATACCACTTCTAGGGCTGTATCCTAAAGAGATCACACAAGGGGAAAAGGGACCCATATGTACAAAAATATTTATACCAGCTCTTTATGTGGTAGCAAAGAATTCGAAATCAAGGGGATGCCCATCAATTGGGGAATGGGTAAACAAGTTGTGGTATAGGAATGTAATGGAATATTATTGTGCTATAAGAAATGGGGATGATATGGAATAAATGATAACCTGGAGAGAACTACATGATATTATGCTGAGTGCAAGGAGCAGAACCACGAGAACATTGTACACAACCACAGACATATTGATTCTGTGATGACTAACTTTGATAGAATTGGCTCTTCTCAGCAATACGAGGTTCAAAGACAGCCTCAAAGGTCTCATGATAGAAAGAGCTGTCTACATCCAGATAAAGAACTGTGGAGTATGAATAAGGATTGAAGGAAACTACCTGGTCTCTGTTTTCTTTATTTTTTTGGTTTTGTTTCTTTTTTTCTCATGATTCACTCCATTGATCATGGTTCTTCTTTACAACTTGACTACTGTGTAAATATGTTTCATGTTGAGGTATATGTAGAATGTATATTAGATTCCATGCCATCTTGGGGGGAGAAGAGATGGGGGAGGAGAGGGAAGGGAAGAAAATTTAGAATGCAAAAACCTGTGGAATTGAGTGTTGTAAACTTTAAATTAAAAATTAAATTAAAAAAAAAGAATAACCTACTTAAAAAAATAAAGGACAAATGAGAACACCATTGTCCTATGAGAAAAGATGAGCAGTATGTTTTTGGAAAAACCTGGGGAAACATATCAACTGATGCAAAGTGAAATGTAAAGAACCAAGAGGCACAGCAACAGCAATATTGATATAATAATCAATCTAGCTGCTGTGATTAAGATAATGATCCATGATAATTCCAAAAGACTCATAATGAAAAGTGTTATCTACTTTCAGAGAAATAACTGATAAAGTAGAAGTCCAAATTAAAGGATGCTTTTTTCACTTTTTTTCTTGCTTTTTTATTTTCAAAACATAGCTAATGTAGAAATGTTTTCCCTGACTTCACATATATAAGATAACAAGTTAAATAACAAACAATTCTAATGAATGGGTGTGTGAAAGAACAAATCTTTGAAATAGATGATTGGATAGATAACTAATGACAACAATGAGACAGCATATCAAAAAATTTTGTATGTGGTCAAAGTAGGCCTTAGGGGAAATGTTATATTTTTTAAAATTTTCATCAGTAAAAGAAAGAAGAAACTGACGAATTGTGCATGCAGTAAAAAAACTAGAAAATTAACACATTAAAAACCAAAATTATAAGCCAAAAAAGAAATCCCAAAACTCAAATAAAAAAGGAAGAAAAAAATAAATAATATTAAATATATTTTTGAAAACACGACAAGACAGATAAAGCATTAGCTAATTTTTTAAGAAACAGGAAAAAATTGCCATATTTTCTTATGTTTACACATACCATACTGATTCACATTTATATGAATAAGAACTACTTCTGAATTGGTAAATTGCCAAAGAATATGATTAGGCACTTTTTAGAGAAAGAAATCCAATCTATAAGTAGTCGTATGAAAAAATGCTCTAAATTACTAATAATTAAAGAAATAAAAATTAAAATAACTCTGAAGTTTAACCTCATATCCATCAGTTTGGCAAAGTTCAAAATAAAAGAACATTACAAATGCTGCAGTGACTATGGGAATTCAGGAATAGTAATACAGTGCTGATAGATCTGGTCTAGAAAAAATTTAGATATCCTCAAAAAGTTACTAAACTATTGCCCCAGTGATACTACTACTAGGTCTATACTCTAAAGAGATCAAAGAAAGATGTCAAGTGCCCATAGGTACAAAAATATTTATAGCAACATTTTATTTGTGTTGGCAAATAATTTGAAGTTAAGCAGGAGCCCATCAGTTGGGAAAAGGCAGAACAAATTATGGTATATGAATATACTGGCACATTACTGAGCCTTAAGAAATTATGAGGAATAGGTTTCAGAGAAATCTGGAAAGATTTTATATAAACTGGTGCAGAGAAAAATGATCAGAATTAGGAAGACAATTTATACATTAACAATTGTAAGATAAACAACTTTGAAATATAAAAGAACCCTCTACAAGGCAATGGTCATGAGTGATTCAAGGGGAGTATTGATGAAGCATGAACCCACAGACTCAAAGAGAGATGATAGGCTCTGTGTATAAACTGAGACATATTATTTTGGCCATGTTATGCATATTTGTTATAAGGGTTTTGTGTTTCCTTTTCTATGAGGTAGAGGGATATGGGAGGGAGAAATAGTGATTTTTTTCCTAACGAAACATTATATTCATTTTTAATTAAATACAACAAAAATGAAATGATTGAGTTTCTCAAAGATTAAGACTTATATATGATAGCCCACCAAAGACTCAAAGATAGTCCTCATGCAATTTATGGCCACATAGCTTTATGCTTTAATTGAAACCATGACTTTCTAATGTTAACAGGCACTGCAACTAAACCTCAAAAATATAGCATTTTGACTGCTTTTGAAGCTAGATCATTTATTCACAATAATTGAAATAGTAAATCTAATGTGCCATTTAATTTTTTAATGCACAAGAAGCATGCAAATGTAGCTTGAATAGACACACTGTCATTTTCATAGAAGGATACTAAATTAAGTTCTGCCTGATGACTGAGTAGGCTAATTGAACCATTTCTTAAAAGATTAAATTTACATACAATCCTAAAGCAGAGAAATTTCACCCACAATTGCATGAATTGCCCTTCAAATTGTTTGCAGCTTTTTTAAAATGTGATTTTTATAAAATGCTGGACAGAGACTTAAGGCACTTACACAGTTCCTTTTTTCTTCACTTTTTTTCCTTTAAAATTAATTTATTTATTTTTAGTTTACAGCATTCAGTTCCACAAGCTGTTGAATTCCAAATCTTCTCCTCTTCCCTTTTGTATTCCCTCCCCCTTTCCCCAAGACAGCATGCAAATTGATATAGGCACTACATATACATTCATATTGAATATATTTCCACATTAGTTATGTTGCAAAGAAGAATTATAACCAATGGAATAAACCATTAGAAAGAAGAAACAAAACAAAAAGAGAGAGAGAGCAAATATTTTGCTTCAATCTGCATTCAAATTCCATAATTCTTTCTCTGGATGTGTACAGCATTTTCCATCATGAGTCTTTTGGAGTTGTCTTAGAATCCAGCATTGCTTAGAAAAGCCAAAGTCTATCAAAGTTACTCATTGTACAATGTGTCTGTAACTGTGTGCAATGTTCTCCTGGTTCTACTCACCTCAGAATCAGTTCATTTAAGTCTTTCCGGGTTATTCTGAAGTCCATCTGCTCATCCTTTCTTATAGCACAATAGTATTCCATTACATTCATTCACTGTTCAGCTATTCCACAGTTGATGGGCATCTCCTCAATTTCCAATTCTTTGCCAACACAAAAAAAGAGCTTCTACAAATATTTTTGTACATGTGAGTCCTTTACCCATTTGTATGATCACGTTTGGAAAGAGTCCTAATAGTGGTATTGCCAGGTCAAAGTGTATGCACATTTTCATAGCCCTTTGGGCATAGTTCCAAATTGCTCTCCAAAATAGTTGGATCAGTTAGCAAGTACACCAACAATGCATTAGTGTACCAACTTTCAAACATCTTCTCCGGCATTTATAATTTTTCTCATTTCTAATATTAGCCAGTCTGACAGGTATGATGTGGTACCTCAAATTTACTTGATTTGCATTTCTCTAATCAATATTGATTTAGAGCAGTTTTAATATAACTATACATAGCTTTCATTTCTTTATCTAAAAACTGCCTGTTCATATCCTTTGACTCTTTATCAGTTGGGGAATAATGACTTCTATTCTTACAAATTTAACTCAGTTCTTTACATATATACATATACACATATGTATATACATACATATATTAGAAATGAGGCCTTTATCAGAGACATGGGTTGTAAAAATTCTTTCCCACTTTCATGCTTCCCTCCTGTATCCTGGACATAGGGGTGGAGTGTGTCCCTAAGGCAAAATGGGCTCCTTGGCACTTCAGGAATTTGGCTTTTGTTTACTTTGAGTGAAAGTACTTTCAGCTGTTAAGTGCTAAGCCCCAGGCCCAAAGCCCTATCAGGTGTGAAACCTGTGTGGGTGTAGATTAATAACTTAAGAGGGGCCAACTCGGGAACCAATGGTCTCTGGTCCTTGAGGCAGGACTTGAGAATGCCAGAGGCTCGGCTGCGAGGAAAGGCTAGCCAAGGGACAACTACAGCGGAAGTGGAAGCAGGAAGCTGCAGAAGCAGAGCCGGCCCAACCCGTGTGTAGACCCAGGAGTGTGAGCAAGGGCTTGAGGCCAGTAAATATGATTTGGCTAAATACTATCTTGTTTTTCTGTGGCCTCCTGGTTACTCTTGTGAGGCGGGCTTTCTGGGCCTGGAGTCTTTTTGTCAAGATGTTGGAATGGGGAGGCTGGTTCATGGATCTGCTGCATTGGGGTCTAAATAAATGTTTTGTTGCTTTCTACTTAGGGAATCTCTCATACCTTGCCATTTCAAACCATTCAAACATATACATGATTATATTTGAGATTATAAATTCGGCCTTCCTACTACACCTCCTAATCTTGGTTTTATTGTCTGTGTTTGTACCAAAACTTTTCAATTTAATTTAATCAACATTATCCCTTTTGCATTTCAGAATGTTCTCCAACTTTTGTTTGGTCAGAAATTCCTCCATTATCCATGAATCTGACAGGTAAATTATTCCTTGCTCATCCAGATTGCTTATAATACTCAGTTTTGCTGGGTAGGTGATTCTGGGTTTTAATCCTAACTCCATTGACCTCCAGAATATCTTATTCCAAGCCCTTTGATCCCTTAGTGTAGAAGCTGCTAGATCTTGGGTTATCTTGATTGTTTCCACAATACTCAAATTATTTCTTTGCTTTTCCAAATCCTTTTTGAGCTCTTCCATGGCCTGAGACCAGTTCAGTTTTTCTTGGAGACTTTTGTTGTAGGCTCTTTGACTTTGTTGACTTCTTCTGGCTGTATGTTTTGGTCTTCTTTGTCACCAAAGAAAGATTTCTAAGTCTGAGTATGAATCTGAATCCATTTTTGCTGCCTGACCATGTTCCCAGCCAACTTGACACTTGAGTTTTTCAGGGGGGTATGACTCCTTGTAGAGTAGAGAGTACTTTGTCCCAAGCTTGGGGGACTGCACTGTTGTTTTCAGAGCTATTTCTATAGAGCAAGCTCTGCCACACCAGCGCTCCTCCTGCCCCAAGAACCACCAACCTGGACTGCACTTCCCATCTAAGCAGGCTCTGCACTGCTGCTCTGATCTGCCACTTAATTCCTCCCACTAGGTGGGCCTGGGGCCAGAAGTAACTGCAGCTGTAACTCTGTAAGCAGCCTCAGAATTGCACCACTTCTGCTCCCCCAGGGTGATGGCCTACTGCAAACTCCTTTCACTCTATCCCCGCAGTATTTCCCACTAACATTCTCTGTTGTCTTCAGTGTTTGTGCTTTGAGAGTTCTGATAACCCCCTCAGCTCTCTGATTCAGGCTACTATGTCCTGTTCCACCCAGCTCCTAGTCTGGTTGGTCTGGGCGCTGCTCACACTGGGCTCTGCTCTGCTCCCAGCATAGTGCAACAAACCTTACCCAGTGACCATCCAGGTGGTCCTAGGCTGAAGCCCTGCTTCCCCTTGCTATTTCATGGGTTCTGCATTTCTAGAATTTGTTCAGAGCCATTTTTATAGGTGTTTGGTGAGTCCTGGGGAGAGCTTTAGGCAAGTCCCTGCTTTCCAGATGCCACCTTGTCTCCACCCCCAGTTTTCAGAATTTCTAATGTGGTATTTAATTAGGGATCTTTAATTTGTTCTTTTTCTAGTTATTTTAGTTGCATGCCCAATTCATGGATCTCCTCTTTCTCTATTTTATTCACGTAAGTGTTTAGATATATAAAACTTCCCCTAAGAACTGCTTTTGCTGCATCCCATAAATTTTGGCATGTTGTCTCATTATTGTCACTCTTTTGGATGAAGTTATTGTTTTGATTGTTTCTGTGATTTGTTGTTTGACATACTCATTCTTTAGGATTGGATTATTTAATTTCCAATTGATTTTTAGTCTATCTTTCCATGGCCCTTTATTACACAAAATTTTATTGCATCTTGATCTGAAAAGGATGCATTGACTATTTCTGCCTTTCTTTATTGAATTGTGAGGCTTTATGCCCTATTACATGTTCAGTTTGTGTGTGTGTGTGTGTGTGTATGTGTGTGTGTGTGTAGGTGCTATGTACCTCTGAGAAAAAATTATGTTGCTTTTCCATCGCCATTCAATTTTTTCCATAGGTGTACTGTATCTAAATTTTCTAAAATTCTATTCACCTCCTTAACCTCTTTCTTGTTTATTTTGTGGTTAGATTTATCTAGTTCAGAGAGAGGAAGGTTGAGGTCCCCCACTAGTATAGTTTTGCTGTCCATCTCTTCCTGTAACTCTCTTAACTTTTCCTCTAAGAATTTGGATGCTATACCACTTAGTGAATATATTTTACTAGTGATATTGCTGCATTGTCTATGGTGCCTTTTAACAGGAAGTAGTTTCCTTCCTTATCTCTTTTAATTAGAAGTATTTTTGCTTTTGCTTTGTCTGAGATCAGGATTGCTACCCCTGCTTTTTTTTTTTTTTTACTTCAGATGAAGTATAATATATTCTACTCCAGCCTTTTACCTTTGCACTCTGTGTATCCTCCTGTTTCAAATGTGTTTCTTGTAAACAACATGTTGTAGGATTATGATATTTAATCCATTCTGCTATCCACCTCCATTTTATGGAAGCGTTCATCCCATTCATATTCACAATTATGGTTAATATTTATGTCTTTCTCTCTATCCTATCCCCCCACCCGTCTATGCTTTTCTTTTCCTTTCTCCTTTCCCTTTCTCACTAGAGTTTATCTTTTGACTGCTTCCTCCCTCAATGTGCCTTCCCTTCTATCAGTCCCCCTCCCTTTTCTTTCCTTTTCACTTAGTATTTCTTCCTTCTCTTCTATCCCTCCCTCCCTTTTCTTTTCTTGCCCTTTTCCCTTCCAACTGCCTATGGACAAGTTAGGTTTCTGTACCTAACTGACTATGTTATTCCCAACTTGAGCCAAATCAAATGAGAGTAAAGTTCAAACGATGCTTATCACCTTCCCTTCTTTCCCTCTACTGTAATATGTCTTTGTGCCTCTTCATGCGATGTAATTTACCCTTTTCTGCCTCCTCCTTTTCTCTTCCCCCATTGCAATCTTTTCTAAGCACTTAATTAGGATTTTTATCAACACATCAAAATCAACTTAAACCCATCCCTTTTGTCTATATATTTCCCTTCTATATGAGGTAATAAAGATATAATTATCAAGGGTTGTATCATCTTCCCATGTAGGGATGTAAACAGTTTGTCCTTATAGCATTACATGTTTTCCCCCTTTCCTATTTACCTTTTTATGCCTCTCTTGAGTCCTGTATTTGAAGATCAAATTTTCCTTTGAGCAATGGTCTCTTCATTAGAAAAGTCCAGAACTTCCTTATTTCATCAAATTTCCATCTCCTCCCCTGAAAGATTATGCTCAGTTTCACTAAGTATTGGTTCCTTGGTTGTAATCCAAATTCCTTTTCCCTTACATAACATTATATTCCAAGCCCTCTGATCTTTTAATGTAGAAGCTGAAAGGTCCTGCATAATCCTGACTGTGGCTTGAATTGTTTCTTTCTGGCCGATTGCAGTATCTTCTGCTTAATCTGATAATTCTGGAACTTGGCTACAATATTACTTGGTGTTTTCAATTGGGGATCTCTTTCAGGAGGTTATTGGTGAATTCTTTTGATGACTATTTTGCCCTCTGTTTCTAGTACCTCAGGGCAGTTTTCCTTTGAATGATGCTATCCAGGGTTTTGTTTTTCATTATGGTTCTCAGGTAGATCAATAATTCTTAAATTGTCTCTACTGGATCTGTTTTCCAGGTCAGTTGTTTTTCCAATAAGGAATTTTATGGGTTTTTTTTTCTATTTTTTCATTCTTATGATTCTGTTTGACTGACTCTTGATGTCTTATAGAGTCATGAGCTTCCAGTTACCCAATTCTAATTTTTAATAAATTGTTTTCTTCAGTTAGCTTTTGTACCTCCTTTTCCATTTGGCCAATTGTACTTTTTAAGGAGTTGTTTTCTTCATTGTATTTTTTTTTCCATTTTGTCGATTGTATTTTTAAATTTTTCTTCTACCTCTCTTATTTGACTTTTAAAATGCTTTCTGAGGTCTTCCATGAAGGCTTTTTGGGCTTGAGTCAGTTCATATTCCCTTTTGAGGTTTCAGATGTTGGTATTTTGTGCTCTCCCGAATTTGTGTTTTGATTTTCCTTGTCAAGATATTTCTCTAAGGTCACTGATTTTTTTTATTCTGCTTGCTCACGTTGTTTGCTTTTTTCTGGCTTTTAAATTTGATCTCTGCTTCTGGGGCACAGGGGGCACTGTCCCATTCTTCTGATGCTGGGGGCTGGGGGCCTGGTTACTGATTTTCTGTCCTGGGGCCTCAGGTGCTTGCACTTGGATGTTGTAGTGGTGCTTGCCTGCTCCTCCACCCTGGGGCTCAGGATCTCCTGTTGGTCCCCTTAGGTCTGGCTTGCTGCTAGCTTGCTGGGATGCCTCTTCCCCTCAACTGTATCCTTCAGCCACAGCAAGAGGTAGTTCTCCCATCAATCCCCTAGCCTCCCAAGCTAGAGCTAAAAGAATATAGTCTTTCTGTTGGCTCCACTATTCCAGGATTTGTTGTGTGGCAATATTCTCTAGGTTTTTCAAGGTCAATAAGGGAGGGTGAAAGCGACTCACTGTTTACTCCATGATCTTGGCTCCCAGAAGTTGAAATAGGTGACTTTTAAACATCTAGTCTGTAGGCTGATAGCCCTAGAAGTAGCTGCTGCCACCATCATAAGCTCTGCACAGGACTGTGCTTCTCTCTCACCCAGTTCCAACAGACTCCCTCCTGTGCAAAGAAGTCTGGGAATCACCAACCTGCCAGCAAGTCAGTCTGCTGGGTTCTGCTGCAGATTCACTAGACTGAACTCCTTTCTCAGTCTGGTGCAACAGACCCTTTTGCACACCCTCCACGTTGTCCTGGACTGAAAATCTGCCACATGCTGTCTCCCTATAGATTCTGCCACCCTAGAATTTGTTCAGATTCACCCTTTAGAGGAATCCAAAGGTGTTTGGGAGAACTCAGGTGAGTCCCGGCTTTCACTCAGCCATCTTGGCTCTGCCTCAAATTCCCCTTTTTATAAATGGACATTTGATTAGGATACATAGTAACAATAACATAGGCCATTCTCATGCCCAGGAGGCACTCTCAGCTTCTCAAAATCACTGACTTTCTTCAAACTTCAGTTAATATTCCATCTCTTACAAGGAGAGAACCTTTCTGGAAGCAGTATGATATAATAGATGGTGTTCTAGATTTCAAGTAAGGAAATCCTAGTTATGAATCCCACTTGAGATTCTTACTAGCTGTATGACCCTCTGACAACCTCCCTGAGCCTTGCATTCTTTTGCAAAATGAGGAGGCTAGACTTGATTATATCAAAGGTCTTTTAGAACTCTAAATCTATGATCCAATTATCATCTTATTTCATAGATTTAACCTGGAGCCCACAGATTCCCCCTCATCCCCAAGAAGTCTATGAATAAATTTCAAAAATCCATGAACTTGAATGGGGAGAAAATTACATGTTTATTCTCACTAACTTCTTGCTGAAATTGAACATATCCTTCAATTACTTAAAAACATTATTCTTAGAAGAGTTATATTGACTTCCATTGCACAAAAAGAAAGGTTAAGAACTGCTGCCTTAGCCATAAGAATTCAGTCCCTCTTTCTCAAATTAGATGTCTTTATCCCATAAATGTTGGAGGTGAGTAGGCAGTGGGACCAGAGGGTATTAGTTGGGCTGAAGAATGTACATCTATGAGACACAGAATCAAACTATTCATAAAATTAATGATAGAATGAGAACTAGAGGAGACCTCAAAGGTCATCTAGACAGTCATTCCCAAACTTTTTGGTCTCAGAAATCCTTTGCATGCTTAAAAATTATTCAATATTCCCCAAAAGAGCCTTGCCCTGTGTGGGTTAAATCTATCTCTCATTTACCATACTAAAAATTGAAATGTCTTAGAAAAAAAGAAGTGGCATTTATTAAGCACCTACTATGTGCCAGGCACTTTAGAAATAACAAATTTTGGAAGTAATGACTATTATTTCCATTTTACAGTTGAGGAAACTGAGGCAGACAGGTTATATGACTTACCCAGGATCACACAGCTCATAAGTGTCTTCCTGACTTTAGAGGTCTTTTTACTATATTATTAAGAATAGTTTTAACTTTATAGGCCCCCTGGAAGGGTCCCAGAACATATAGTTTTAAGGCCCAGGTCAGACGTTTACTAGTTCTCTGACCCTACACAACTGACTTCTCCTTGAGCTTTAATTTCATTATTTATAAAATTAAATAATAATACTTGTACTACTTCCCCCAGATGTTTGTTGTGACAAAAGTACATTAGTGAAATTTAAGGGAATATAGAAACATGATATAATTTTAATTAAACATGAATTCTGCCGAATAGGACAAATGACTTCTATTATTCACAGGGTAGAAGAAAGAAGTATCACCATTTAACATAATAGAAATTCTGACATATATTCCTGTATTTAATCTTGAGACAAGCTTTCAGGGGATAATTTTTTTCTCTACATTATTGTTTTGCTATTTTATGACAAGATAATGATATTGCTCATAATTTTCACTTTCCTCCTCCATAATGTTTTGAAAATGGTTTCATATCCTTAGCTGGTGGTACCCTGGGCTGCCATGTTTCTGTACTTGGAGTGGTCTTGCCTTGGTGTTTTTTAGATTTTTTTTTGTTTGGGCAATTGTATTATACATTAAATTTCTAGAGGGAATGGAGATAATACATGCAGATTTCCATTACTTTATCAATTGCTCATTTTTGGTGGTGACAGTTTATTTTAATAAGTTAATTTAGAGTTTTTATTATAATCCATATCTTTTTCTCATCTTGATGCTTCTAATTTTCTGTTAATTTTGATCTTTGTTCTAACAAGCTTACAGTCTATAATGCATTAAATTTCCTAAGAAATTTTCATGACATACTTTGTTGTAGTAAACTGGTCTGTATGTTGAAATCTCTACCAACAATTGCATACATTGGTCATTTGGAACAAAATCTCACCCTTACATTCAGTCTATATACCTTGCTTGTAAAATAAAACAGGTTGGAGTAGAAGCAGGGACCTGATTGAGCTCTCTCCCCAAGCCCCTCAAAATACCTGTAAAAATGACTCTAAAGAAATTCTAGAGAAGCAGAAGCCACAAAGTGATTGAGTAAAGCAGAGTTCTAGCCCAAGACAATATGGAAGGCCAACAGGAAGGGTCAATCACACCATGCTCAGAGTGGAGCACAGCACAGCCTGAGCTTCATTAACATAGACAAGACAGAAGCAAGCCTCAGTGCACTGAATCACTGGCAGCTAGTTTCCAGACTTTTCAACCCAAAAATGCCAAAGACAGCTTATGTGGGTGAGAGAGGAGCATGGTCCAACCATACATAGCCCCATCTCCGGGCCCAAGGCAGTAACAGCCACTGCTGCAGTGGCAGCTGCTTCTGGAGCTCTCAGCCTACAGGCAGTTGGAGAATGAAGCAGCTGGGTGGCAGTCCTGGGTGGCAGTCCTGGGATGAGGAGAACCTCTGGTGTGCCAGAGCTGGTGGCAGCTGTGGAGAGGGAACCCTCTTCACAGTTCCAGAGCAGAAAAGAGTGCTTGTGGTTGTTCATGGACCAGAGTACAGGCCAGGAGAGGAGTAAATTAATCCCTCTAAACACTAGTAAAAATGACTCTGAACAAATTCTAGAGCTACAAAACCCACAAAATGACAGAGTGAAATAAGTTTTCAGCCCAAGACTGCCTAAATGGCTGCTGGGAAGTATCTATCACACTGTGCTGGGAGCAGAGCTCAGCCCAGCATGGACCATGTCAGCACAGACCAGACCAGAGCAGACCAGGTGGAGCAGGCCTCAGGGCACTGAATCATCACTGACCTGTGGAGGTTTCCAGACTTCTCAACCCACAAATGCCAAAGACTACTTAGGTCAGTGGGAATACTTTGTTGGACTTGGATGAGAGAAGGGTGTGGTCTGACTCCAACCCCTAGGAAGCAGAGGTGGCAGCAGCATTGGTGACAGCAGTAGCAGAAGCAGCAGCTGATTCTAGAGTTCCAGGCCCATAGAACATGAGGGCAATCAAGCAGCTGATCAGAGAAGGAGTTCAGGGATCTCTTTGCTGGCACTGAGGCAGGATTCTCTTGCTTTGCCCTACTTAGATCTGGGTAGCAGTCCTGGTTGGCATTACTAGGATAAGGAGGAGCACTTGGTGTGACAGAGCTTGTGGTGGCTGTGGAGACGGAGTCTTCCTGGCAAGTCCAAGGCCAAAAAGAGTGCTTGAGGTCACTCAAAGA
This sequence comes from Phalanger gymnotis, assembly GCA_028646595.1. Taxonomy (NCBI): domain Eukaryota; kingdom Metazoa; phylum Chordata; class Mammalia; order Diprotodontia; family Phalangeridae; genus Phalanger; species Phalanger gymnotis. The sequence continues at coordinate 256,352,466 of CM053623.1, forward strand.
CCAGAGCACAGACCAGGAGAGTAGTAACCACCTCTCCTCGCATCATGCAACCTCAGAGGAACAGAAAATTTACAGGTGTCTAGAACTAGGTCTGAATACAGCAGCATAAAACCACTGGAGCTTGAGACAGAGCACTCTCCACTCTGAAAGCAGTGTCAACCTTGACAAAGAGCTCAAAAGTCAAGTAATTGGCTAGAAAAATGAGCAGATAGCATAAAAAAACTCAGATTATAGAATCTTAGTTGGTGACAAAAAAAGACAAAACATTCAGCCAGAAGAAGATAACATCAAAGACCCTACATCAAAAGCCTCCAAGAAAAATATGAATTGGTCACAGGCCAGGGAAGAGCTCAAAAATGATTTTGAAAATCAAGTAAGAGAAGTAGAGGAACATTGTCATAACATTTTGGAAGAACTGAGAATTTACAGGTCCCCAGAGATATCTCTGAAAACATCTGCACAAAACCCCTGAAATTTGGGGCAGTACATGATCCATTTAACCAAAAGCTGAAAATTCAAATGATTGGCTGGGAAAATAAGCAAACGGGGGAAAAGAATAAGACTATGGAATGTTCCTTGCTTGGTGAAAACATGTTTTCTTTTTTAATTATTTTTTTTTATTTTTAGTTTACAACACTCAGTTCCACATGATTTCGAGCTCCAGATTTTCCTCCCTCCTTCTCCCTCTCCCTCCCCAAGATAGCATGGAATCTGATATATCATCTACATATAACTTCTCATTGAACTTATTTACACAATAGTCAAGTTGTAAAGAAGAATTATAACCAATGGAATGAATCTTGTAAAAGAAGAAACAAAACCAAAAAAAAGAGAGAGAGAAAAAGAAAGTGAAAAAAAAGGAGACCAAACAATGTGCCTCAATCTGCATTCAGACTCCATAGATCTTTCTCTGTATGTAGAGAGCTATCTCCATCATGAGTCCTTTGGGGTTGTCTTTGAACCTTGTGTTGCTGAAAAGAGCAAAGTCTATCATGGTTAGTCACCACAGAATCTATACACTTGTGGTTGTGTATAATGTTCTCCTGGTTCTGCTCTGCTCACTCAGAACTATATCGTGTAGGTTTTTCCAGGTTATTATGAAGTCCGTATCTTCCCCATTTCTTAAGGCACAATAGTATCCCATTACATTCATATACCACAACTTGTTCAGCCATTCCCCAATTGATGGGCATCCCCTTGATTTCCAATTCTTTGCTACTACAAAAAGAGCCGCTATAAATATTATTGTACATATGGGTGCTTTTCCCACTTGTGTGATCTCTTTGAGATGCAACCCTAGAAGTGGTATTGCTGGGTTAAAGGGTATGAACATTTTTGTAGCCCTTTGGGAATAGTTCCAAATTGCTCTCCAGAATGGCTAGATCAGTTCACAACTCCAGCAGCAATGTAATGGTATTCCAGTTTTCCCACATCCTCTCCAGCATTTATCATTTTCCTGGTTTGTCATTTTAGCCAATTTGACAAGAGACATGTGGTACCTAAGAGTTGTTTTGATTTGCATTTCTTTGTTCAGTAGTGATTTAGAGCATTTTTTCATATGCCTGTAGATATCTTTTAATTTCTTCCTCTGAAAACTACCTGTTCATATTCTTTGACCATTTCTCAATTGGGAAATGACTTGTATTCCTATAAATTTGCCTCAGTTCCCTGTATGTTTTAGAGATGAGGCCTTTATCAGAGACACTAGTTATGAACATTTCCTCTCAATTTTCTGCTTGCCTCCTAATTTTTGTTGCACTGGCTTTTTTTATACAAAACTTTTCAATTTAACAATCAAAATTATCCATTTTGCATTTTGGAATGCTGTCTATCTCTTGTTCGGTCATGAATTCTTCCCTTTCCCATAAATCTGATAGTTAAACTATTCCTTGCTCTCTGAAATTGCTTATAGTATCAGACTTTATTCCTAAATCATGAACTCATTTTGCCTTTACTTTGGTACATGGCAGAAGACATTGGTCTATGCCCAGTTTCTGCCCTACCATTTTCTAATTATCCCAGCAGTTTTTGTGAAATAGTGAATTCTTAGCCCAGAATCTGGATTCTTTGAGTTTATGAAAGAGTAGATTGCTCTAGTCATTGACTACTGTGTCTTGTGTAACTAACCTATTACACTGATCCCCAATTCTGTTTCTTAGCCACTACCAGATAGTTTTGATGACTGCTGCTTTATAGTGCAGTTTAATATCTGATATGGCTAAGCCACCTTCCCTAGCATTTCTTTTCAATAATTCCTTGGATATTCTAGACCTCTTGTTCTTCCAGGTGAATTTTGTTATTATTTTGTCCAGCTCTGTAAAATAATTTTTGGGTTGTTCGATTGCTATTGTGCTGAATAAACAAATTAATTTAGGTAAAATTGTCATTTTTATTATTTTAGCTTGGCCTAACCACAAGCAACTGATATTTTCCCATTTATTTAGATCTGACTTAATTCACATGAAAAGCGTTTTGTAATTATGTTCATATAGGTCCTGGGTTTGTCTTGGCAAATAAACTCCCAAATATTTTATAGTGTCTGCAGTAACTTTAAATGGAATTTCTCTTTCTATCACTCACTGTTGGGCTTTGTTAGTAACGTATAGCAATGCTTAGGATTTATGTGGGTTTATTTTATATCCTGCAACTTTGCTAAAGTTGTTTATTATATCAAGTAGTTTTTTACTTGATTCTCTAGGATTCTGTAAGTAAATCATCATATCATCTGCAAAAAGTGATAATTTAGCTTCTTCTTTGTCTATTCTAATTCCTTCAATTTCTTTTTCTTTTCTTATTTCTACAACTAACTTTTCTAGTACCAAATTGAATAATAGGGGTGATAGTGGACATCCTTGTTTCACTCCTAATCTTATTGGCAATGCATCTATCTTATCCCTGTTACAAATAATGCTTGTTGATGGTTTTAGGTAGATGCTATTTATAATTTTAAGGAAGGCTCCATTTATTCCTATGCTTTCTAGTGTTTTTAATAGGAATGTGTGCTGTATTTTGTCAAAGGCTTTTCCTGCATCTATTGAGATGATCATATGGTTTCTGCTAGTTTTGTTGTTGATATGATCAATTATGCTAATAGTTTTCCTAATATTGAACCAGCCTGGCATTGCTAGAATAAATCCTACCTGGTCATAGTGTATTATTCTGGTGATAAGTCACAGCAATCTTTTTGCTAATATTTTATTTAAAGTTTTTGTGCCAATATTCATTAGGGAAATTGGTCTATAATTTCCTTTCTCTGTTTTGACTCTTCCTGGTTTAGGTATTAGTACCACATTTGTGTCTGGCATAAGTCAGCCGGACCTGCATTTTAAAAGGAAAGTATAGTGTGTTGGGGTACTGGGGTGGCTGAATGCTTCCCAGTTGTTGGATTGCTCTTTGTACTTGGGGTGGTTATGATTCTATGCAGCCCCTGGAGCAACAAAAGCCTGAAGGAAAACATGCCATTGGAAGTGGGACATAATCTGGGAGATAATCCCTTGTTTCCTGTCCCCATGCTTCAAGCACTGCAGAAGAGACAGACCAGAGCAAATGCTGTGGGAAAGAAAGCCCACTTATGGGGGAGGGTTGGATGGCCAGAGCGAGGGCTTGAGCTGATAAGCCTGGCCTGGAGGACTGTGCTGAAAGGGTGAATGTTTCGAGAGTATATTGTATGTGGAGTTTTAAAAGAAGAGCAAAGAACTGCATTCACACAGATGTCAGAGAAAAAGCAGAAAATGACCTTCGGGAAGATTTGGGGGTATCAGCTGGTGAGCAGAGAGAAAAAACTGATGGTGGCTACCTATATATTAACCCAGATGGAGTGGAGGACTGCTTGCAAGGGAACTTTGGAAAGATGAAAGCACTGAGCTGCCTTGGAGCTTACTTTGGTGAGATGAGTGAAAAGGTACATTCAGGCAGAAGCCAGGAAAGGCCAGGAAGAAGCCAGATATGGCCAGCCAGATTTAGAACCCAGGAGCTTGGAATTCAGCCCTGGGGCAAGATGGAAACTTTGGAGCAAGGAGGTAAATGTACCTTTGTACTGCCTCCCCCTCCCAGGCCTGTTTGGGACCCAGGAGAGAGGGGTAGATTTGTTTTTGGTGGGGTGGGGGAAGTGCCTTGGACCCCCAGGGACCCCACCCTGTTGGCTTTATTGCCAGCCACCCCTCAGGACTTAGAAGGGGGGCGGGAACAGTACGGGGAGAACAGATCAACAACAGAACTTTATTTGGACTTTTTCTTTGAATTAGGACTTTGGGTGCCAAATGGAAGCCTGCAATTGCAGTTTGGGGAGAGAGAGACATCCCCAAGAGAACTCTGTTTGTTTTAGGACTTTAGTTTAGTTTACTAACTAAAGCATGCCCATGCCTGAGGGTACTGGGAAAAAGCCTGCAATGGCAATGTGATGCTGAAGAAGTACTTTATCTGGACACTCTGTATTAGCTAAAGGGATTACCTTGCTTTGACCTAAGGGTGGACAATTCAATTGTAAACAAGTATTTGGCAATGGCACTGAATGATATGTTTTGCTTTGTTGTGAATGATATGTTTTAGTTTCCTGCTTGGTTGGATCACAATGTATAATGCTTGTATTTGTTCCAGGATCCATTGCTGTTTAGATTAGGCAAAGCCATGTATCCTGGAACAGGGATGAAGTGTATACGTAATTAAGGAGGGCTTTTAGCACTTATTCAATGAAGTGCCTTTGAAGAGTTTGGCCTTTATCTTGATTAAATTAGGTAACTAAAGTGGGGCTCCAGGTGGGCCCATGAAGGGAGGTCTGATTATATCTTCACTCCCAAGTAGGCCCAAAACTCCTAGCTATTATGTTAAACAGATGTGAGCATAAAGCCCTCAAGGTCCTAAGGGGAGGTGCTAACTCCAGAGCCAAAAGTAAGAGCTTAAACTCTGGTCACTCAGATGGTGTTTGATGATGGCTAAAGAGTGCATATAAAGAGAAGACAGAGCTATTTGCTTAGGGGTCTCACTCTTGGTGGTGCAATGATATGGAGACTCCAGGCAGCTATAGTTAAGAGCCCTCCAGCTTGTAAACCCAGATGTTTGGACTTGGTTAAACTCTGGTAACTATGAATTGGGATTTGAATCAGACAAATCTGTCCGTTGATGTTTGTAATTGGTTTGTATTTGCTCTGAAGTCCAGGGTGCTGGCTCTTTCCCCTGAAATAAGTGAATGATATTTGTTTGCTGGATTAAAGTAAGATTGTTAACCCTTTAACATTGCTTTCCTTAGTAAAGCAGATCAAAAGAAAATGGGCTTGCAGCATTCTGTGCGCTGGTTCTTGTGGGTTTTTCACCCTTAAAGCAGCTGCTAGCCAAATTGTTGAAACAGTGTCATAAAAAGAATTTGGTAGGACTCCTTCTTCACCTATTTTCCCAAATAGTCTATAAAGTATAGAAATTAATTGTTCTTTAGATATTTGATACAATTCACATGTAAAACCATCTGGCCCTGGAGATTTTTTCCAAGGGAGTGCATTTATGGCTTGCTCAATTTCTTTTTCCGAGATGGGGTTATTTAGGAATTTTATTTCCTCTTCTGTTAACATAGGAAATTTTTATTTTTGTAGTTATTCATCCATCTCCCTAAGGTAGTCAAATTTATGGGCATACAATTGGACAAAATAATTCCTGTTATTGTTTTAATTTCCTCTTCATTGGAGGTGAATTCACTCTTTTCATTTTTGATATTGGTAATTTGATTTTCTTCTTTTTTTAATCAAATTGACCACAGGTTTATCAATTATATTGTTTTTTTTTTCACAAAACCAGATCCTATTTTTATTTATTAATTCAATATTTTTCTTGATTACAATTTTATTAATCTGTCCTTTGATTTTCAGTATTTCTAATTTGGTATTTAATTAGGGACTTTCAATTTGTTCTTTTTCTAGCTTTTTCAGTTGCATGCCCAATTCATTGATCTCCTTTTTCTCTATGTCATTCATGTAAGCATTTAGAGATAAAAAAAAAAAACTTTCCCTAAGAACAGCTTTTGCTGTATCCCATAAGTTTTTGTATGTTGTCTCATTATTGTCACTCTCTCAAATGGAGTTATTAATTGTTTCCAAGATTTGTTCTTTGGCCCACTCATTCTTTAGAATTAGATTATTTAGCAATGAATTTTTAGCTTACTTTTCCATGGTTTTTTATTTCAAATACTTTTTATTGCATCTTGATCTGAAAAGGATGCTTTGACTACTTCTGCCTTTCTGCACTTTATTGTGAGATTTTTATGCCCTAGTACATGGTCAGTTTTTGAGTATGTGCCATGTACCTCTGAGAAAAAAGTATATTCTTTTTTATCCCCATTCAGTTTTCTCCAGAGGTATATCATATCTGCCTTTTCTAAAATTCTGTTCACCTCCTTTACTTCTTTCTTGTTTATTTTGAGGTTACATTTATCAAGTTCAAAGAGGGGGAGGTTGTGTCTCCCATTATTATAGTTTTGCTGTCTATTTCTTCCTCTAACTCCCTTAACCTCTCCTCTAAAAATGTACATGCGATACCACTTGGTGCCTATATGTTAAATAATTATATTGCTTCATTGTTTATGGTTCCTTTTAGCAGATTGTAGTCTCCTTCCTTATCTATTTTAATTAGATCTATCTTTGCTTTTGCTTTGTCAGAGATTAGGATTGCCACCCCTGCTTTTTTTTTTTTTTTTGCTTTAGCTGAAGCAAAATATATTCTACTCCATCCTTTTACATTTACCCTGTTTGTATCCCCCTGTTTCAAATGTGTTTCTTGTAAACAGCATATTGTAGGATTATGGTTTTTAATTGATTCAGCTATCTGTCTCTATTTTATGGCAGAGTTTGTCCCATTCACATTCACTGTTATGATTACTATCTGTGTCTTTTTCTCCACTTTATCTCCTGCCCCCATTTATGCTTTTATTTCTCCCTTCCCCTTCCACTCCTCAACACTTTTGCTTTTAACCACTGCCTCCCTCAGTTTACCCTCCCTCCTGAATCCCCTTCCTTATCTTAACATTTTCCTCTTGCTACTTCTTCCCTCCCTTCGGAACACTCCCCTCCTTTTCTTTCCCTTTTGCCTTCCTACTGACTGTAGGACAAGTTAGATTTCTGTACTTATCAGGGTATGTTATTCCCTTCTTGAACCAAATATGTTTTTATGCCTCTTCATGTGATGTAATTTACCCTTTTCTACTACTTCCTTCCTTCTTCTCCCAGAACCATCCCTTTATATCTCAATTATATTTTTATCATTATATTCGTTATCTTATACAGATATGCACAGTCTATAAATATTCCTTTCAAGTGTCATAATAACTGCACTATTCTAAAGATTGACATATATAAATATATAAAACATATATAAAACAAAATAATCCTATATAAGGATGTAACTAATTAGCCTTATTGATTCACTAGGATTTTCTCTGTTTACCTTTTCATATCTCTCTTGAGCTTTGTATTTGGAGATCAAATGTTCCGATGAGCGCTAGACTTTTCAACAGGAAGGTCTGGAATTCTATTATTTCATTAAATGTCCATCTCCTTTCCTGGAAAATTATGCTCAATTTTGCTGGGTAGTTGATCCTTGACTGTAGTCCAAGCTCTTTTGCCTTTCAGAATATCATATTCCAGTTTCTCCCATCATTTAATGTAGAAGCTGAAAGATCCTGTGTGATTCTGACTGTAGTTCCATGATATTTGCATTGTTTCTTTCTAGCTCATGCAATATTTTCTCCTTGACCTGGTAGTTCTGGAATTTGGCTATAGTATTTCTTGGAGTTTTCAATGTGGGATCTTTTTCCAGGGGTGATCGATGGATTCTTTCGACTACAGTTTTACCCTCTGGTTCTAGGACCTCTGGGCAATTTCTTTAAGGATTTCATGGAAGATACAGTCCAGGCTCTTTTTTTCATCATAGATTTCAGGTAGACAAATAATTCTTAGATTGTCTCTCCTGGATTTGTTTTCCAGGTGAGTTCTTTTTCCAATCAGATATTTCACATTTTCTTCTATTTTTTCATTCTTTGGATTTTCTTTTGACTGGTTCTTGATGTCTCATAGAGTCATCAGCTTCAACTTGCCCAATTCTAATTTTTAATATTTTGTTTTCCTCCTTTATCTTCTCTATGTCCTTTTCCATTTGGTTGATTTTATTTTTCAATGAGATATTTTCTCCATTTGTATTCAGATTTTCCTTAACCACTTCTCCAATTTTACCTTTTAAAGATTCGTTTTCCTCATTGAATTTCTTTTTTCCGTTTTTTCCATTTTTTCTTTTATGTCCCTAATTTGGTTTTAAAGTCATACTTGAGTTCTCCCAGGAATGCTTTTTAGTCTGGAGATCAGTTCATTTTCCCTTTTTAGGTTTCAGATGTGGGTGTAATCTCCATTCTGTCCTCTTCTGAATTAGTATTTTGATCTTCCCTGTCTCCACAATATGAGAAGAATGCCTTGAATGGCAGCATTAGCCAAATGGAAAAGGAGGTCCAAAAGACCAGTGAAGAAAATACTACCTTAAAAATTAGATTGGAGCAAGTGGAAGCTAGTGACTTGATGAGAAATCAAGATATTATAAAAGAGAATCAAAGGAATGAAAAAATGGAAGACAATGTGAAATATCTCATTGGAAAAACCACTGACCTGGAAAATAGATCCAGGAGAGAGAATTTTAAAAATATTGGACTACCTGAAAGCCATGATCAAAAAAAGAGCCTAGATATCATCTTTCAAGAAAGGATCAAGGAGAACTTCCCTGATATTCTAGAGCCACAGGGCAAAACAGAAATTGAAAGAATCTACCCATTCTCCTCAAAGAGATCCCAAAAAGAAATCTCCTAGGAATATTGTTGCCAAATTCCACAGCTCCCAGATCAAGGAAAAAAAATACCGCAAGCAACCAGAAAGAAACAATTTGAGTATTGTGGAAACACAATCAGAATAACCCAAGATCTACCAGGTTCTACATTAAGAGATCAAAGGGCTTGGAAAATGATATTCTGGA
>CM053623.1:256361959-256385473 GCA_028646595.1 Phalanger gymnotis
ATATGCATGGAGCCCATGTTGAATTACTTGACTTCTTAGGGAGGGTGGATGGGAAAGGAAGAGGGGAGAGAATTTGGAACTCAAGGTTTTTAAAAAAATAGATTCTTGCCCTACAAGAAAGGAAGGGAAAGGGGGATGGGAGGGGAATGGGGCGACGGAGGAGAGGGCAGACTGGGGAACAGGGCAACCAGAATGTACGCCATCTTGGAGTGGGGGGGGAGAAAATGGGGAGAAAAGTTGTAATTCAAACGCCTGTGAAAATCAATGCTGAAAACCAAACATGTGAAAAATAAATTTAAAAAAAAGTTTAATACGAAAAAAATAGAAAAACAAAAAAAAATAAATACTTCATCGTAATGATGTCATGTTTGGGGGACATCTTTAGAGGAGAATGGAACGATTTGTTCAACTATCATAAGCTCCCTTAAATGTTCATCAAAGTAACCTGGTAAATAATGTTTCACAAGCAAGGTGCTGGTGTTGAGAAAAGAGGGAACAACATCACAATGTATTCATCTAGAGGCAAGACTAAGGTGTACTTAATTTTTGACATGTTGAATAAAAAATTCCTTTTAAATTGCAAAAAAAAAAACTATCTTTACGTAAAATCAGAAAAAAATTTTAAAATTCTATTAAGTTTAAGAAGAGTTTTTATCCTAAAGTGGAAAATGAGAACATTAAATAAGTACATAAATATAAATATATAGATATAAATATAAAAGTAATACATATAAAGAGAATATAAATAATATAAAGATAAAGGAGATTAAATCCCAATAAATACAAGATACTTAAATATAAGGTAATTTTCAAGGAAGAACACTAGTAATCAGAGTAATCACAAGGCTTCAAGCAAGAGAGGGTAGGTAGTCAGAGCTGTAACTTATACGAAAGAGATTCCCTGAGGTAGAGATAAAGGGAATGGAATTTAGGTATGTGGGATGGCCAATGCAAAGACCACAGAGGGATATGGAGTACCACAAGTAAGTAGCAGAAAGACCAATTTGGCTCAATCACAGAGTGCGGGGGTGGAGGGAAGTAATTTTCGGTGAAGAAAGCATGAGAGATGGGGAACAGACTTGTGAGGCTTTAAACATTGAACAGAAGAGTTTATATTTTATCCTAGAGACAATAGGAAGCCACAGGTGTGGGTTAGACAGGAGAGTCACATGGTCAGATATATTCTTAAGAAAAATTATTTTGCCAGCAGCGTGAGGACAGATTGGGGTGAGTAGAGGACTTGAGGTAGAGTTATCAATAAGGATATTGATGAACAAAAGCAGATAGCAAATCCTCTGCTTTTTAATCAATGGCTGTATGAGCTGCAATGGCCAGAAAACTCATGGTCAGGTGCTCAAACCTCCAGTGATGAACTTGTCCACACTTAATCCATAGATGCACAGGCAATCATCAAACTCATATTCAAAACTCATTTAGCTTGATAGAGCCAGCCAAATCTTGTATTTTCTGGCATAGCATGTGCATACCCTCTGATACAGCAATACCACTTCTAGGGCTATATCCCAAAGAGATCATACAAGTGGGAAATGGACCCATATATACAAAAATATTTATAGCAGCTCTCTTTGTGGAGGCAAAGAATTGGAAATCAAGGGAAATCAATTGGGAAATGCCTAAATAAATTGTGGTATATGAATGTAATGGAATACTATTTTGCAATAAGAAATGGGAAAGACAAACTTCATTACAACCTGGAAAGACATATTAACTGATGTTGAGTTAGAGGATACATGGTCTCTGTAAGGACTACCTTTGATAGACTTGCCTCCTCTCATCAACACAAGGTTCAAAGACAGGTCCAAAAGTCTCATGATGGAAAAAGCTATGCACATCCAGAGAAAGAAGTATGGAGTCTGAATGCAGATTGAGGCAAACTATTTGCTCCCCTTTTTTCCTTCTTTTTTGGTTTCATTTCTCCTCTCTCATGATTCATTCCATTGGTTATAATTCTTCTTTACAACTGGACTATTATATAAATAAGTTCAATGTGAAGGTAAACGTAGAATCTACATTGGATTACATGCCATCTTGGGTGGGAAGGGGGAGAAGAGGGAGGGAGAGAAAATTTGGAACCCAAAAACCTGTGAAACTGAATGTTGTAAACTAAAAATCAAAAAAAAATTAAAAAGTTACTCACACACAAGAAGGTACATGAAGTATTTTAATTCAGATACTACACATCTTCTATCAGTTAACGAAAACATAACTTTGGAATGCTTTTTAAAAGATATTTTATGAATAATGACATTTCAGGATCATTCAACTAAAAGCTTCCTCATCCAGAAAATTATTGCATTCAACAAAGTGATCTTCAAGTTGTCTTCAGGCTCTAGGATTCTATGATTACATGATTCTATTAATGCTTTTAAAGGCTTCTCAGTCCTAGGAAATCTCTCCCTGGACCCACAATTTAACAACACAAAGGCTACAGAAGCTTAAATAATAAAAACTGGCATTTATAGAGTAAGGGAGAGAGCGAGAGAGAGAGAGAGAGAGAGAGAGAGAGAGAGAGAGAGAGAGAGAGATGATAAAATGAATTAATAGATAGATAGATAGATAGATAGATAGATAGATAGATAGATAGATAGATAGATAGATAGATAGATGAATAACAATCTGAAGAGTCTGCATCAGAAGGTACTGGGTCATCTTAGAATTTTGTACCAAATCTAGCCAACCTGGATCTGTCTCTTAGTTTTTCTGTGAAACAAAAACACATATAAGAAGGATTCTTCCTTGAATCAGATGAAAGTCCTATGGTTCAGAGAGTATACTAACAGAGCAAATGGTAATGCACCTTCTTTAGTGTACTTTCTGTGGATAAAATCGTATCCATTTCAGTCATTAAACCACTTGCTCCTGTCAAGAACTTTGGTGGTGTGGATTTTCTGAGTTAACAGTAGCTTTAATGGAGTGAATAGAGTTGGGCTTCACATCAAGAAGACCTAGGTTCAAGTCCCAGCTGTGGCACATATTGGGTGTAATCTTCTAGCACCCCTTCCAAATCTAAGATTTTAATTTGCAGAGTGAGTTTAGACCTGCATTAAGAGAAGGAGTTTCCTCACCTGGAGTTGCCTGTCCAAATGAAATCACAATTCCAAACCAAAACACATTTGCCCCCATGTACATACATGCCTATCTATCTATCTATCTATCTATCTATCTATCTATCTACCTACCTATCTACTGTATATATACATATATGTATATGTATATATACACACATACGTATATGTATACATACATGTATTTACACATACATATGTGAATAAACACACACATATATATTTGATTTTCTCATTTGAGTGTCACAACAACACAGTGACATAGGTATAAGTTTTATCCCCCTTTTACAGATGAGGAAGAACTCAGCAGAGAAGGAATCAATCTGCTTTCTCACCCCAGAAAAAACAAAGCTGCTTTCAGTGAGATGATTTTTTAAAATCTACCTTCATTTAACAAAAAATGGTTACCATGGTAACACTGGCAGTATTGGCAATGGCATTTAACAAGTAATCAGCATAACAGAGAACACTAAATTGATGTGTATATTTCAGGCAAAATGTGACCTAGGCTTAAGACTGACAAACTAAACATTAGTAAATTATAAAGGTTTTTTTTTTAAATTTGGGCCTATTAAAATAGGATGATGTGGTCTAAATAAAAAGCCCCCAAACATGGATAAAAGTTTGCAAAGTGGAAAAATATTTTGAATCATTGACTATTATGGTCATACTTTAGAAAAGAACAATAATAATAATAACATTTATATAAATAAGTTTTGCAAAGCACTTTCCATATATTACCTCATTTGATCCTCACAATTACCTTCTGTGTGACTATTATTATCTTCATTTTACAGATGAGGAAACTGAGGCTGAGAAAGGTTAATTGGTTTTTCCATTGTCACACAGCTAGTAAATGTCTTAGGCAGAATTTAGACTCATCTACCTGACTCCAGGCAGAGTATCTCAGTGGGTAGAGAGTTGACCTTGGAGTCAAGAAAACCTGGGTTCAAGGTCTGCTCTGACACATACTAGCAAGTCATTTAACCTCTCAGTCCTCATAGGCACTATGTTATTGTATATCCACACCATTACCACCAACCACAACTATACAAATATATCAAATATATGTTTGGGGATCTGCTACATAAGCAGACAGCATCTTTTGTGAAGATGGTGTCACTTACCAAATCCCATTATATGTATGTATGTATGTACATACATATGTATATATAATATATATTACAATAAAAACCTAAAATACTTGGTTTCTAGAAAGCCATTGTATTAAATATATATATATATATTATTTATATGATTTCTGCAGTTTTTAAAGAACATAATTAGAAGATTAGAGATAACTTATAAGTTTTTTTAATCAAACAAGAAAGAAGAAATAGATTTACATATGTGATTGTAATTTTCAAAATGCACAGGAATGAATGGGTTAAGCACATTGAAATTTTTAGATTTAAATGTTAAAGGAAATAAAACTAAGTCTTTGGGATATAACAGTGAAAAATAATCTTTCAGTAAGAGGGAAATGGGTAAGATAACTAATAATATAGTTCTTTTCCCCGTTTTTAATATAGCCAACTCCATTCTGATAATAGCAGCAAGAGAGTTATTTGCTACTCACCCACTATAAACATTCATGCAGCTCATCCATAAGTATTCTCAAAAGAAAAGAAAGGAGGAATTTGAGAGGCTTCTATTTGCATGCCCAAAGCTTTTCTTTGCTTTTATTTTATGTAATACCTATCACCAGTAAGCCTTTGTGAGCAAAGTATCATTCTCTTATGACTACAACTTAAGAGTTTTTATAGCTTATCTAGATTGACTATGGATATCATATAGAAGATAGTAAACTTGCTTGTTTTTCTGATGGGGTCAGGGAACCATATGTTTTAGGGGCACTTGGGACCCCAAAATACCAACACGCCAGGTCCTGCTCAAATAAATTTGACTGAAGCCTTCTCTCAGCCAATGAAAAACAAAGTTTATTACAGATTCACCATATTGGGTTGAGTCTTAAGAAATCTCACAATTTGTGATGCTTGTTTTCACAAGTGGGCCAGATTCAATCTGCAGTAGATTGAATCTGAGCACATTCATGGAGGCAAGATGAAACTTACACACAGAAAGATTGTGCGAGGGATGTAGAGTGGTCCTGGGGGTAACAGGATGAGGGGTTTAGGAAGGGTCTTGAAAAGGAGTCTAAAGAGGAGCTTGATGGGACTAGGGTGAGGTCAGACTCTAGGAACCAAGAGAATGGGATTAAGAGTGGGAATTAACTGAAGGTTACCTGCAGATAGACAATGTAGGGCTAGGCTAGTTTAAGGGTAACAGATTTGGGCATAGGAACCTTGATAGGATTAAGGGTGGGAAGTAGCTGGACAACGGAGAGCTAGGCTAGGTTAAGGGTGACCTACAGATTTGGGCCTAGTGATAATGAAAGGTTTATTGCCTCAGGCAAACGCCCCATCAAGTGGGAAGATTCAAGGAGAATTCAAGGGGGCTCCTGTACCCTATCATTTCCACTTTGGAGAAAGAATAGTGATAGCAAATGTACCTTCCTCAAAACACATTTACCTCTTATCTCATTTGACCCTCACAACAACCATATGAGGTGGATGCTATAATTATCCTCATTTTATAGATAGGGAAAGTGACATACAAGTAAGTCTAGTGACTTAATAAAGGTACAATGAATGTGTATATTGGGACAAGGAGAAGGGTTCTTCTTTTCCTGTTGAAACATATCTGTGTTTCTTATATTCTGAAAATTTTATTCCAGATATGCTCTAAGAGGTGAAAGGAACAGGAATGTACTGGTTCACAAAATAATTTGGTCCATAGTTATCACTATTTTGCAAAGTCATTAATAGGATAAGTGATTTGCTCCAAGGTCACACAGCAAAAATAGTAGTAGAACTAGAATTGGCTGGTTAGGTACGACCAAATGGGCAGAGTTGGGAGCAATGGATGAAAGTATACAAAGAGACAGAATTCAATTGCATTTACAGGAAATTTTTCTATCAAATAAAAATCTCATAAAGTAAAATAAGTGGTCTTAGGTGGTAGTGGATCCCCCACACCTTCCCCCCAAAAGTCTTTAACTGGAGGCTAAATGGCCATTGGTAAGGCTTGTCATAAAATAGATTCCTATTTACATACAACTTGAATTAAATGGTATCTGAGATCCCTTCTAACTTGGTGATTTCTTGATTCTGTGAACTGACATAGTGTTTTGAGGATGTGGGTGATAAGGAATCTACTGATACGGATCCAGAGTCTTGAAACACAAAGCTATTTACATATTGATAGAGCTAGATGCCATAGTGAACAGAGTGTAGGAGGTGGAATCAAGAGGACCTCAGGTCAAATCCTGCCTCACACACACGTGACCGAGGGTTTGTTGGAGCCAGCTTGAACTGATGAGTTGATCTCAATTTTCAGTGCAAGTATTTGTGTCTCAGAAATCAGCCACCACTACAAATGCGGGCTGGATTTGTTGTTTTCTGTCTTGTCTCAATTTAAAGTAATGGAGAAAATGTTGATAATATAAATTAAATTTAAAAGTGCATCCTGCCTGCCTCCTTTTGAGAGTTACTTGTCAAACATTTATCAGCATACCTCTGTGAGTGACATTAGTTAAGTCACTTGACTTGTATGTCAGTTTCCTCAATGTATCATCAGTAAGGCAAGATTCATGACCTTGAAGATGAACGTGAACATGCCTGTACAATTCAGAATTGCAAAGTATAAAAAACTCTCTAAAAGTATAACATTTATTTAGATACCAGAGTATGAACTCCCAAGACCAATGACTCCAATTCAATATAGCAGTAATTATATTCCAAAACCAGTGAGCCCACCTCAATGTAGCAACAAGGAAATTATAACACAGTACTATAGAAATGAACCAAGTCATCCTGTAACCTTCCCCCTTGCTAGGGCCTTCCTGTAAACAATCACTCATGAATCCTGTCTTCTTGTCTGCATCTTCTCCCATGGAAGCCCAAAGGTTTCTGAAAGCCTTTGCAGTTCTCAGAGTCCTTGCAGTCTCCTGGATCCTTTGTATTCTCAGTTTTCCAATCTCTTGGTGCTGTAGATTCTCAGTTCTTTGAACTCTGTGGTCTGCACTCTCTGCTCTACAGTCTCTCTCAATGCTGGCTGTCTCAATGTCTGCTCTTCAACACCCTCTTGATGTCTGCAGCCTCAGTGTTTTCTTTGTGCCTGCTTCTTAATTCTGCTTCTCTCACACTCTGGCTCTGTTTATATACAGTTCTAGCTGGCATCTGATTGGCTAGTACTCAGGTCTCTGATTGGCTGAATTCATGCACATCTGATTGGCTGGAACTCAGTGCACATACGATTTGCTACACCTCTCTTGACCCAATTAGCAAAAGGGTGTGGGCCTGTGGCTTTTTGAACCTAGTAAGTAAAGGGTGTAAGTGAAGGCTCTATTGAAAAGGCAGGGAAGATCTTTAATCACATTAACACTACATTCATCTATAAAATGAATCACATCCACCTCCTAAAGTTGTTGTGATGGCCAAATAAGATAAGAGGTAAAGTATTCTACAAACCTTAAAGTACTATATAGATGTTAAAACTTTTTGTTGTTATTGTTATTGATGCTCTAATTAGTATTAGTATTATAATATCCAATCACTCCCCACTTCAATAGAATATAAATCTTTTGAGACCAGGGGCTTTTAGTTGTGTCTCTGACCCCAGCACCTAGCATCTTGCCCTTACATATGATAAGTGCTCAGTTCATACTTGGTAGGTGCATAGCAAGTGCTTAATGGGATCTAGTGAGTTGTGTTTGCTTAGCTCCACAAGATGATCTGCAAGGTTGAATTGCTCCATTCCACCTCATCATGATTCTCACCAATGCTGGTGTCCTAGGGTTTCTGTCCCAATATACACATTCATTGTACCTTTATTCCTTCTCACCCCAGGAGGAAAAACTTCCTGATCATGGCTCTGCTCCTGACTAAGGATAAGGAGAATATGAATATGGGGGCAGAAATTAAAAGCATAGGAATCTCTTCTGGGAAAGCATGCTAGATTTATAGTCAGAGGACTATACTTTTGAACTAGGGAGGAAAAAAAAGAATTGGATGGATGAGTCTACTTCTTGATTTCCAAATGGCATTTCTAACATTATCCCAAACCTGGCCTGCTTTCAATTGTTATCTCAGTAGCTTATTTTTGTTATTGTTTGGTTAGAAATGTTGGTCTGTGTGTTCTGATTTATTATAATTCTCACACATCATCTGGAATCGTCTCCTGGAAGTGATGAATTATCACAGTCTTCATCATAAATGTAAAGTTGAAATAAATCAGGAATAGTTCTCAAAGCAGGGAAAGCCAAAAAATAAAGATGTGAGGGACAATCATCACTTCTCTTTTGGAAGTTGAATGAAATTCCATGATGGATAAGATGAAAATATCTCATGTTAGGTGCTTTACTTTGCCTTCATTTGCCTTCATTCAATGAGCCTTCGACCCCTCACAAATGACTTGGGGTTTAATTTTGAAGTACTGCATGGTGTCAAAACTGATTAGGATGCAGAGCATCTGTGTGGACTTTTTTTAGTGCACTAGTCATTCTAAAACTGCATACAAACAGCTCCTTCTAAAATCAGTATTTACAAATAACCCTTAGTCATTCAAGAACCAGTAAATTTCCCCCAGTTTTACAAGATAAGAAAAACAGAAACATGAATTTCAACTATAACCCTGGCCTACAAACTAACATTTTTTAAAGGTCTGGATTTTCAGTTCTCTATTCAGCAATGCTAAAACTTAATGAGGTTTTGGACTAGAAGAAGACCCACCTAAAATATATGTATAAGCTAAATTGAGGAAAATGGTTAAATATTTCATTGTCAGAATTTATCAGATAGGTAGCAAAAAAAAATATTACTGAGTATTTCAAAGATGAAATTATAGTGAAGTAGTCAGACAAAATAGACTATTTACAAGAACAAAATATTTCTTCCCATCATTAGCTGTGAATTGGTGCAACCTTTCGGGAAAACAGTTTGGGATTATGCAAATAAAGAGATGAAAATAGCCATATTTTTGACTCCGAGATTTGCTAGGCACATATGCCAATCAGGTCATGGATAAAAAGAAAGGTGCCATATATGCCAAAATAGTTATAGAAGTGGCTTTTATAGATAACAAAGAACTACAAACAAATTAAATGACCATAGATTGGGAAATCATGAATCATATGAGAGTAATGTGATATTACCGTGCTACAAGAAATATGACAATGAATACAGAGAAGTAAGGAAATATTTGCATGAATTGATTCAAAGTGAAATGAGTAGAGCCAGGAAAATAAGATAAACAGTAATGTAATTTGTAGAATAACCATCAAAAACAATGAGAACTCAACATTGGGAAATTACAAAGAATAAGCTTGGCCTTAAAGAAGAAATTTGAGAAGATCCTTCCCCCTCCACCTTTGCAGGTTCATCATCATCATCATCATCATCATCATCATCATCATCATCATCATCATCACCACAGTCACCATCATCATCATGAATTCATGAATCATTCCCCACTTCATAGAATTATATAAATATATCAAAAAGGCAAAGGAATGAAGAATTCATTTTTTGTTGTTAATGTTGTTGATTTGGTCTGGACCCGTGATTTAATTATTGTAGGAAACTTCTGGAGAAGAAATTGCCTTTATCAATGCATATGAGAAACCATCTCATTAAATTGTCTGGGGCATTGAAAGATTAAGTGAATTGCCCAGGATTACATAGTCAGTGTGTGAAAAAAAATAATTTTAAAAATTTCCCCAATCCTAGACAAATTTACTATTTGCTATAAAAATTAAATAATTTTTCATTTCATATGTTTCAAAGGTGTTCTCCAGTATAATAAAAGAGGATATCTTAGGAAGTTAGCAAAAATAAAATCATCACTAATCTCTGTCTACTAATTTGAAATCTGGAAATTAATTTTAAATATGCTGTAATACTTCATAAGATCCTTTTCTTAATTGGTATGGGTGCATCCTCCACCAACACAAACAAACTTGCTATTGCTCAAAAAATTATCACCTGACCTGTCACTTCAGAATGACTCTTAGAAATATACTAAATGGCCTTCACTGTTATATAATACCCTTTCCACATAGCCTTTCCAGTGTATTGATTTTTCTGATCTGTCAGTGGATCTAGGATGGAATTTTTCACTAAATAATCCTAGCATTTTTCATCTTGTTTTAGATCTGTGTCTCCAAATTCTGTAATGTTAGGTGGTATGGTGAATAAAATCTGCAAGAACTGGAGTCATGAAGATCTGGGTTAAAATCCTGCCCAAAATATTTGTTAGTTGTATGACCATGAACAACTCTCTGGAGGAAGAAATAAAACAAAATAATATTTATTTATTTAATATATTATTTATTATTATTAAAAAATAAATATTTTGAAGAACTACAAGCACTGTACTAAGAGCTTGAAAAATATTATCTCCTTCTATCTTTACAACAACCTTGGGAGGTAGACATTATTACTATCCAATTTTACAGTTGAAAAAACTGATGCCGACAGAATTTAAGTCAGTTGCCCGTTGTGATACCTGTCTCTAATTAGCTTAGATATCTTCAGCCTCAGTTTCTTCATCTGTAAAATGAAGACAATAATACCTACCACACAGGGTTGTTGTGAGAATCAAACGAGACAATGCATATAAAGTACATTGCAAACTTTGAAATACTAGATGTTAGTTATTGTTACTACAACTACTACTGAATATTTCTGCTTATATGGCCAATTACCATTTCTAACTCCACATATCCTAGTTGAAATGCATCATATTCTCTAAAACTAAACTGCCACTTCCAAGGAAGCAAAATATAATGAAAAGAGCTCTAGAGTTGAAATTGAAAAAGCAAGACTTGGATCCTGGTTCTAACACATTATTTATATGATTTAGGAAACATTTTACTTGTCTTACTAGAGAAATTATAGATTGAATGAGAGGGAGCAGACCAGATAAAATCTGAGTTCCCTTACATTGCTCATGTTCTATGATTTGTGAACTTTCATTTTTCCTATAATTATCAACAGTCTCCTGAATTATACAAACTAAGCATCTTGAAGTCTTTTGGGAGCACATCTCTTCCTTCAGTAAACCAAGTTCTTTCAATTTATTCTTTGAAAATGAAATTAATTTTGGTCTTTGCCCATGCATCTAGATTACTCTAATACTCCCAAATCACCTAACTTAATTCTCTTTCCCCTCTAATGATAATAATGTATATAACATGCTTTGCAAATCTCAAATTGCTACATGAATTGCCACTATTAGCACTACTTTCACTTTGTTACTCTTCTCAAAAACATTCTATGGCTATCCCTATCACTAACTTCCTAAGTAGACTAAAGTAATTTTGTGTTAACTGAGAAAATTGAATGAGGCCAATTTCTAAGGCACTTCCAATATTGTGTACTTCTATGTTTCTTTTGCCCAGTATTCAACAACACTAATCTTCCAGTCTAGTAAGGTATCTTATCACCCCTCCAATCTGCCATGATAACTCATACTTCTTTAGCTCTTTTCATATTATCTCTGTACTCCATCTCCCCCCCCCACTGGAAGCAGAGTGCTACCTTGACAAAGAGATAAAAAGTCAAGTAATTGTCTGGGGAAATGAGCAAACAGTTGAGAAAAATCAGACTATAGAATCTTACTTTGGTGACAAGGAAGATTAAAACATATAGCCAGAAGAAATCAACAAAGTCAAAGAGCCTACATAAAAAGCCTCCAAGAAAAATATGAACTGTTCTCAAGCCATGGAAGAGTTCAAAAAGGATTTTGAAAATCAAATAATAGAAGTAGAGGAGAAATTGGGAAGAGAAATCAGAGTGATGCAAGGAAATCGTGAAAAACAAGTCAACATCTTGCTCAAGGAGACCCATGTTATCTCTGGACTGCTTCCCCCTCTCCCATCCTTCAAAGTCTAGCTCAAAATTCCTACTTTTTATAAAGTTTTCATTGAGAATTCCAACCATCACTAGCATCCCTCTTCTATGAATAAATGAATGTAGGTATGAATGAATGAAAAATATTTATTAATTACCATGTGCCAGGCATGGTTCTAAGCAAGCAAGGAAGATTCCCTGCCTTATTATAACAGGAAAAGACAAATAAAATGAAGGAGAGTGGCCAGGGAGAACAATAATATTATATATGACACAGCTTAATGTTTAAATATATAGTGATATGCTATTTCATATTGTTCATTTTTGTTTATATTTGTCTTCCCTTTCTCAATATATTATGGGCCTCTTAAGGGCAGAAGGCACATCTTATATTTATGTTTTTACTTGGTTTACCACATAATATGGGTTTAATACTTTTCAATGATTAACTCATATAATATTATCTTCTACTTAATATATAACTGCTAAGTATTAAAATTATGATATAAAAAGACAAAAATTACAAATTTAACCCTTCTGTATAAAAGAAATGGGTTTGAGATGTTTTTGCCTAAGTCTCTTAAAATAAATAAGCAAACAAATATGTTTGTATGTATGTATGTATACACACATATAATATGCTTCTTGGACAAAGCAGATATATACCTGCTCAGAAATATTTTTGACTCATTGATGACATCAGCTGGTGCAGATTATAATCTATGAAAAATTTTTTACCTTGTGTTATTCTTGTTGATTTTTTTTCCATCTAACTTCCACTGAAGATCAAACCAATATATAAGATTTTTTCTTTCTGGTTCTTCTAATATTTCATGGATATCAACATAGCACTTGGTCTTTTCATTCTTTTTACATAATTGAACAACATCCTTTCCAATAATACCTTTTCTTGATGATCTTTTATACCTCTTTTTCATGAGTGCATCATAAATGATAATGTACTATATGCTATTTAGACCCATCATATAATTATTCATTTCCTTTTGAGTTGCTCACAATTTTTATCTTCTGATGTTGGGATATTTCATATAGCACCATAGGGAAAATGTTAATGTTAAGATGGACTTTGCCAGAAGAGAGTATCTTGGAACCATGGCACTGCACAGTGCCTGCATAGTGTCCCAAATGCCATCCAATCTACCCTTGTTCTTTTATTCAATGCTCAGCTTACTGTTCCTCTTTTGTGCTTCCCTAAGGTATATACTGATTGACTGACTCAATGGATTTCTTTTCAATCTACAAGCCATCACCTAGGCGATTTTTATCATTCATCCATTTGTTTTTTCTCATGTGAATTGCTAAATCAATCTCTAGAATGAATGTGCTTCTTCTTGAGAAAGCGCCGATACAATGTAATCCACTAGCAGAAACATTTTGAGAACTTCACAAACTATAAGGGAACTTCATGCACCATTTTCTGTTATATTAGCAAACCTCTTTAGTGAACAAATGTCTGCCTCCTTTATGCCTTACTTGATACTAAGATGGATGCTGAACTAAGCTATCTCTGTAGATGCATTTAACAAAGAATCTTTTATGGTCTTGAGATACACATACCACTACTTGGTCTGTTTCCAAAGATGACTGGAGAAAAAAGGGAAAAACTGTATATTCTAAAATGTTTATAGTAGCTCTGTTTGTGGCAGCAAAGAACTGAAAATTGCAGGGATGTCTGTGTAAGAGTAAGGCAATAATAACAATGCAGATGATAATTGTCAAAATGTCTATGTAGTTATGTATTGTAAAGTATACGAGACTCTCCACGTAGAAGGTAGAAGAACTAACTAAACCACTTATTCAGACATCAGAGAACCATATCCCACAAGCCATTTATCTTATCTACCAGAGCAGTAAAACATTCCATACATAATATCACAACATGGAGCTTCTCCATCCCAAAACCTCCCCGACCCCCTGCTGGGGTCTTCCCAAAGACAAACTTCGAGTACAGCTAAGTCAGCCTATTCAGTTCTAACTGTGATGAGGGTAGCCATTAGCAGCCATAACTGCGTTCAATCTGTCTCTCTCTCTCTCTCTCTCATCACTTCCTTTTCCTGTCAGGAAGCTCCTCCCATCACATGTAACTTAGGCTTCCTGTGACATAAGCAAGTCACACGGCCTATTAATGGGTGAGAAAGATCTTCAAATCTAAATTGCTACTACAACCCATCAATTGGAGAATGGCTGAACAAGTCGTGGTATATGATTGTGATGGAATACTATTGTGCTATAGAAAATAATGAGCTCGATGATCTCAGAAAAACATGGAAAGAGTTGCACAAAATAATGAAAAGTGAATAGGCAGAACCAAAAGAACATTGTATATAATAACAGCAATGTTGTTTTAAGAGCAAATAAGTTATTTTGACTATTATAAAAATACAAATTAACCAAAGAAGATATATGAAGAAAGATACTATCTACATCCAGAAAAAGAACTGATAAATAAAAGTCTGTATAGAGTAATTTTACATATATATACCTATTTGTATCCAATGGTAGACATCTCCAGGGTAGAAAGACAGAGGGAAGAAAAAGAAAAAAAATGTATATGATAACTTTGTTATATATGTAAAAGGATGAGCAAGTTGTACATAATAGATTTATAGTTTCATGTGCAATCATCTTATTTATTGTGCTATGTTATAGAAATGCTTGTTTTATTTCATAAATTAAAAATGATATAATTTTTAAGATATACGTATGCATTCACACACTGAAATATATAGACATACATTTCCCAAGATAGCTAATATGCATCCAAATTTGACAAAATCACAAGATTCAGTTGTTTTGATTTTTCAGAATTCATATAAATAGGTACATCATGTTGAACATGTAGAAATAACTGTTCCACCATTATTGGAACTATGGATGCACATCAAATGAAATTGAAAAAAAAAAAACTTTACCTTCCTTAAGAAACTATGGCATCCAAAGAAAAGGCAACACATAATTCCACCATGTTCTCCCCTGGTGAGTTCACAACCAGAGCATTTTGTGGTTATGGGTGCCATATTTCAGGAGTTTAACGATAAAATGGATCATGTTTAGATCAGAACAAATGAGAGGGATGGAGAGTAGTGAGGACTTAAAATTATTTCATGTAATATTAGATGAAAAAATGAGAATGTTTAGGCTGGAGGAGAAAACGGTTAAAAAAGAGGAAATGGTATCTGTCTTCAAATATTTAAAAGATAATCTCATACAAAAAAAAGATTAAACATATTGTACTTGGCCCTAGGTGATAAAACAAGAAATAAGGTGTAGGTGCCACATAGAGACAGATTTCAGCTTAACATAAAGAAACATTTCAAAAAACTAATACCTGTCCAAAAAGTGAAAGGCCTCTCTTAGGCTATAGTAAATTTCCTATCTCTGCCTCCATGGAACATTGTGTAAGTGTAAGCTGAGTAATAATTTATCTAGGATATAGTATGGGGCTTTCATGCTTCTGGAAAAGATGGATAAGATAAGCTCTAAGGTGCCTTTCAACTTTAAAGTTCCATGATTCTGTGGCATGATCAAAGATTTCGGACCCATTTAGTCCAAAAGCCTATGGACTGAGTTTCATGGGTTTTCCTCCTATTTTCCTTTGACTTGGCAAAGAAGCCAGTGCTGCAGCTCTGTCATTCAAAATGCCCTGACCATTGAATATTCTGCTCATTTCTTTTTGAAATGCTTCATCAGCTAAGTGCATCCATTCCATTTTATGTGCACCAGACCAGATGATTATTTTTCTCATCTTTTTCAAATGACAAGGGTAACAATTCTGACTATGCCTTGAAAATGCACATTTAGGGAGTTATATGATTGTGCATGAATATGTCTTATTTGTTTATCTCTGCCTAAGAAAATGAAAGAAAATCATACAGTGGTTATCCAGGACAAAAGGGAAATGCAGTAAAAAGTCAATTATCTGATATATTCAGAAAATTAGGTGTTCCAGTAAGAGAGGTTGCTATATGAACTTTAGCGTTTTAAGTACTAAAACATTTTAAAAAGCTCATTGTTTTTGATTAAATATTTCAAAGGTCTGTGATTTTCTCAAAATGGCTACCCTCCTCTAACACAGATTGCAAACTCTGTACTCTTAAGTAAATGTTTTCATAAATTGTTATAGTAGTAGCAGTAGTCAGCCCTTTGATGATAAGCCTTTCTACACTAGCTAACTAACCATTCTAGCAGAATGGGTGGATGAGAACAATTTATTCCAACAGCCATGAAGGCAGTGGAAACAGGTGCTGTGGGGTGCTTAAAGCTTAGTCAGGCATCAAAGATGCCAAGGTCATCCACTACATCCTAAGCCATTGTCAGTTGTCTTGATTTTTGTCCTAACACTGGAGTTCAATGACTCAGAGAGAGTGAGGCTGATGACTTTGTACAACTCTGCCTCACTCAAATCCAATTCTCACATGCGCATGTGCACGCACACACACACACACACACACATATACATATACATATACGTATATATATATTTATGTATGTATGTATATCAAGACATCACCCATGGTGCCATTGATCCTCTTTGAAAATAACAATAACAGCTAACTGTACTGTATTCATATACATTAACTGATTTTTTCAAGTCTCTCCTCACTCCAATCCATCCTCCGCTCAGTTACCAAATTGATCTCCCTAAAGCACAAGTTTGACCATGTCACTCCTCCCAGCACTACTCAATAAATTCTAATAGTACCTCCAGGACCAAATATAAAAATCATGTTTTTCTTTTAAAGCTCTTCACAAACAGACCCCTTCCTATCCTTCTAGTATTCCATCCATGTATTTATGATCTACCAACACTGACATTCTTCCTGTTCTTAATACATGACACTCCATTTCTCAACGTCTTTTCACTGACCTCCATGTCTGGAACACTGTTCATCCTACTCTGTCTCCTGTATTCCATGGTTTCTTTGAGACTCAGCTCAAATGCCACCTTCCGTAAGGGGCCCTTATAGTCATTTCCCCCACCCCAAATCTGACTTTTGCCTTCCATCTGAGATTACCTCCTATTTATACTGTATATAACCTGTATGTGTATGGTCATTTGTATGTTATCAACATGAGCACCTTGAGGGCAAGGACAGTGTTTTTACTTTTCTTTGTATCTCTGGCATCTTGTCACAGTGCCTGGCACAAAGCAAGCATTTAATAAATGATTGTTGATGATGATTTTGAAAAAAACCTGTCCTCCAATGCAGCATATCTGTAGGCCTGTACTTGACACCTTCCTATGTTTCTGAAGTCAGAGTTTCCACTCTACAAGCATGGCTTTTGATCCCCAAGGTCACATCTATGCCATTTATAGGCAATGGAAAAGCCTTTTTTAATGGAGATTTTGGAAAAAAAAAATTGTTCTAAAATGTATTAACTACTTCCTTGACTTAGTAAACAGCAAAATGAGTACAATGAAATCTGTTGATAATCATTATGAACAATCACTATTTTACTGTGCCATGTAAATATATGTCTGTATGAATGAATGAGTGAATAGTAAGGGATATGAGCTTGGATTTATACTGATTCCAGGAATATCGTGTAAATTGATTTCTTGAAAATAAATATCTTGGGAGCACAGATGTTAAAGGTACCTGGGAGGTTATCTTATCTATCTCTTCATTTATAGATAAGGAAACTTGAGACCACTTGAGATTAAGTGACCCATCCAAGATTACAAGTGAAGAAAGTGGCAGAGCCAGGATTTGAACTCAAGTCTCATTATCCCAAGTATGGCCCTCTAACTTCGATTCTCTTTCTACTACCCTAGGCTGCCTCCCTGATGTCTTACTTGTATACCTGGTCATTTTTCATATGGCATGGTTTCAAGATCTCTCATCATTCCAGTTACCTGCATATAGATATCCTATAGATTGATGATGTTCTTTTAAAACTTTTATGTCTAGAATACTCTAAGTAGAATCTTAGGATCTAATATTCAGATGGGAAGAAAAATACATCTTTATTTTAGTATGATGGGTTCACTTCATAATCCTATGTATTTATTTTATGTATTTAAAAACATTTTAAAAGGATTCCATGATATAGAAAGGTTTAAGAACCCTTGCTTTAAACAAACGTTTCCATTAACCTAGATAATCTAAGTACACATTATAGGTTTTAATATTCAACACAATATCAACATTGTTGGTTTATTGTGGTTGTCAACTAAACCTCCCTTGTATAAAATAAGCTTTGTCCTCTTTAATGTACTTATACTAAAGTAGTTAAATCATAGCAACTTTTTGAACTAAAATGAAGAAATTTCTCTGCATCTAAAAACTGTTAAATTTCATTTGGTGGATTTCCTCCCATTTCAGCATATTAAAACTAATTTAAATCTTGATTCTGTCATTCTCTGTGTTAGCTTTTCCTTGCAGGTTTTTTTTTATCTACAGATTTGTTAAATATCCCTTCTGAAGTTTAATCAAAGCTACTAAAGAAGATTCTGAACAGGATAGTAACAGAACCAGAGTTTTGTAACATGCCAATAAAGGCTTCATTCCAGGTTAAAATTAATAAAGCTTTTGTTAGGAGCATACAATCTTTGGACACGTGAATTTGCCTAAAGGAACTAAGTCCACACATTTAATCATCTTCTATTCTGCACTTTAATTCTTTCTTTAATGATGTATGTTATGGCCTTTCTGCCATCTGAAGATTATTCCCCTTGGTGAAAAACATGGAAACAAAAGAGGAAATGAGAAGTTTGGTACAGCTCTCTTTTCCATTTATTGCCTCATAACATTATACTATCTACCCTAAATGGTAATTCTATCTTTTTATTGTTTACCTTCTTGTTCCAAATATATCTGACAACATTTGTTTCTTTTCCTGTTAGCATTTCATGACTGTGGAAAATACAACTAAAACAGTCTCAATACAATAGCATAATAGCCCTTACATCTTTTATGTATATCCTTTTAAAATCTAAACTTAATACAGGTTGCTAACTACGTAGCCATGTTGTTTGTTTTAGACATCTCTCTTGATTTTCAACCTTGGAATTATTCACAGTGGCACTGTCAGAATTTTCACACCAATTGTGTAACAAGTTATTGCCATATATTGTCAGAATTACATTTCTGAGGGCACTTCAATCCCTCTCAATCAATATTCCCTTTCAAAGTCTCTGTATAATCCTGTTCATTTTTTTTCTGAATTTTAAAAATCTGTTTTGCTGAATCACTCAATGCAAACAAAAGGCAAACTCTTCAAGGGCACTTGTTGAACTAAGTGCTAAGGAGCCCATTTTGCCTTTCCGACACACTGGGAGAACTTAGAGAAAAAAATTTGGTACAAGATGGATACAGAGAAGTCACCTTTCTTAACAGATTTTTTGACTTGGCAGATAGGTTTAAAGTAGTGTGTGTGTGTGTGCGTGTGTGTGTGTGTGTGTGTGACAAAGAGAGAGAGAGATCCTATATATCCTATATATACATATATAGATATATAGATATATATTACTTTAAGCCTCACTAAATGTATAATATATACACAATATATACATATTTATTCACATACACACACAGAAATGCACATGTATACACACATACACATGCATATATTCACATATACATGTCTAAGACTAGATTTGAACACAGATCTTCCTGACTCTTGGTTGCTTCCTCTTAGCAAAAAACTGGAAGCAAACCAGAGTAATATCCCCAATTAAGTGCCACAGGGTTCTGAACTTGATTCCACTTTGGTCAAAATTCCTATCAATGGTTTGGATGGATTATGCATGTTATGCTATTCATGTTTTCAGACGACGTGAATGGCTACTAAAATTGACACAGAAAATAATGTTGACAGGGTAGTAAAAATATGCCAAGACTAATAAAATGTAACATAACACAAACAAATGAAATTTTAAAAGTCAATTTCTTATGTACAAGATGGAGGAAGTATAATTGGAAAACAGTTCATGGGGGAATAGCTCAGAGGTTTTTAGAAGAATGCAAACTCATTATTAATGAAATGTATACTGTGGCAAGCAAAAAAGCTAACATTATCCCCATTACATGAATAGAAGTAGAGCATCCAGTACCTTGGAAGTTATAGTCTTACTGCATTCTGCCCTGGTTAACCCCATCTAGAATATTGTGTTCAACTCGGGGCACTACATTTTAGAAATTACATTAACAAATGAAAGCATATCTGGAAGAGGGCCACATCAGGACATTCAGAGGGAATCAAAATTATGTCACAAAAGAATGAACTAAAGGAATAGAGGTTAGCCTGGAGGAGGGAAAACTTTGGGGGTAGTTATTGTTAGGGATTTGAAGACTGGTATCATATGGTTATTTGTTACTTTAAAAAATATTACTCCATTGAGCTTTGATTTCTAGATGCCAGTAAGTCTCTTAACAAATCCAGTGAAAACTTTCTGATAGTGTTATACACAATGTCTCTTGCCTGGAGGAGAACAAGACATTTGGTATTATTTTCATTGATTGGTTCAATTTGACATCTAGATTCAAGTACGAAACCATTACTCTTTAATCTTTCCTTTTCATATGGCAGGTTTTAAAGTTTATTGAAACTAAACAAAATACTGATATCATTTAAGAAAGAATCTAAGAGATGAAGGAGCTACCTAATGTGGTTTTGGAAATGTCAAATAGTATGATGTCATTCATACACATATTATACAGTAATTAGATTAATGAGATATTTAAACATTATTGGAACAATAATAAAGTGCTTTATTATTGAAATTATTATAGTATTACATTACCATAATTTTAATTAATTAGATCAAACTTAAGTTATTATATTACTATAATTTTTACTACCCAAGGTCTATTTCAAGTTTAATCTATCCGTGAATATTCTCTCCTTATCATACAATAATATAGTATCTATGCCCAGACATGACTCTCACAGTAGCAAAGGGAAGAGACTTTTCTGCACATTTATAAAGTAAAACTATAAGCCCCATTTGCCTTTAGTCTTGAATCCCAGGCATTATTGTAGAAACCCAGCTCCCAAATCACTTGAAACCATGTAATTCTTATTTGTAGACAATATTTGGAGTTGGAATCTCACTTGAAAAATTCCATCCTGAAATCTCAGTAGGCATTTTTTTCCCATCTTAAGGAAAAAATAAAATACTTAGACTTCATCCACAAAGCACAATTCAAAGATTATGGAAGATAATTTGTTCAATGAAGACAATCAATTAAAATAATTTGACACAAACAGCAGCATCGCAGCCTGAATTGATCAGATTGGCTGTTTTCATTTATCCACTCTTTTTGACTTAAACTCATGGCTACAAATTCAGAAGTTCCCACTTGCTTCTGAAGCTATAGCTAGAAAATAAGTTTTTACTCTTTCATAGATTGTAGTGGTGTAACGATAATGTTACTAGCAGCTGCTGTGGAGGTGTAAGATCAGCAATAAGACCAACAACACCAGAACACAGGATGGCTGCTAGCACAAGTTCTTTGATCTGCTTTTCTAAGGAAAGCAACTTTAAGAGGTTTACAATCTCACTTTAATTAAACATACATATATCATTCACTTAGTGCAGGGGAAAATGTCAGCACCCTGAACTTCAGAGAAAACACAAAGAGAAATTACATAAACAGAGCAAATAACACAAATCAGCAGACAGGGCTTCTGTCTGTCCATAGCAATACATACATAGTTACCAGAGAGAAAAGCACCAACATCTGGGTTTTCAAAGCCGGGGCCCTCCTTAACAACTAACCAGAATCTCATCTGGCGTGATCCCCTGAAAACTCTTCCCATGAGTGAGTCCTCAAGCAAAATGCTAACCTCAGAGTATATATACACTTCTTCAGGGTCAGCCCACAAAGATGTGTCACAACTATGGGACCCCAACTCATGTAACTTAGACTTTCTTATGACTTAAGCAGGTCCTCAAAGACTCTTGATTAATCAAAGACTCTTGATTCAAACAAAGGTAAGTCTTAATCAAAGGAACTTGATTACGTTAGTGCTGAGAAGAGCTATAACTACAAAAGAAAAAAGAACAAAATGAAAAGTCCCACTTTGCTTGGCACTACAAATGGTCACCTTCAAAACTGCCTATTTTCTGTGTAACAATAAGGATTTATGGGGCGGAGTCAAAAATGGCAGCTGAAAAGTAGGGGCTAGAACTGCAGAACCAATGAAATAGCAGAGGGAAGCAGGAATCTAGCCCAGGACAGCCTGGATGGTCGCTGGGTAAGGTCTATCACAAGAAGCTGGGAGCAGAGTGGAGCGGAGCCCAGCGTGGGCTGTGCCCCGACCAACCAGAACTTGAGCCAGGCAGAATAGGCCTTAGCACCCTGAATCAGTGAGCTGTGGCAGATACCAAACTTCTGAACCCACAAACACCAAAGACAAGAGAGAAGGTTATTGGGAAAAAACTGAGGGGACAGAGTGAAAGGAGTTCATGTTTTATGGCAACCACCCCGGGGGCAGTGGAGGTGGTGCAGCTACAGAACCAGGTGGGAGGAATTAAGCGGCAGATCTGAGCCTGCTCAGACTGCATTTGCCGTCTGGGTTGGCAATTCTTTGGGGGAGGAGGATCCTTGGTGTGGCAGAGCTTACTGTGTAGTAATAGCTCTGAAAACAACATCACAGCCCCTCAAGCTTGGGACAAAGTACTCTATACTCTACAAGCAGTCATACCCTGATGAAAAACTCAAGGGTCAAGTAGTTGGCTGAGAACATGGCCAGGCAGCGAAAATGGACTCAGATTCAGACTCGGATTTTGGAATCTTTGGTGACAAAGAAGACCAAAACATACAGCCAGAAGAAGTCAGCAAAGTCAAAGAGTCTACATCAAAATCCTCCAAGAAAATCATGAACTGGTGTCTGGCCATGGAAGAGCTCAAAAAGGATTTGGAAAAGCAAGTTAGAGAAGTAAAGGAAAAATTGAGAAGAGAAATGAGAGTGATGCAAGAAAACCATGTAAAACAAGTCAATGATTTGTTAAAGGAGACCCAAAATAATACTGAAGAAAATAACACCTTAAAAGTAGACTAACTTAAATTGCAAAAGAGCTACAAAAAGCCAATGAGGATAAGAATGCCTTGAAAGGCAAAATTAGCCAAATGGAAAAGGAGGTCCAAAATACCACTGAAGAAAAAACTACCTTAAAAATTAGATTGGATCACCTACGCAGCAAAACTGAGTATCATGCTCCAAGGCAGAATATGGATTTTCAATAAAATAGAGGACTTTCAAGCTTTCTCAGTGAAAAGACCAGAGCTGAATAGAAAATTTGACTTTCAAACACAAGAATCAAGAGAAGCATGAAAAGGTAATCAAGAAAAAGAACAAGAAAAAAGAAATTACATGGGACTTACTAAAGTTGAACTGTTTACATTCCTTTATGGAAAGATGATATGTATAATTCATGAGACCTCAGTATTAGGGTAGCTGAAGGGAATATGCATATATATATATATATATATATATGTATATGTATGTATATATATATATGTTTATGTATATATATGTATATGTGA
>CM053623.1:256385973-256404715 GCA_028646595.1 Phalanger gymnotis
GATTTGACCTGAAGAAGGAATACCATACATACTCAATTGGGTATCTTAGCCCACAGGAAAGAAGGAGGAAGAAGATAAAAAAGAGGGGATGATAGAATGGAGGGCAGATGGGGATAGAGGTAATCAAAAACAAACACTTTCGAAAAGGGATAGGGTCAAGGGAGAAAATTCAATAAAGGGGCATTGGTTAGGAAGAAGCAAAATATAGTTAGTCTTTCACAACATGAGTATTGTGGAAGGGTTATACATAATGATATGCATGTGACCCATGTTGAATTGCTTGACTTCTTATGGAGGGAGGGTGGGTGGGGAGGGAAGAAGGGAGAGAATTTGGAACTCAAAGTTTTCAAAGCAGATATTCAAAAAAAAGTTTTTGCATGGAACTAGGCAATAAGACATGCAGACAATAGAGCATAGAAATCTATCTTGCCCTACGAGAAAGTAAGGGAGAAGGGTATGGGGGGGAGTGGGGTGACAGAAGCAGGGGCTGACTGGGGAACAGGACAGTCAGAATATATGCCATCTTGGAGTGGGTGGGAGGGTAGAAACAGGGAGAAAATTTATAATTCAAACTCTTGTGAAAATCAGTGCTGAAAACTAAAAATATTAAATAAATAAATAAAATGAATATATGAAAAAACCAATATGGATTTATGGAGTATTAACTTTAGATATGCAAAAATATAAGGTAAATTAAGAAATATAGACTTTATTTGTCAACAAAGGCAGCTGAGCTATGGAGGCACTGAGTAGCTGCTACAACAAATAGCCTTGAAAATTTCATTAGGTTCTCTAACTCTGATGCTTTCTAAGCAGGAGATAAAACCAAATTCTAAAACCATAGCTTCAAAGCTGTTGTTTCTTAAGGTTAGCTCATCCTAGTGCTTTTGTAGAGGCATTTATGTTACAAAAAGGAAAAGATAAAGAGCCAGGGGAAAACTATTAATGGTAGGGTTTGGGTTGGCTTTGGGGATCTGTTATTCCTGTGTACCCACCATATTGTACATCTGTTTAAAAAAGTTGTTTCCCAAGCTCTCAACTTCGCCTTATAATGAATTTGTGGGATTTCCAAAAATTGTTAGACCTCAAAAACATCAGTTTAGCTCCTATCAGAGTGGTCTTTTTTCCTATAGGCAAATTTAGAGAGGTATTAAAAGTTCTATGTTCAAATTTCATGTAATTTTCTTAAGGTTAAAACCAATTATAGTATTTTTGGAGGCAATTATGCAGCTACCCTGTGTAATGAGATATGAAAATTGAATAATTCACAAATGAATATTGCATATGACCATTGCTCATACAAGAAGCCAATCTTTTAAATATGAAACTTCAGAGGACATTTCATACTACAATCCACCAATAGGACACTAGAGAGTTAATTGATAATTACAAAGTACAAAACATTTATCATCTTATAAGGGTCTCCATACTGCAAACTTAGTTTAATAACTTTTTTTCTAAATTGAAAGGCTTTTTGAATTTGACATTTTGATTACAGTTATTTTTATACATTAATCTAATTTAATCATACATAAATGTATTTGAAGTTGCATATTACTTAGAGAAAAGCAATCAGAGAAATCATTTATATACTGCAGACCAGCTGCCTTGCTGCCTGCACCAAAGATTAAGCCCTACAAAACTTAAGCCGTTCAGATCTAGGACTTAACCCTGGTGCCTCAGGGTCCAGATTGGTAATTGCCTCAAGAGTACCCCACTATATCCAGATGGATGCTCCAACTCTTTACTTTCTTGCCATTTTTTTGGAAGTCAACTAGACACCAGACTTAACCCTTTCATCTTCAGAACTCCTGCCCTGGAGATAGAAGGTACTGATTGATGAATACCTCCTTATGTCAAGCTGGCTTCCAGCCATGATTCACCTTATTCCCTCACCATCTTCTGACTTACTGTCTTGCTACCACACAAGTAGTCCATATGTACACACACACACACACACACACACACACACACACCTTTTTCAATTCTAAACTTATAATCAAATAAATACTTACACTTCTGCTGGAAAGGCTACTTCAATCTATTTTTTTTTTCTGGAAAGGATTCTGTTATGCTCCCATTTACCCTCCTCATAACTTTGCAAACCAAAATATGCTTCAATGGCCACCAGTGCATTATATGTGTAACTTTATCTATCAGAATGAGAACTCCTTCAGGGCGCAGTTTGTCTTTGCTTTTTATTTTATATACCCAGCTCTTTGCACAGGTCTTGACACATACTAAGCCTTTAATAAATATATTTTCATTCATTCAACCTGATGGCTGCCTTCAAGTATTTGAAAAACTATCCAGTGGAATAAGGAGTGGAGTTAGCCTTCTTAGCAGCAAAGAGAAGAACAAGGAGTAGTTGGCGAGAATTTCAGAAATACAAATTTAAGCTTGATGGAAGAAAAAAAAAGACTTCCTAACTATTAGAGCTATTGACAAGTGAAAGAGGAGGCCTCAAGAGACAGTGGAATTGCCCTCACTTGAGATCTGCACACAGAAGCTTTACTCACTTGTTGGGGATGTGGTAGAAAGATTTTCTTCTTGAGCAATGAGGTAAAACTGGCTCGTCTCTGAGGTTCCTTCCAGCTCTAAGGTTCAGTGATCCTTGAGCTACAGTCTTTTTTAGCTGCCTGACTCCAGAAAAGACAAGGATTTCAAAAAGTAGGAAGCTAAGTTTTATATGAACCTCCAAAAATGTTCCGAATCAAGATGAGAGAGGTTGGTTGGTTGCTGTCCTTCATTCTTAAAGAGGACCGAAATGCCATCACTATGCTAGAGCCAAGTTTCAATGTGTTCAACTGTGGCTGATCAGACCAACATCGGCTCAGCATGCTCTGCCATACATCAGTATAAATAGTCCATGTGAACATTTGGGGTGGATATTCTAAATTTGCACATCCTACATTTCCTTTGAGCTATTTTAATTCTGCTTTGCTGTACTATGAAGGCAGAATTTATGATTTCAAAGAGAATTATATATATATATATATATATATATATATATATATATATGTGTGTGTATGTATGTATGTATATGTCTGAACAGTTCAGAACCGCAGGATATAAGGAATTCTTTAAGTAGAAGGCAGAAGAATTAAAGCATTTATTCAGGCTCCAGAGTAACAGACCCACTAACCAGCCTCCCCATTTTAATGTTTTGATCAAAAGCTTCCAGGCCCAATAAGTCTACCTCACAAGAGTAACCAGGAGGCCACAGAAAAACATGATGGTATTAAACCAAATCATATTCATGCTTCCCCTCTCTGGTAAGAAGATTTCCCACTGGCCTCAAGTCCTTGCTCAGCACTCCTCGGTCCACACATGGGTAGGCCCTGCTTCCGGGTCAGCTCTGCTTCCGCAGCTCCTGCTTCAGCTTCGGCCTTATCCTCAGCCTCAGCTGCAGCTGTCTCTGACTCCAACAGAAAATCAATCTTCAAGCTGTCTTCTCTCCTCCCATAGAGCCTTTGACGTCATCAAGCATCGTCTGAATGACCAGAGCTTATTGGTTCTTGAGTTGGTCCCTCCCCTTAAGACCCTGGGAGGCTCACATCCACATAGATTAGGTCAACACCTAATAAGGCATGGCTCTGGAGTTAACACCTCCCCTTAGCCAGCCCCACCTTGGGCCCCACCTCAGTCATCAATCCACACCCAGATAGGCTCCACATCCAACAGTGCTCTCGGCCTGGGGCTTAGCACCCAGCAAGACTTAATGAAGCACAATGAGCCACTCAAAGAAA
This sequence comes from Phalanger gymnotis, assembly GCA_028646595.1. Lineage (NCBI taxonomy): Eukaryota > Metazoa > Chordata > Mammalia > Diprotodontia > Phalangeridae > Phalanger > Phalanger gymnotis. The sequence continues at coordinate 256,389,723 of CM053623.1, forward strand.
ACAAAGGCCATTTTGCTAACCAACACATTTGCTTACAGAGCATAGCGCCTTCTCTGATGTCATGCTGAGCAATCCTGTGCCAGTCTCTCCCATGTCACACAATCAATTCCAAAGTTCTTGGGAGAGACCTTGTCAAGAAGGTTTCCTCTGACTAAAATTTATTTTCGATGTTTTTAAAAGAGAGAGAAAAGTAGCGCCAAGTAAATCCAAGAGTGAAATTATGGTGTGGTTAAAATAAAAAATAAAAAAAAAAACTTCTGAATTGAGTGGCAGAAGACCTGGCTTCAAATCCTGACTAGGTAATTAGTTATTCATGTGGCAAGGGAGAGTCATTTGTCTTCTCTTCATGTATCCCCATTTCCTCATCTATGAAGTGAGGGGAGTTGAAATAAAGGACCCCTGAGGTCTCCATCAGTTTTAAAATAATCATCCTAAAATCTTCAATTTGATGAGTTTTCAGAGAGGTGAGTCTATTTAGGACTTTGCATTCAGTGGGATATGCAGAGGGGTGAGTGATTACCATGCCCAGTAGTACTATCTTGAGACAACTGAGGACTTCTGCTGAAGGTTGTGATCAAACCTCACTGATGATTGGAACTATGTCTCAGCATTTAAAAGCTGGTTTCTGGGTCAGTCACCCCGTTATACTGTACCCATGAACAGAAGCTGCTTCTTTTTCTGGGAGTAGCCAGAGCAGACAATGATCCCACTCTTCTAGGATTGCCTAAACAACTCTGATATGCTTAAGGTTTAAATTGCTCCAAGTTCTAGTTAGAAATGGCTGAAACTCAAAAGCAAGCTTGTTGATGTTTATAATTCCACACTCTTTATCCTGAGTTAATTTTTAGAAGCAGCACTTTTGCTACTAGTCTATCCTCCTTAATCCCATTACCCCACAAACTGCATGACACCTGTCACAGCAGACCCTTTGTCTGAAGATACTATGTAAACCAAGGTCCCAAGGAGCTCTGGGATTTTGATCAGGAAACACATCGCACTCTTCTGGGAAACCACCCACAGCACATTTATTTCAGTTAATTATTTACAATTCCCATGTCCTTGACTTGGGTGATAGATAGATGGATTTCATTTCTTCAGGTCCTCGACAATCAACTATTTTGTAGATGATCAGTCAACTTATTAAACTTCTATGTACCAGGCACTGAGATAAGTACTGAGGATACAAAAAGAGCCAAAGGGCACAGCATAGAGGGTGTTCATAAAGTGTTTGCTTCTCCAGAGGACTTTATAAAGACTGCCTAGTTTATATATGAAACTTTCAATATAAACTGAGTGTAGTTGAAACTTTCCAACTTTTATAAAACCTGTTGTATCTAGTACATGCCTTATGAATATTGATTGATGTACAGAATGCAAACATTTAGCTAAATCCAAAGTAGCTGTCTATTTACAATGGTACTTTGTCGGTCTAACTTTAGCTTTCCTTAAAACAATTTGCAATGCTACACGCAAACAGTACTATTTTTTTAATATAAAAGATGTAAAAATCATTTAACATAATAATATCCTATATCTCCCTAACAAATCAGGTGCTGGTTGGAAGGTCAGGATATATGATGTTCTTACCATTTTGTTGTCCAGGTTTTGAAATCTCACACTAGCCATCTTGACTTTTGTCACTCCTGTGCTTTTAGGGACAACATATTTCTTTTCAATTTTGTCTTCCTTTATGCCTTTATGCCACCACTGCCCATTTCCACAATTTGTTTTCTGTAACCTACTATGAATCCTGAAGAATTTTTTTTTTATGAACTGACCCCTCTCTACCATCTCAAACAAGCATATAAAATCTTTTCAGATTTCTCCAAATTTTCATTATTAATAACTTGAGACAATTAAACCAAAAAAGTCACTAATCTATATGCACACTGTGGTCCATTGTTACCTACTTACTATGCATAAATTTCAGAGAAGTCAGACACTAAAAAAGAGTTATAGGCATATATGCATATGTATGTACATAATTATAATATAATGAACTATATTAACATAGTACATAATATACTATATTAATATTAATTAATATTATAAAATATAATTATGATAGATAATAACATTATATAGAATATAACTATGTTATATATACTAATATGTTGTATAAATATTACATTGACTTATCATATACCATATTAATATTATATATTATAATATGTACGTATGTGTATATATATAATTAGTGATGCTTTTGTAGTAGGAAAATCTGTAAGCCAAGTTGATGCCTATCAACTGAGATATGATAAACAATTTATGGCACATGAATATGATGAAATGGGATTGTAACATAGGAAATAATGAATGTAGAATGAGTATTGATTTTGGAGTTAGAAAACAGAGCTCAAATCCTGTCTCTGATACTCACTACATTTGCGACATTGGGCGAGTCACTTAATTTTGTTGGGCCTAAATCCCCTGATCCAAAAATAAGGGGGCTAGGGTAGAGGGCCTTTTAGATTCCTCCTAACTCTGGATCTCTGATCTATGAATTCAGAAAAAAACTTGACAATAACAAAATGAATCAGGACTTGAGTCCTAGTTTACCAGTTTACTTGTTAGCAAGGAAAGCAACGGTTTAGGTAAAAACCATGAGTTATCTACCCAAAGGATAACAGAACAATCTTTACAAAGTATTGTGATTGATTTTGGTTACATAGGGTGAGGGAATAGACTTTATGCTTGAATAGTGAGGAAAAAGTATATTCAAGCCGAATTATTTAAATAAGAAAACAGAATACTGTATTGTGTACTTTCAAGCTAAGAAGCACAACTTGGTAGTTGAAGACAAAATGGAGTCATTATTGTGGAGTATGTAGAGTCATGTACTCTTCAATAATTTACATGAACAAGGAGGCAGAGTCAAGATGGTGGAGTAAAGGCAGGGACTTGCCTGAGCTCTCCCCCAAATCACTCCAAACGCCCTTAAAAATATGACTCTAAATAAATTCTAGAGCAGCAGGAACCACAAAAAAATGGAGTGAAACAAATTTCTAACCCAAGAGAACTTGGAAGGTCAGCAGGAAATGTCTCTTGCACCAGAGTGAGAGAGGAGCATAGTCCAGTATAGACCGCAGGCCCCAGCAAACCCAGATCAGGCCTTGAGGCCACTGAATCAGTGGCAGCAGTGGTGGTTTCCAGACCTCTCATCCACGGATAGCAAATACAACTTAGAAGGTCAGTAGGAAACATCTGTCACATCTGGGTGAGAGTAGAGTACAGGCCATGCCAGCACAGGCCCAGCCCCAGCAAACCAGGAAAAGGCATTGAGAGTGACTGAATCAGTAGCAGTAGCTACAATGGCTGTTTCAGGAACTCTCAGCATACAGATGGTAAGAGGATCTAAGAGCTGATCATAAAGAGATTACAGGGGTCATTTTGCAAGTATTGAGGCAAGACTGTTTCTTTACCCATTCTCAGATCTGCATCACAGTCATGGGCAAGAGGCCCAGGGCAAAGAGGAGCACTGGCATAGCAGAGCTTGTGGCCACAGTGGAGAGGGGACCCTCCTTTGATTTCCAGGGCAAAAAAGAGGGCTTGTCATTGCTCACAAAACAGAGCATAGGCTAGGAGAGTAGTAAACATCTCTCATTGGATCATACCACCTTGGAAGAACTTAAAACTTATAAGTCTCTAAAAGCATTTATGAAAACAGTTGCATAAAACTCTTGAAGTTAGGACAGTGAGGCCTCCACCCTGGAAATAGAGTCCTACTTTATCAAAAGGTTAAAAGTTAACTAATAGGCTGGAAAAATGAGAAAATAATGGGAAATCTCTATTGGTAACAAGAAAGATTAAAACACACAACCAGAAGAAGACCACAAAGTCAAAGTTCCTACATCCAAAGACTCCAAGAAATATATGAATTGGTCTCAGGCCATGGAAGAGATCAGAAAGGATGTTGAAAATCAGGTAAGAAATGTAGAGGAAAACTTGGGAAGAAAAATGAGAGTGATACAAGAAAATCATGAAAAATGAGTCAACAGCTTGCTAAAGGAGACCTCCCCCAAAATATAGAAGAAAATAACACCTTAAAAATAGACTAAGCCAAATGGCAAAAGAGGTCCAAAAAGCCAATGGGAAGAAGAATGCCTTACAAAGCAGAATTGGACAAATTGAAAAGGAGATCCAAAAGCTCACTGAAGAAAATAATTCTTTATAAATTATGATGGAGAAAATGGAAGTTAATGACTTTGTGAGAAATCAAGAAACAATAAAACAAAACCAAAAGAATGAAAAATAAAAGACAATGTGAAATATCTCAGTGGAAAGACAATTGGCCTGGAAAATAGGTCCAAGAGAGATAATTTTAAAAATTTTGGGCCTTCTGAAAGACAAGACTTTTTTAAAAAAGAGCTTAGACATCATATTTCAAGAAATTATCAAGGAAAACTGCCCTGATATTCTAGAATCAGAAGGTAAAATAGGAATTGAATGAATACTTATCACCTCCTGAAAGAGATCCCAAAATGAAAACTGCCAGGAAGATTATATCTAAATTCCATAGTTCCCAGGACAAAGAGAAAATATCACAAGCAGCCAGAAAGAAACAATTTGAGTATCATGGAGCCAAGGTCAGGATAACACAAGATTTAGCAACTTCTACATTAAAGGATCAGAAGGCTTGGAATATGACATTCCAGAGGGCAAAGGAGCTAGGATTACATCCAAGAATCACCTACTCAGAAAACTGAGCACAATCCTTCAGGGGAAAAAATGGATACTCAATGAGATAAAGGATTTTCAAGCATTCTTGATGAAAAACAATTGCTGAATAGAAAATTTGACTTTCAAATACAAAACTCAAGAGAAGCATAAAAAAAGTAAACAGTAAAGGACAATCATAAGGGACTTAATAAGTTTAAATTATTTATATTCCTACATGGGAAGATGATATTTGTAACTCATAAGAACTTCCTTAGGTTAGTTAAAAGGAGTATATAAAGACAGAAAGCACAAGTATAAATTGAATATGAAGGAATGATACCTAAAATATAAAATTAAGGGGTGAAAGAGGAATGTACTGGGAGAAAGCAAAAAGAGAGAGAGGGAATGGGGTAAATTTTATCTGATAAAAGGGTCATGAAAGAGCTCTGACAGTGGAGGAGAAGAGGGGGGAGTTGAGGGGGAGTAATTGAACCTTACTCTCATGAGAATTCTTTCAAAGAAGGAATAACATACATACTCAATTGGGTATAGAAATCTATCTTACTCTACAGAAAAGTAGGTGGGGAATGGGATAAGGGAAGGGGGGTGATAGAAGGGAGGGCAGATTGGGGCAAGGGGTAGTCAGGAGCAAAACATTTTTGAGGAGGGACAGCATGAAAGGAGAGAGAGAATAGAATAAATAGGAGAATGGGATGGAGGGAAATACAGTTAGCAATAGTAACTGTGAAAATAACTTGAAGCAAGTTTCTCTGATAAAGGCCCCATTTCTCCAACATATGGAGAAGTGGTTCAAATTTATAAAAATAAGAGTCATTCCCCAAATGATAATTGATCAAAAGATATGATCAGTTTTCAGATGAAGTATTCAAAGGTATCTATAGCCATATGAAAAGATACTCTAACTCACTATTGATTGGAGAAATACAAATTAAGACAGTTCTTATTTATTATCTCATATCTATTAAATGGCTAATAGGACAGAAAACATAAATGACAAATATTGGAAGGGATGTGGGAAAATGAAACTTTAATGCATTGTTGATGAAGTTGTGAACCGATTCAAACCATCCTGTAGAGCAAATCTGAACTATGCCCCAAAGGCTGTAAAACCACACATACCCTTTGACCTAACAATACCACTATTAGATCTGCACCCCAAAAGAGAGAAAGAAGAAAAATAAGAAGGACCAATATGTACAAAAATGTTTATAGCAGCTCTTTTCTGGGGGTAAAGAATTAGGAGTTAAGGGGAAGCCCATCAGTTGGGAAATGACTGAACAAGTTATGGTATGTGATCATGATGTAATACTATTGTACTCTAAGAAATGACGAGCAGTATGCTCTCAGAATAACCTGGAAAGACTTGCATAGGCTGATGCACAGTGAAATATACAGTGTACAAAGTAACATTAATGTTGTAAGATGATGGGCTATGAAGGACTTAGCTATTCTCAGCAATGCAATTATACAAGATAGCCCCGAAGAACTTAGGATGAAAAATGCTATCCATCCCCAGAGAAAGAGTTGATGGTGTCAGAATACAGATTAAAGTATACTTTTTTTTACTTCATCTTTCTTGAGTTTTTTTTTTTGTATGTTTTCTTTTACAACATGACCATTATGGATATGTTTTGCAAGACTACACATGTATAACCTATATCAAATTGCTTGTCATCTCAATAAGGTGGGTGGGAGGACAGGAGGAAGAGAGAGAATTTGAAACTCAAAAGTTTTAGAAATGAATATTGAAAAGTGTTTTTAAATATAACTGTGGAAAAATAAAATACTAAATGAAAGCTAAAAAATAAAGGAAGAGTCCAAAAAATAATTTATATGAACTGATGTAGAGCAAAGTAAGCAGAACTAGATCCATTTACAAGACAACAATAATGTTTAAATAACATTGAATGACTCCAAAATTCTGTCCAATGCAGTAATCAGTTATGACTTTAGAAGAGTGCTTTAGAAAAATCCTGACTCTTGGTAGACAGGTGGTAGACTAGAGGGGTGGAATGAGGCATATATTTTCAGACAAGGGCAATATATTGATTAGTTTTCCTTGGTTGTCTTTATTTGTTACAAGGGAGGATTTTATGTGGAGTAAGTATGGTGTGAAATAGTGGGAAATGATAGTGACCTATTTTTTTAAATATCAAAAGAACATTAAAAACAATGGCTAACAACTCCTGGGGAACAGAACAGAGAAAATGAATGGAATAGAGTCCAAAGTTATCAATGCTGTCCTAAGTTCTTGAAAAAAAAACTGTAAATTTTAGTTTTTAACCTTTCTCAGTTACATACCTTGCAAAACAATGACATCAGTTTATCTCTCATACAGTCAAATTAAGGGCAGTGTTCTATGGTGATGTTGTTATCAAAGAACCCAGGTCCAAGCTCTACCCCCTACAGGTTGTGTAACCTTGGGCAACAATGTAGAATGCTATTCTTTTTTTCAACTTTTAGATTTATTTATTTTTAGTTTTCAACATTCATTTCCGTGAGATTTTGACTTACAAATTTTCTCCCCATCTCTACCCTGCCCCCACCCCAAAATAGCATGTATTATGATTGTCCCTTTCCCAACTCTGCCCTCCCTTCAATCACCACATTCCTCCGCATTGCCTTCCGCTTTACTTTCTTGTATGGACAGATAGATTTCTATACCCCATTGCCTGTATACCTTATTTTCCAGTTGCATGTAAAAACAATTTTCAACGTTTGTTTTTCGGACTTTGAGTTTCAAATTCTCTCCCTTCTTACCTCCCCACCCACCCTCCTTGATAAGGCAAGCAATTCAATATAGGTTATAATATATCATTCTGGAAAACACTTCCATAATAGTCATGTTGTGAAAGACTAACTATGTTTCCCTCCATCCTATCCTGCCCCCCCGCCACTTATTCTACTTTCTCCTCTGACCCTGTCCCTTTTCAAAAGTGTTTGTTTTTAACTACCCCTCCCCCCAGGCTGCCCTCCTTTCTATCATCCTTCCCCCCACTCCTAGTCTTATCCCCTTCTCCCCTACTATCCTTTAGGGTAAGATACCCAATTGAGTGTGTGTGTGTTATTCCCTCTTTAAGCCAAATCTGATGACAGTAAGGTTCACTCATTCACTTTCATGTACCCCCTCTTCCCTTCCATTATAATGGCCTTTTCTATAGAACACCATTCTTTCTTCCATTCACTTATTCATTATTCATATGCTGAAATCTATACAAGAATACTCTCCTGAGCCTGTTGATCTCTCTTCTTCCTAAATTTCCACAAAATTTAGTGTTTTAAATAGTTATGCAAGATATCCCAAAAGTCATAGTGCAGTTCTCAGCTTGTAAGGCCTACATAGTGCCTACTGTATACACTGGCTCATATAATTTTTTTTTAATGTATAAGAAACAAAAGCATAAGGTCATAAAACTTTTTTAGTAAATTCTTCAGACATATATCCAACTGAGTGCCTATAGTCTCCACAGTAGTCACCTATTGTGCAGCCTTTGCAGCAAACATTAAATCTGAGCCTTAATTTTCCTTGTCTGTAAAATGTATTTGTATTACCTTCCTTGTGGCATATGTTACGAACTTTAAATAATGATGGAATTGGGAACTATTTTGATCATAACAAATTGATCTTTACAAAGCATATTGGCAATCAAAATGGGTTTGAGTGACATGTTTGTGACATCAGAGGCTTTTAGACCATGTGGGTTTAAGTCGCTTCTTTGTGATGATTTTAGATCATGTGGGTGAGCATGTGTGACTCACCTTTGACCTTGAACAAGATATATAGAACCAGGGATTGGATTTTTTTTCAGAGCTCTGAGCTGCAGCAATAGTGACACCGTGACTCTGAGCCAGCCCTTGTCAAGCTCCTGGCTGAACTCAGATGTTGGTAACTATGACTTATATTTGGTTTGTTTCTAAATGTCTATTTGTAATTTGTTTGTATTTGCTCTGAAAATCGGGGTGCTGGCTTTTTCCCCTGAACTAAGTCAATAATTTTTGTATGCTGGATTAAAGTAAGATTGTTAACCCCTTAATGTTGCTTTCCTTAGTAAAGCAGATCAAAAGGACCTGGGCTTGCTGCATTCTGTGAGCTGGTTGTTGTTGGTTTTACACTCCCACAGCAACTGCTAGCCAGATTGTTGAAAGACAAATTTCTGTGGTTTATTGATATATGGAGTATACATTAACATGAAGACTCAGTAATCTTTTATTTTTAAATCTTTGAGTCAGGCATGTTTACCCCTTAGCTTTACAGTATGTCTTTGAATCTATTTTTTAAGAATATTGAAACCAACACTAATGGATTATGCTTATTTGTTTTCATCGTTTACTCTGACATTGGCTATATTGCTTATGGAAATGTTTACATTGTTATCAAATCTACCAGAATTCTATTTTCAACAATTTACAAGCCAGGAAGTTCAAGGCTACTCCTCAGGACACAAATGAAAAAATTTTAATATAAAACTGAGAAGGTATGATGTGACATTACATTTAGGGCCACAGGCATATAAGCAGTTTCCCAGAAACATTAGAAAACAGTTTCCTAACCAAAAGCTATTACCCAGTTAGTGTGCATTTTAGTAATTACTTTTCCTCCATAAATCCAAAAAAAGCCTTAAAAAAATACGCATTAAAATGTAATGACATTATTAAATACAAATCCAGCTGTTCCTGAAAATACTGAAGCAGGCGAAAGGCTAGGCAGTAACACCATACATTTTAAAGGACTTTCTCAGCAAAGAATAAATTACTTATTGAAAATTTAAAAAATTATAACTGGTTAGATTCCTAGTCTTCTTCCTAGTATTTTAGAAATGTAATAATATATTGATTTCTGATTTAATTTTTTGACTTTCATGCTCTGTTAGCTGCAATGTTTCTCAAGCTAATATTAACAACAGGGTAGAACAAAAGTTACCTTGACCTCAACAGGTATAATAGTAGTTTAGAGCGAGCCGATCTTTTAATTCATGCCACTTATATGATTGTATGACATTATCAGATTATAAATATGATTATATTTCATAATACACCTTCTAGTGGGGTGATTAGTACTGATAGATATCTATTGAACGTATTGTTGGCAAATATTACTTCCATCATATTAAAGATAAGGAGTTATAAAAATTACACAAATAACTATGACTCATGGATTCCATTTGAATGAGGCAGTTAACAAATTACAGCAAAATTTTTTATGTATATATATTTTCTACTAAGTATACAATAACAGATGAAAAAAGTGCTTGTGAATAGCTATAGTGGAGCGTGATAAACATTGCATCTGGGGTAAAAAACTCGGGTTCCAAACTTGTTTACTTAATACCCTTAGAACCTTGGAGAAATCATTTATCCTCTATAAGTCTCAGTTTCTTCACCAACAAAATGAAGGGGTCAGGCCTCTCCAAATGCCACTCTGTCTCTAGATCCTCAAATCCCATCACTATAGGTATGAGTTTCAAAATATACAAGACAACTTCACAGCTGTTAACCCTTCTTTTGTTAGAAAATGACTTAACAAATGAAAAACAAGCAGACCAAAAAACTGAATTTTTAGCAACACAGAAACATTCCATTTCAAAGGACTTGACTTTGACAGTAATTGCTAATAAAATGCCATGCACCATAAAACTATTCATTTTTTGTCTTTAGCACACAATTCATGAAACTTCAGTCATTCAACATGCAACTAGGCACCTCCCAAGTACAGATCAATATGCTGGAAATCTTTTGGAGCTATAAAATAAGTTAAAAAATATTCATTTACCTGCAGAAGTATGTTTAATATGTAACTTAACAAAAGTAAGTGAATAAACTAAGTGGATATATGTGAGTACCCAAATAGCCACATGTTTAAATGGACCTGTGATCTCACCAGTTTGGGAGCTCCCTCTAATGAAGCAAATCACAACCCCTCCATGCCTGCCCATTGTGTCTGACTTTTGTCCATTTGAGAATAAGGATACCAGATTTTTGATTTATTGGTAGAAGGAATTCTTTGGTATAGAAACTCCGTCTACCAGTATAGACTGGCACTTTGTTCGCAACTTATAGTGTCAAACTCAAATAGAAAGAGATCCCTTGGACAGCATATTGACTTAGAAAGCCCCAAGTTAACATTATTCATGTTTAAATGTATTTTTTTATTTTGTTCAACATCTCCCAAGTACATTTTAATGTGTTTCAGGGAACAGGAGTTTAGCACTTCTGGTAGGTTAAGTGACATGCCCATGTGTCACAAGCAGGACTTAACCCAAGTTTTCCTGGATGCAAGGCCAACCCTTTATCCATTACACCAGACTGCTTCTACACAATTCTCGTCAAGTATCATTAGAATTGAAAGAATTAATATGCCCTAGTCTAATTATTCCCCCTCCCTGCCACCATTTTACAGATGACTTAACCGAATCCCAGAAACTTGCTGGTGAAACAACAGGAGAGTAAATGTGATACAGTAGAAAAAAACATTGTTCTGGAACCAGAAGAAACATATTAAAATCCCTGTTGCTATTGCTCACTAAAGTCACTTTGCTTTCCTGTACTTTAGTTTCTTCATTCATAAAATGAGGGAACTAGATGAGATCTCTAAGGTTCCTTCCAATCCAAGATTATATTTTTTCCAACAAAACAGATAGGACATAGGAATTTCTTTTTTTCTCTTCTTCTTCACTATGTTTTTTCTCCCTTCTTCAGCTTTAGTTTTTCAGGTACGTAGTATTTACTGTCACTTCACGGATTTGAGTTTATAAGCCTGCCAAGACAGATTACTTGCTACTAGGCATTAAGACTGAATCCAAATAGTTCATAATAGGTAAATAATTATGTCTGGGAATTGTTGGCATGAGAGCACTAGTTTTCCTCATTCATAGATAATTGATAGAACAATAATAGAGTGCATATCTCAGGAAATTGTCTTTTTTTGTTAGAAATGAGTGTTAAAATGACAAAATAAATAATCATAATTTTCCAAATATAAACAAAAGAAGATACAGTGTAGCATGACAGATAGAGAGATGGTCTTGAAGCCAAAAAGACTTCAGTTCATGTCCTATGTCTGATAGGAGTTTGCGACCCTAGGGAGATCTCCTATTGATCTAGGCTGTTCTCTAAGACTATAAGTTACAGAAAAGGTGTCAATTTTCATTGAGAGAAAGACAGAGACAGAGACAAGAGAGACACAGAGAGAATTAAGTCACCAGGTATTCTCTATACCAGTGAAATAGACCTAGTCACTATCCCTCTATGATATGAAGCTCAATTTAGAGTACTGTATCCAAAGTGCTGGTATATGAAAAAAAAATTTCAGTCCATAAGACATTGACAAGTAAAAGGTCTTTACTTTTTAAAAATCTACTTATTTCACAAACATCTTCTTTTATCATTTTCTTCCCATCTTCAAGTCATTTCTTTCTCTAGCTCCTAGTCTTTATCCCTTCATGCATTGAGAAACACCACATCAAAGTTTCAGACAATAAAGTATGATATTGGTGATTTGAAAATGTTCTTAGCCTACAATATAGGTTTTAAAGGAATACAAATGTAGGTAAAACACAGGCTTATAGAATAATAGATTTAAATCTATAGGAGACCTTAGCATTCAAAAAGTCCAACATTCTATTTTACAGATGAAGACATTAAAGCCCACAAAAGTCAAATGAAACATTAATTAGTTTAATTAAACTTCAAACTCTTGTATCTGTTTGATCTTAAACATTGGTTTTCCTTATTCTGCTTTAAGGAAAGTCAAGAACTTTTTTCTCACTTATGATGCTTCACACACTAAGAGCCTCTAGGACTTGAGAAGTATTCTACTTCTAGGATGAGGGATAAGAGGATGCTGCTTAAGAACTGGAAATTAGTCCAGTCATAGAGGAGAGAACGGAGAGTGATTAGGTTGGGAAAACACTTTCTCAAAAACCCGTGGACTCAGACAAATATGTGCATAGGACATAATAGATAATGTTATTAAGGGCTAGCCATCCAGGAAAGATGTAGGAAGCAGAACTGGCTTCAAGAAAACAAGAAGTTTAGAAGAAGGTACAAAAGGAAGGGAAATAACATTTTACCAGGAATCTGAGACTGAAGATTTCTAAATGACAAGATTAGAGATGTCTTAAGACTTGTCACCCAAAAGTAGATAATTTCAGAGTAACAATAGGGAAAGCTCTTTTTCTATGTGAGAAGAGAGAATACTAGAAGGGGAAGTGACAAGAGTAAAAAAAAGAAAAGCCATGCTTTTGCCATTAGATCTGCATGGGGTACATTCTAAAAATGTGTTTGGGGGTGGGGAAGGAGTGGATGCTGAAAGTGTTGAAAGTACCTGCATAGAACCCAGAATACTACACCCATATAATTAAAAACTAGGGAAACAGACTTGAGTAGTCTAATATGAACAACCTAGACAACCAAATCCACAGGAAAAGAATGAGATCCATAAATTTATTGAATATGGAAAACAGTCAGGTGAGGGAACTCCTATAAATACAGATTGGCACCTTTTTTGCAATTTGCATTCTTAGAGAGTTGCTCACATAATCACTGTGTTCAAAAATCAAAATTTGAACCCCATCTTCCTAACTTCAAGTTTGGCTGTATCATTCTATTTCCCAAAAGAGATACAAACGTATTAATGTCAATGCTGACGCACAATATTTTAGAGGTAGTCTAAGAAAAATAAGCTTACTGCTTTATAATTAATGCTTAGGACAATGATTAATGATCATTATTACAATTTGTGACACTATCATTCTTATCCATTTACTCTGTCCCAGCTCCTATAATACCTTTTTAAGCCACCTAACATTATGGTGTGCTATTATCAAAGAGCAAAGGATGGAAGAATCTCTGGAAATCTTTCTTTACAGAGATCTTGTGGGTAAAAGAAGCCAGGAAAACAGGGAGATCTAGAACCCAGTGATGGCACCACTTAATCATATCATGAGCCAGCTGTAACAAAAGAGAACTTCAAAGAGACGAAGGTGTGGGGGAGGGGAGCCAAGATGGTGGAACAAAAGCAGAGACTTGCTTGTACCTTCCCCCAAGCCCTTCCAAATACCTGTAAAAATGACTTTAAACAAATTCTAAAGAAGCAGAACCCACAAAATGACAGAGTGAAACAAATTTACAGCCCAAGATACCTGGAAGGTTGACAGGAAAAGTCTATTGCACAGGCACTGGAAAAGGAGCACAGACATTGGTCACAGACATTGGCTGCTCCAGCACATACCTGACCCCTCAGCAAACCTGGAACAGGCCCCAGGAGACTGAATTACTAGTAGCTGTGGTAGTTTCCAGACTTCTCAAACCACAAACCCCAAAGACAACTTTGAAACTCAGTAGGAAAGTTCTGTCAGACTTGGGTTAGAGAAGAGTGCTGTCCAGCCCTGGGGTTGGGGCCAGCAGCAGCAGCAACAGCAGCAGCTGCTTCCAGAGCTGTCCATCCACAGACCATGGAGAGATTGAGCAGCTGATCAGAGGGAAATTGTATGCATCTCTTTGCTGTTGCTGAGGCAGAATTCTCTTGCTTTGCCTGTGCTTGGATCTGGCTCACAGTCCTGGAGTGAGGAGGAACATTGGCATGGCAGAGCTAGTGGTGGTTGTGGAGAGGAAATCTTCCTCACAACTCCAAGGTAGAAAATAGTGTCTATGGTCACCCACAGACCAGAGCACAGAGCAGGAGAGGAGTAAACACCTCTCCTTGGATCATACAACATTGGAAGAACTGAAAATTTACAAGTTCCTAGAAGTATCTCTGAAAACAGCTGCATAAACCCCCTGAAACTTAAGACAGAACACTTTCCAATATGGAAACAGAGTCCTACCTTAAAAAGAGCTCAAAAGTCAAATAATTGGCTGGGAAAATGAGCAAACAGTGGGAAAAATCAGACTACAGAATCTTACTTTGGTGACAAAGAAGATCAAAATATACAACCAGAAGAAGACAACAAAGTCAAAACTCCTGAATCCAAAGCCTCCAAGAAAAATATGAAATGGTTTCAGGCCATGGAAGAGCTCAAAAAGGATTTCAAAAATTAAGTAAGAGAAGTAGAGAAAAACTTGGAAAGAGAAATGAGAGTGACACAAGAAAATCATGAAAAAAAAATCAGTCAATGACTTGCTAAAGAAGATGCAAAAATATGCTGAAGAAAATAACACTTTAAAAAACAGACTAACCGGGGGGGCGGAGCCAAGATGGCGACTGGAAAGCAGTAACTGGCGTGAGCTCCCCTCCAAGTCCCTCCAAAAACCTATGAAAAAATGGCTCTGAACCAATTCTAGAACTACAGAACCCACAAAGGGGCAGAGGGAAG
>CM053623.1:256405215-256451068 GCA_028646595.1 Phalanger gymnotis
GGAGGGGAATGGGGCAATGGAGGGGAGGGCAGACTGGGGAACAGGGCAACTAGAGTGTACGCCATCTTGGAGTGGGGGGGGAGGAAATGGGGAGAAAATTTGTAATTCAAACTCCTGTGAAAATCAATGTTGAAAACCAAACACGTCAAAAATAAATTAAAAAAAAAAGAAAAAAAAACAGACTAACCCAACTGGCAAAAGAGGTCCAAAAAGTTAATAAGGAGAAGAATGCTTTAAAAAGCAAAATTAGCCAAATGGAAAAGGAAGTCCAAAAACTCACCGAAGAAAATAATTCCTTAAAAATTAGAATTGAGCAAATGAAAATCAATGACTTTATGAGAAACCAAGAAATTATAAAACAAAACCAAAAGAATGAAAAAATAGAAGACAATATGAACTATCTCATTGGCTAAACAACTGACCTAGAAAATAGATCTAGGAGAGAATCCAAAAGTTACTGGACTACCTGAACGCCATGATCAAAAAGAGAGCCTAGACATCATCTTTCAAGAAATTATCCAGGAAAACTGCCCTGATATTCTAGAACCAGAGGATAAAATAGAAATTGAAAGAATCCACCAATCACCTCTTGAAAGACATCTCAAAAGGAAAACTCCTAGGAATGTTGTCGCCAAATTCCAGAGTTCCCAGATTAAGGAGAAAATATTGCAAGCAGCCAGAAAGAAGCAATCCAAATATGGTGGAGCCACAGTGAGGATTACACAGCACTTAGCAGCTTATACTTTAAAGGACTGAAGAGCTTGGATTATGATATTCCAGACATGAAAGGAGCTAGGGTTAAAACTGAGAATCACCTACCCAGCAAAACTGAGCATAATCCTTCACAGATAAAATGGACATTTACTGAGATAGAGGACTTTCATGGATTCTTGATGAAAAGACCGGAGCTGAATAGAAATTTTCATTTTCAAATACAAGACTCAAGAGAAGTATGAAAAGATAAATAGGAAACAGAAATCATGAGACTTATTAAAGTTAAACTGTTTGCATTCCCACATAGAAAGATGATATTTGTAACTCATGAACCTTTCTCAGTATTAGGGTAGTTGGAGAGAAGATAGATAGATAGATAGATAGATAGATAGATAGATAGATAGATAGACAGATAGATAGAGATATATAGACAGAGGGCACAGGGTGAATAGAATATGAAAGGATAATAACTAAAAATAAAATCAAAGCGTGAGAGAAGAATGTACTGGGAGAAGGAGAAAGGCTCCTTTTAAGTGAGAAACTTGAATTTCCACTTTTTGTGTCTTTATTTTATATGTCAAAGGAGCTGCGATTTTGTTCATGTATGAATTCTTGGTGTTTGAACACACTCTACCAAAATCAGACTAAAACCTATTACAGTTTAATAGAGTTCATTTCTATTAATCTCATGAAAAACTTTAAGTCACCTTTCTGAGTAGCACTTTTTCTTTCTTCATCTAAAAAAAAAAAGATTATGGAGAAAGGTCAAGTTAAATAAATTCCTCTAGGCCCACATAAAATGTAATGATGGTCTCTTTCCAATAAGAAAAGTTATAGAACTATGGCTTAATCTTTTTCAGCCTCCCCTTTCTTTTCACCAACTAAAAAGAAGTGAGAGATCCAATTTAGAAAGGCTTTGGGAGAAGTTGAGTGAGGAGAAAGGGATTCTATAAATGAAAGGAACTGCTGAATGAAACTTAATTTAATTTACTAGGTAGGAATCCCATCTGCTTTTTCAAAGATTCCTTTTGTCTGACTGATTAATTCCTCCCCAGGTCTCTTAGTGGTCAGAGGGAAAGTCTCCAGGATATGAAAAAAAAGCTACCTAGCAGAAAGCCAAAAGACAAAAATGACAGAATGAACAATCCAGAATGAAGTTTTATAAATTAATTCCTTGAGTAATATTGTTAGTTTCTAATGTTTGCCACTACTATGAAACAGTGTTCTTCTTGGTCAAAAAATAAATCTTTATTAATGAGACTAAAGGATATGGTTATAGTTCTCATAAACATACCAAACTCTAGAGCTTTCCAATGGATAAAAAGTAATTATGTTCATTTTAGTTTTAGGAAAAGAAAACAGGAAAGCACATAATGTCTATATTGTAATTAAATATCTTTACAAGATATACTTCTTACGAACAAATTAATTTCCCTAATACCATATTTTCTTTTTATGACAGATTGATTTGTCAATGACCATAGAATCAAATTCAACATTTTTGCTAGAATATGATTAATGAAAATGGAGCTTCTACATTTTGAATAATAGGAAAATACCACTTGGGATAAAGAGTTATAGGAAAATTACTCATGTCCTTTACAAAGAGAAAAAGAATAATAAGATTTTTTGTTGCTAAAGGAATATACACTTAAGAAATAGGAAGCCCGATTCTGATGAATATCTGGCCACTAGACCCAGATGGCTTTGGGGAGAAAGTGAGGCTGGTGACCTTATGCAGCCCTCCCTTACTCAAATCAAAGTCAACTGCACGTCATGTCATCATCTCCCTGACGTCATGGTCCTCTTTGAGAACAAAGGAAAAATACAAACTTCTAACAAAAGCTATTTACACTCTTTGCCTCACTTCTTCTCCCATTCATTTTTTAACCCTTTGCAATCTAGCTTCTGAGTTTATCACTTGATTGAAAATGCTATCTCTGAAGTTACTAATGATTTCTTAATTACCAAACCTAATGGCCTTTGCTCAGCCCTCATCCTGCAGCCTTTCACACTATTGACCACCTTTCTCATGTATATGCTTTACTTTCTGGGTTTTCTTAGTACTGACCTTCTTTTTCTTTGTTCTTCTCATACCTGCCTTACCTCCTTCTGGTAAGTCAACCTCACTGACTTCACCTATCTAGTACCCTCTACCTTGGGTGTACCCTGGACCATTGTCTCTCTTTATGCTCTCTCATTTGATAATGTCCTTAGTTCTCAGAGGTTTAATTATCATTACTATAAAGATGACTCTCCAAACTATATATCTAGTCCTACTCTCTCTTCTGAGCAGCAATTCTACATCAACAAGCATTTATTAGACATTAAAAAATAATAATGTCCCATAGATGTCACAAACTCAACATAATCAAAACAGAAAGCATTATCTTTCCCCAGAAATCCATCCCTCTTCCAAACTTAACTATTTCTTTTTAATGTATTGTCCAGTCACACATATTTATAGCCTCAGCATCATCCATGATTCCTTACTCTTACTTACCCCACATATCTGATCAGTTCCCAGAACTTATGATTTTTAACTCCATAGCATCTTTCTCATTCAGCCCCTTCTATTTAACTACATGCCTCAACCCCAGTTCAAGCATTTATCTTTTACTTGTAACATTGAAATGGTTTCCTCATTGGCCTTATTGATTCAAGTGTCTTCCAACTTCAACCCATTCTCCACATGGCACCAAAGTGATTTTTCCAAAGGGCAAGTCTGACTATTTTACTCCCCTATTTAGTTAACTGACTCCCTACTGCCTATAGGATTAAATATAAGCCCCTCTGTATGGCATTTAAGGCCCTTAACAACTCAGCACCAGCCTATCTTTTCAACATTTTAAACATTGCTTTGTTTCTTGAACTCTATGGCCCAGCCAAATTGGCCTTCCTAAGATTCCAAGTAAATGACACTTCACCTCCCACTTTCACGTTTTTGTAAAGGCTGCTGCCACTCCTAGAATGCACTTCCTCCTCATCTATACCTTTTAGAATCTCTAATGTTCTTCAAGACTCAGCTCAAGTACCACCCTCAGCTTTGTAAATATTCTATAAATATGTACATGTGGTCTCTTCTGATAAGCCCCTTAAAAGGAGAGAGTGTCTCTTTAAGTATTGACTGATTCGATCTCCTTCCTGTCCAAGGGACTCTCAAAAGTTTTCTCCAGCACCATGATTCAAAAGCATTGATTCTATTGCTTTCAGCTTTCTTTATAGTCCAACTCTTGTAGCCACGCATTGCTACTGGAAAAACATAGCTTTGACTAGGACATTTGTTGGCAAGATGATATCTCTGTTTTTTTATTGTGCTGTTCAGATTTGCTACAGTTTTCCTTCCAAGGAGCAAGAAATTTTTCATTTCATTTCTGCAGTTGCTTATTACAGTGATGTTTGAGCCCAAGAATATAAAATATGACACTGCTTCATTTCTTCTCCCTCTTTTAGCCAAGAAGTGATGGGACCACTTACCAAGATCTTTTTTATATTAAGCATCAAAACAGCTTTGACATTTTCCTCTTTCACCCTCATCAAGAGGCTTACTTTCTACCATCAGAGTGGTATCATCTGCATATCTGAGATTGCTGGTATTTGTCTCAGCATCCTCATCTCTGGCTTTTGATTCATCCAGTCTGGTATTTCATAAGATGTACTATGCATATAAATTAAATAAAAAAGCTGACAATGTACAGCTTTGTGAAACTCCTTTTCCAATATTACACCAATCAGCTGTTCCATGTTTGGTTCTAACTATTGCTTCTTGGCCCACATACAGGTTCCTTAGGAAACAAATAAGATGACCTGGTACTACCATGTCTTTCAAGACTGACCACTTTAGTGTAGATGATCAAGCAGAAGTATATTTTTTTTTTCCTGAAACTCTTTTGCTTTCTTTATATTCAAACAAATGTTGGCAATATGGTCTCTAGTTCCTCTGCCTCTGACCAGCTTGCTCTTCTGGTAATTTTTGGTTCACTTATTGCTGAGGCCTAGCTTACAGAATCCTAAGCATAATCTTTCTGGCATGTGAAATAAGTACAATTCTTCATTAATTTGAACATCGCTTGGCATTATCCTTCTTTAGGATTGGGACAGAAACCAATCTTTTCTAATCTAGTGGCCACTGTTGAGTTTTCCAAATTTGCTGGCATATTGAGTTCAGGACTTTAACAACATCATCTTTTAGGATTTTAAATAGCTCAGCTAGGATTTCATCCATCACTTCCACTAGCCTTATTATTAGCAATGCTTCCTAAGGCCCACTTAACTTCATTCTCCAGAATGTCTGGCTCTAGACCAGTAACCACCATGATTGTTAGTGATGTTAAGATCTTTCTTATATACTTCTTTTTGGGTTTTTACACCTCTTCTTAATTTCTTCTGCTTCTGTTAAGGCCCTACCATTTTGTCTTTAATTGTGCCCATTTCTCCATGAAATGTTTCCTTGATATCTCTAATTTTCTTAAAGAGATCTCTTGTCTTTCCCATTCTATCGTTTTCTTCTTTTCTTTGCATTGTTCATTTAAGAAAACTTTCTTATCTCTCCTTCCTATTCTCTGGAATTCTGAGTTCAATTGGGTGTATGTTTCCCTTTCTCCTTTACCTTTCACTTTTCTTCTTTCTTCAACTATTTGTAAAGTCTCATCAGATATACATTTTGCTTTCTTGCTCTTCTTTTTCAATGGTACATACCCAGTGGAAAAAATTGTGAGGTGAAAAACCATGCTAAGAGAAGGCAACTTTCCTAGAAAAAGCCTTTGAAGAGGTCTGGTCGGTCAGACTGAAGGAAAGTTTTCTATCCAAAAATTAATTTAGTGTCACGTACATAGCCAAAATGGACCTTCCCTGGAAATTTTCAAATTTCCTGACATCTTCTGTTTTTACTATACATAATTTTAACTGCATACTATACATGGGTTTAACTACACTGACATATCCCCTCAAACTCTTTCTAAGATCCTGGGAACCTGGAATTGAATTTTAAACAAGCTTACACTAGAAAACAAACTTCAATTTTGGTAATACTGGTCCAGTTCTGAGTGGAATTTGGAGAATGCATAATTTTCTTAGGCAGCTAAACTATTTATTTAAAAAATATCTTTTTTACCTTTTATACCCAGTTATTAATAGACACCAGGGGTAAAAGTAAAAATTTAGAGGCAATTTGCCAAAGTAATAGAATGACTTATACTTGAAACAGGCACAATTAACTTTCAAGCAACCTTCTTCCCCTGGCTCCTTCCTTCTGATGGATTTAAACAGCTCCCTCAGCCAAAAACAGCTCTGGGGATAGATGGTTCAGGCTCTTCAGAATTTATAGCCCCCACTTTTTGGTCTAGTTTTGTTTGAGCAGCAAGTCTCTAATTAGGTGTTTACCCTAACACCTTAGCTAATACCCTTATCTAAAAGTGCCTTCTGCTATTTCCCACAAAATCCAGGGAGAAATGCCTTGCAGTATCTCCCTGCCAACCTCTATGTCTGGTTCTTTCCTTCTAGTAGCAATAAAAAGATTGTCAGAGGGAGGAAAAATTAGAAAGTCAGGGGAGGAGAGAAGGAAAGACATTCAGAAATGAGGAAAGGTTTCCTTTTACTCCAAGTTTTGATCTAAACCCTGTATATTTTCCCCCATGTAGTATCAATATTTGGTGCCACCAGCACGGCAAATAGCACTTGCAGGTGTCTTCAAATCCCTCCCCTATTTCAACAGGTAACCTTCCCCTCCTCATGCCTTGGACATTTAAAATAATCTCAGTCTAGGTCCTCTTACTTATTGAACCTGCATTTAAAAAAAATGATTAAAGAAACAAAACACTTTTTAACCATTCAAAGTTTAACCTTTACACAAAGTGGCATAGTAAAGTCTGACTTTGGCCCCTAGATATTAAAAAGAGCAGCCCCCTTTGTAACATAAGTTTGTAAACAAACTCACTAATTTTATAGATGAGTAAACTGGCCTAGAGAGGATAAATGGCTTGTCTAAAGTCATATGTAAGATTCAAGGTGCATTGCTCAAGATTTTTGGAATTCAAAGAAATCAACATAAATGTGTGTACGTATATACATAAACACACATCTGGAGAGAGAGACAGAGATGATAGATATAACAGAATAAGGACCTGCTTCAATGCATCCTTCACAAAATGTGATAGCTAGAACTGAATGAATATTTGTGATGTGAGCTGACTAGAGAAGAGTAAAAGAAGTCCCTTCCCTAGTCACAGTTACTATGTCTTCTATTAATGAAGTCAAAATCTTAATATTTTTGCTACCATGTTATAGCAGCTCATTTTGAGCTTACAGTCCACCAAAACTACCACATCTTTTTATATGCAGAATTGTCTAGCCATATTTCCCCTTCCTATAGTTGTCCAGTTGAGTTTTTGAGCCCAAGTGTAAGGATTTACATTTAGCCCTATTAAATTTGATCTCCTTAGACTCAACCTAACATTCTGGCCTTTTGATCATGTTGGATCCTGACTTTGTCTTCCGACTAGCCCTCTGACATTTTTGAAATCTAAGAATCTGGTAAAGATATGTGTGTGTGTGTGTGTGTGTGTGTGTGTGTGTGTGTGTGTGTGTGGGTGCGTGTGTGTGTATTTGATCAAGTCAAACTACTAATAATCAAATAGTATATTAATTAATTAATATAATTAAAATAGTAAAGGGTAAGGGAAAATAACTTTGAAGTTCTCCACTAAAGACCTTTGTGTTACAGTCAAGACATCATGTAATTTTAGATCTTTCTCACCACCACCACTCTACCCCTCCATCAAAATGAGCTTGTTTTTGTGTCCTGCTCCCTTGTTAATTTTTACAGCCTGGTAAATGCCCCTGTAGCCAAAGCTACCGAAAACCCAGAAAAGAAAACTAATCACCAAGTTTCTTAGTGCTGTCCAATGGTTCAGTATCAGAGTCTGATATAATTTTATCAGTGAAAATTCCATTAAAGAAAAGACATTACCATCTGCATTGCTCCTGTACCCTAAAGAATATGAGATCTTTCCAACTCACTTGTTGTCTTTTCCATTTGAATGTGAATTCCTTGACAGAATGGATTTTCTTACTTTTCTATTTGTATCCTTAGCACTTAGCCCAGGACCTAACTCATAGGAAGCACTTCATAAATGTTTATTGATTCCTTGTTTGGTTCAAGTTTCAATTAATGAAAAAACTTTCATGTGTTAACCACCCCTATTTAATTTATGCATATTAAAGAACTTCAACAAACTCTGTTCCCTCATATTCATGAATTACAAAATTTTCATGAAAAAAGTGAATGTGAGAGAATTCTTAATACTCCTGCTGTATGCATTCTCTTTAGAAAGAAGGAAAATGTGGAAGAAAGGCATTTGGAAAGATAGTCATTATAAACATGGCCAATATAAGCATGAAAGATTGATGAAAATCATTGTGTACCCTCTCACTGAACAATGCAAGCTTCAAAGCTACATTAACTAGCTTTATATTTCTTCTTATGTAGCTACATTTTAAAATAACTAAGTATAGCCAAGTCCAATTGCTTTTCTCAATCCTCATGCTCCACAAAATTTCAGCAGCCAGTCTCAAACACACTACATTCTTCTGATTCTCCCCCTACCTCAGTAGCCCTTCCTTTTCTGGATCTATTTTCTCCCCCTACCCCATTAATGTTGATATCTCCTGAAGTTCTGTCTTCCAAACTGTTCCTTATAGTTATATCCCTTGGCATTTCATTTCATTTTGCTACTCCAGCTGTTATCTCAACAGAAATAGATAGCCAAATTATATCCTGTCTCCAACCATGCTCTTTCTCCCAAGCTTTTAAACTCATATTTCCAACTGTTTACAGAAAATTGTCATCTGGATGGCTCACCCCCACCTTGAACTCAACGTGTCCAAAATTGAAATCTTCGATCCTTTTCCAACCCTGCTCCTCTCCTTTTTGATCATTTGTTTTCTGTCAATGACCCGTATATCACTGCTTGTCCATATCCTACTAAGAATTTTAGTGGCAGACATCCTCTGGTAATTACAGAGCACAGATGTTTTCTTTTTTTTCTTCATACCTTTTGTTATTGGGTATCATTCTCTATTCTTCACTCTCATCTCCCAAAACTGATCTATTGCCAAGTCCTATCAATTTTACTTTCATAACATCTTTCCATAAGTTGCTTTCTCAACTCTAACATTGCCACCAGCCTGGTGCAGGCCCTCATCACATTATCTATGTACTATTTGCAATAGCCTGACAGTTAATCTTCCTGCCACAAGTCTCTTCCCATTCAATCCATCCTTAACTCAACTGTTAAAATGATTTTCCTAAAATTCAGAGTTATCGTGTCAACCCCCCCCCCAAAAAAAAACCTCCAGTGCCTCCATATGACCTCTCAGATTAAATATAAAATCCTGTATTTTGGTTTTCAAAGTTCTTCATAACCTGCCCCTGACCTTTGCAGTCTTCCTTCACCTTACTCTCCCCTCCCTCCCCCTTGCTACCTCCCTATCTATTCTGAAATCCAGTGACACTGGCTTCCTTGCTCTTCCCAATACAAGACTTAATCTCTCCACTTCAAGCATTTTAACTGACTGTTCTACATACCTGGAATACTCAGCCTCCTCATCTCTGCCTCCTGGGTTCCCTAGCTTCCTCTAAGCCTCACCTATTGTGCCAAAAGAAATAATGGAAAAAGATGTTTTCAAAGAGACACAGAAAGATTTGTCCCGAATGATGCAATGTTAATCGAGCAGAATTCAAAAAACAATTTATACTTTAACATCAATATTACAAAAACAAACAATTTTGAATACATATAAACTGATGAAGAATGAAGTGAATAAAACCAAGAGAATGATTTATACAGTAACAAATAAATTCAAAAGATTCGAAACCTTTTACCAAACCAGAGGCCTAATGATGAAGCATCATTTCTACTTCCTAACAGAGAGCTGGTTGTCTCAGAGCACAAAATGAGATATTTTTTCCAACATAGCCAATGAGGGTATTTGTTTTGCTAGACAATGCAAATTTGTTACAAGAATTTTGTGTTTTCTCCCATTTCTATCCCAATGAGATGGAGAGTAGAGAGAGACAAAATAGATTTCTGTGAATTAAAAAAAATTATAAAAAAGGAAACTCCCTTTGAGAAAATTCCCCTCCCTGATGCAGATCCCCATCCATATTGCAACTTACAATCTTAAAGAATCTCCTGGGAACTGAGAGGTTGTACTTTAGCCAAGGTCACACAGTCAATGTGTGTCAGAGATGGTACTTAACCCTAGGTCTTCCTGACATCTAGTCTGATTCCCTATTCACTACATCATACTGCTTCTGAATAGAATATATATTTAATAACTGTATGGTGAGGTGTCATATTTTTAATATGGTTAAGCTCAATTCAGCAACACATTTTTGCACCTAAATTTTGAGATTCTAAATTTAAAACTTTACAAAGAAAACTAGGAAATATAAAATAACACCTATCAGGAAAGATAATCTTTTCACTGTTACAAAAATTTGGGATGGGACTACATGCTTTGCTACAAAATAACTCTAAGAACTAAGTGGACCACATGTGTTATTTTTTTAGGGGGAGGGGGTTGTTCTGTTTTTTTGCCAAAGCGATCTGCAAAATCTACTCACAACTCAGTAAAATGATCAATGGAGGCTTCAAAGTGCCATTCACCCTGTTATGTAGAAAGATCTCTTTGATGGTCAGACTGTTCTGACACTACATACTGAGCAAAAGTATCAATGGAAGACACATCCAATTTATGGAACTAACTTTCCAACACTTCATGTTGCTTAGAGGCAAAAATCCAGCATTGTCCACCTCTTACCTAAAAATGCTTCCATATATATGCTAAAACAATTACACATATGTTTTGATCAAGGAAAAACAACAGCAAAATTCCCTAGTGTAATTCTTTGAAAATGTCCAGTATTTACAATATTTACTTTTGTAAACTACCAAACCATAACCCAGGTGTTCCAAACACTATTGAAATCCTGCTTCCATGTTTTGTGGCCTTAGGTTGTTTGAAAGCCACAGAATACAAATTCAGGCAGGTTCTTCTAAATTGAAAATGATTCGAGATCAAGCTCAACAAAATTCTAATAGAACATAAGCTCCTTGATGCCAGGAATTATTTCATTGTTGTCTTTGAATTACCAGCACCTGGCTCATGACCTGGTACAGAACAGGTGCTTGGTGTATACATGGAGGACAAGTATTCTGTTATCCAAGGAACAGTCAGCAAAGTTTCATCATCAGAAGGATAGCCTCCAGGTGATGATGATTTTTAAATATTTACTAATGAACCTGAAGAGGCTATATATCTTCATATATGATGGGACCAACATACACCACAGATCAGCTTTCCCTGAGAAATTGGAACCTGGTTGTTGTCTGCCTCCCTTGACACAGCTTCCTTTTCACCTAAGGGCATGAAAAGTCCTGTCCACATGGAGGTGAGCCCCTTCAGCTTGGTTGATGTCTGAAGACTATTAGAATCACCCCACACCCATTCTTGTTGATCAGACTGTTTCCATGGCCCATGTCTTTAAAAGCTAAATGCCACTGTAACCTTGTTAAATATCCTTGCAATAGTCATGGTAAAGAAAACTTTTTGTTAACTGTTCGGTAATTTACAAGGGCCTCTTTTCATCTCCAAATCAATCCTGAAATAACAGGGTACTCGTGTGAGGCTCAACTCTAAAAGCATGGATGAAGGAAACACCCACAGGGATGAAATCAAAGAAGTGTGAAGTACTGTAAGAAGGACTCACTTATCAAATCTTGAGATTAATGTTTCATCCAATAGCTTTTATATTTCTTTATCCAGGGACTATGGTTGGATTTGACATCAAACTATTAAAGAACTATTTAGATCCGGTCTTCATATAGTTTCAAATCTACCTAACTTTACTATCATATAGTTCATATATCTCCATCTGATCGACAAGGACTGCATGAGAGACTTTGTCAAATGCTTTGTTGAAATCCACATGTACTGCATCTATGACATTTCCCTGATCTAAGTCTACCAGCCCCATTGCAAAATAAAATGAGGTTAGCCTTTTGATGATGTAATGCAGTTTTTTAAAAAGTAATCATTACTCTTTTTTCTAAATGTTCATAAATCATCCCTTTTAAGAATTGTAACAGAAGTAGAAGTCAAGTACATTCACCTGAACTGGAAGAATTTACCACTTTTGGAAATCAGGACAACATACATTTTCTGAAATTGAAAGTTCCTAGAACAGAGGAGACCACATGTGAAATCCAGTCTTATTTCAAATTTTTCCTACAAATAAATTATGGTGACTAGGTATATAATCAAAAGAAAATTAATAAATAGAATGATTTTTAATATGCCAAATTATTCATTCAAAATAATGTGGGAAGTTGTCATAGCTTCAGAATACGTTAAAAGAGATTTCAAATTAATCAAGACATCCTATAATTTTTAATAACTTTCTGTAAATGAGAGACGTCTTCCATCTCCTAACACAATTTCTAAAGTGTTGAAAAACTGTCAAGAAAAACTTCCATATTATCATGCTATGTAAGTATCTAAAGCCAATAGTAGATTTGCTTGTGTGAGCTATTTTAGAATGTTCACAGGTTTAGAATGTTCACAACCATGATATTATATATCAATGAAAAGAGGAAAAGAAAACCAAACATAGCTTAGAATTGAGAATAAAAAGGAATCTTAAAGATCACCTAGTCCAACTCTATCATTTTCCTGTACAAAAGAAAGAATGAAGTTCCAAAGGGTTGAACTGACTTGCCCAAGGGCACAAAGGAAGGAAAGAAAGTTTTCAGGCAAATGCTTCTGCCAATTCACCTAAACAAACATTTATTAATCACTTACTATGTGCATAACCCTGGGCTTATAAGATAGATGGAAATGATAATGGCGATGATGATGATGATAGTAACTCACATTGATATATCACTTTTAGATTTACAAAGTACTCTTCGCATGAGACTCTAAGAGGCAGCTCATTTTAAATTCTATACTGGTCATCAGGAAGACCAGAATTCAAATCCCATTTCTGCCACTTACCAGCTGGGTGACAACAGAACAGTTATTTATCCTCTCTGAACCCCCATTTCTATATTGGTAAAACAAAAGATAACAATATTTGTATTATCTATCTAAAATGGTCATTATAAAGTTAAACGAGATAATGTATGTAAAGTACTTTGTCAACTTAAAATTTTACCTATCTGTTATCATGATCATTATTCAGTAAGTTGACCAAGGCCATCATGGCATAAGTAACATCTTCTTTTGTACCTGTCACATTGGCTAGGATAGTTGTTATTTTTTTATTTCTCCCCCCCCCCAAAAAAAAAGGTCATGAAATTATCTTGGAGACTTACATGGTATAGGAGACTAAGGCTCCTCCCCTTTACATAGTTTTGGGTCACCTAAGTACGAAAGCCAAACCCACAAGGCATCAGGAACTCCTCAAGTTTCTAAATGGCAAGCCCCCACGGCAAATTCAAAGGAAGAGAAGGTGCAGCCAATTTAAGCATGGTTACATTTTTGCCTCATCTCCGTTTCCTGTTACTGTCATATGAACTTCATTTTCTTAAATAAACCTCATTTTGTTAGGTGTTAGATCATCTGGCCTCACTTTGTTCCATTCCCAAACCTGAACCACTACATAGGCCCAAATCAGGCTTGGCCCAGAACAGCAAGTAACTAGTAAGTGTTGGGGCCAGATTTGAATCTAGGTTTTCTGATACCATGTCCATCATTCTTTCCACTACACCATGCTGCAAAGACAGCACTATATACATGTGAGAAATATGAACTGTTATTATTTGTAACTTTGATGCTTTTCTCACTCCTAGAGGGAAGAGGGAAATATTCCCAGCTGCGTGTCTGCTACTGAAGCAGTCCTAGAGGGTCCTTGGGGAAGTTGTTTGTGAGGAACAGGAACAAATAATGCTTCAGGAAATGTACATGTCTATATTCACTCCCTCTGGCAACACCACTTGGGATACATACAAATATAGGTATATTTCAGAAGGACTTCCTATAAACACTGAAGTAGATTGGTATCCTTCTAGACCTTGTTAATTCACTCCAGGGAAGAAAATCCAAGTATGCTTTCCTGGGCACTTAGGCCAAGATCTTGGCTTTAAGGTAATTTGTCTCTAGCTGTATTTCAGTTATAATTCTAGCCAGCATCAATTGTTCAGTTATTTCTCCAGCTTTTCTATGCTATTACCATTGAATAGATTTTTCTTTTATCTGTGGGGAGAAAAAGCAGGTGTTCCCCTTCATTATAATTTCAGTCAAATACACAGGGGCTTAAATTAAGGAAAAGACTTCTGTAAAATGGAAACTTTTTCTTAGTGCTCTAAAAAATCTTAAGGTTAAATCCAAATGGCTTCAATGCAAAAGTGATTTTTTTTTTCCTTTGAAAAGTTAAAGAGAAAGCAATTGAATTCCAGACATCTGGATAAGTCATACTCTAGGTTGTTGAGTTGTGTTTGACTCTTTGTGACCCCATTTGGGGTTTTCTTGGCAAAGATATTGGCGTGGTTTGCCCTTTCCTTCTCTAGTTCATTTTACAGATGAGGAAATTGAGGCAAAAAGAGTTAAGTGACTTTCCCAAAGTCACACAGCCAGTAAGTGTCTGAAGCCAGATTTGAACTCAGGAAGATGATGAGTCTTTTGCATTTCACTCTCAGCAGTCTATCCCCTGCACCACCTACATACTCTATAACATTAGTTTTAATGCTGGTGCCAATGCCAAGTTTCAAACTGACCCATTCCTCTACTTTTCTAGTCTGGGATACCCAAGCATGACACTCAGGAGCTAAAGGATAAGTGGAGTTGACATTCTTCTCTCTGACTGAGGTTCAGAAGCCTGAAGAACCCTTAAATATGTGCTACTGAAATAAAAGTAATCAAAGTTAGAATATATTTGGGGGAGATGAGAAGGGTAAGTAGTACCACCTCAGCATCTTCTTAGTTCAGGTGTGAGGTTGGGACAAAATAGGTCACTTCACGTCACTGAACATTAAACAAAGTAAGAGGTTTTCTTTGCCCTAACACAGTATGGATACATCACTCATGTCTATCTGGAAACTTATCTGACCAGTACATCATCACAGTAGGGCAACTAGTATGGTCTCAGGCACCCCCAAATCTGAGAAGCCATGACTACACTTGTCTCGGGTCCTTTATTTCCCCACCTGGAAGCTGAGGCCAGTCAGGGTTTCTCGGAGGGAGGAAGCTGTGTCAGGGAATACCAGAAAGCTGTGTAAGGAAAATGGTGCAAACATTAAAGCAATTTTAAAATGATGGTTATTTATTATAATTACCATTATTAGTGCAACAACACGTTTGACAAAAGTCTGAGAAATATTCACTTCTGTTTGTGTACTTATGTACTCAATATGAGCTTTGAAGGAAATATAGGCAAGATGGTAATACTAGAGTCAGTAGGGACCTGGGTTAGAATTCTGCCCCTAATCCTTACTCATTGTTACTGTGGCCAAATTATTTCACCACTCAGCCTTAGATATTTGGCCAAGGTGACAAAGCTATGAATCCAACTCTTCCTTCTAAACCAGCTCTCTCTCCACCATTCCATAATACCTTTCATATTTCAGTACATCGGGGAAAAGCTGTAGACATCATATATTTGAATTTATCCAGTCTATTTTCTCATCTGTAAAATGGGAGTAATGATACTTGTAGGATTTACCTCATAGGGTTGTTGTAAATATTAAATTAGATAATATAGAAGGAATTGGAAACCTTAAAACACTGTATAAATATTTACTTTATCATTATTATTATTATTATTATTATTAGTTAGTGAAGCTGTTCTATCACCTTTCATGTGTTTCCATCAAAACTAGACCTTTGTAACAGTCACAGTTTTTGGCAACTGTGTTCAAGCCGTGATGCTGTATTAGGCTAAATGTAACTATGTTTCCCTAAACAATTAAGTTACTGGCCACTAACCAGTCTGATGGACTAGGGTTTCTATACTATAGAAATAGTATAACTTAGTTTCATTAAGGTATTTTTAAAAGCTTCTCATAATAAGATATGAAATACTGTGTTTAAGCATTTAAACCTTCACAATCTGACTCCAATTAATTGTTATAAATTAATTACCCATTATTCCCTACATATATTCAATGACCTAAGCAAACTGGCTTCCTTGATGTTCCAGGGGCAAAACATTCCATCTCTTTTTTTTTTTGCCTATGGAAATGCTTTTGCTCTTCCCTAGTATGCTCTCTATTTTCATCATCACTTCTTGTCACCCCTATCTGCCAATTAAAATGCTGTCATATACAAGATGCCTTTCCTCCTTCCCCCGGTTTCTAGTTTCATACCTCACAAAAAGTTACTTTTTATATACATTTTCATTTACTTATCTGTGTATGGGTTGTTTTGCCCAAGTAGAATTCTTAGCAGGGGCTATTTGTTTGGATTTTGTATACGCAGTAAGTACCTAGCACAGTAATCGACACGTTGTATGTAGACTGTCATGAAGTGCTTGTTGTTGAATAAATTGAATATCTTTTGTGCGTATGATATCCTTGAAACCCTAGCTGACCCTCAAAACTGAGCTCAAATGCCACCTCCTCCATGAAGCCTTCCATGATTCCTTATCAGAAATATTCTCTGTCTTTAGACTTCACATAGCACTTTATTTATACCTCTCATATATTCACTATGTCTTATTTTACATTGACTTGCCTCCACTAATAGATTATTAATCTCCTTGGCAATTATGATGTTTTCCTAGTGGCTAATACTTCATCTTGCATATAGTAATTAACACATCTGTTGAGAAATTTGGACTGGATGACAGTTCAGTTAGATGGACTTGGGACTTGGTTAAAGCCAGACTACAGGAAGGTATCTAGTGGTGTGTGTCAGGGCCCTATCTTCAGTTCTGTTCCTTTTGACAGTTTTACCAAAGATTTGCATGAAGATAGATAAGATACCAGATTTTCAGATGACACCAACAGGGTGGACAATATCTTTAGAGTCAGAATAAAATGAAATCTTGACATACTAGAATGATGGACTGAATTAAACAAGATGAAATTTAACAGGATAAATGTAAAGTCCTGTATTTGGGATTTAAAAATAAATTTAACTTTAACAATTTAACAAATTAGTTTAACAAGATTGAGGAACTTGACTTAGTCAAAAATATACTTGTCATCTACAGTATAATAGGAGAGTCAGAAAACTCATGTGGTCCTAGCATATGTTATTAGAAAGTGTCCAGAACAGCAGAGGTAAGTCAATTGTACCCTTTAATTGTCAGACAAAACTAGCTGAAGTATTATGGTCAGTTCCGTGCACACATTAGAGGAAGGACATTGGCAAATTAGAATATACCCAGGAATGGATGGCCAGCATGCTGAGGGCACTTCAAATTATAGCATATGAATCAGTTGTAAGAATTATAGAACCTGGTTGATGGAAGTCTAAGTTGGGGAATGACTACAGTCTTCAAATTTTTAAAGGCTGTCACCTGTAAGATTAGACATTCTATCTGGTACAGAGGGTAGAACTCATATTGGCAGGTGGAAGTTATAGGGGAAAAGATTTTGATTCAATGTAAGGATGAATTTCTTAATAATTACAACTATCTAAAGGGAAAAAAGACACTTTCTGGAGGTAGCAATTTCTTTGATAAGCACCAACTGATCACTTGTAAGGCAAGTATAGAGGGTTTTCTGCTTCGAGATGGAATTGGAAAAGATGACCTCAGAACAAAATGTCCCTTTCAGCTCTACAATCCTGGATTCCCATGTTGGAAATAAGTAGAAAGATAAATTGTACTAAGGTTTACTCTATTAAGGCTAATTGATGAGTGTTTTCTTTTTGATAGCACTAAGACTTCCTATTGAAAACATTTTTTAAACAATATGGAAAGTAAAGGTGACAACGGGTTAATCATTGCTAGATGTTCCCAGTTGATCCATATGTTTATTCTTTAAAAGTTTATTAAAGATTTCTCTTCTCACATTAAATTCCTTTCCCAACCCCCAACACCCCAACGGAACCTCCCCTTCTAATATTAAAAAACAGCAAAAATCAATTGGGTAATCATGTCTGACAGCTCATACCACATTCTGTCTCTATTCTGTTTCACTCTGTCTCTAAATACAACACTGCAGTACTTTTCTACCTAATCTAAGGCAGGATATAAAATCTCCTCATGCCGGAATGCTGAGGGAGGTATATTGATTTTCACCAAACATCCCTGGTGATATATGGACAGAGACCACTGAGCCCCCAGTAATCATGAATCAGGGTCTTGGGGTAAGAAATACCTGTTGGAGTTACTAGTCTAAGATCCACAGGGATGTTATTCCCTAGTGAAGACGTCTCAAATCCTGCCTTCTCCAGGAGGCCTTTTACTAGTGCCTTCCCCTCTGAGATTACCTTCCATTTACTCTGCATGTATGTATCTAGTTATTTACATGTTTTCTGCCCCACACTCTATTAAAATGTAAACTCTTTGAAGGCAGTGACTGGTTTGCAACTTTTTTTTGTATTCCCAGCTCATAGCACAATGTTTGGTACATAGTAAGGGCTTAATAAATGCTTGGTGACTATTTAACTGTTCATTTGAGACTGAGCATTGATCAGTTAATACATCTAACACAACCTCTGTAGAAGACACAAATTCTTTGAATTTTTTTTTCAAATAATTTCACTCTGCCAATATAGAAAAAGCAATGTCCCTCAGGTAACTGGGCGGCCCAATGGATAGAACATTGGGCCAGGAGTCAGGAAAAACTGATTTCAAATACGGACTCAGACCCCCACTAGCCATGTGAAACTAGGCAAGTCACTTAACTGCTGTCTGCCTCAGTTTCCTCAACTGTGAAATGGGAATAATGATAGTACCTACCTCTTTGGTTTTTGAAAGGATCACATGAACTAATATCTGTACAGGACCTGAAACATAACAGGCACTAGAGAAACATACTTCCCAGAGTCAGATATGAGCTTAACTTAGAAAGAGAAGACTAAGTCCAAGCAGCTTGAAAATGATTCAAGGCATTATCTAATTGGAAGAAAAGGAAATTTTCTACATTTCCAAAAGAGCCAATAATGATAGACTCTGGCTTGGGAGGCATCTCGGACATTATATAATCCAATCTTCACCTAGACAGAAATGCCTATTTCAACACCCTCAAAAAATGACCATTCAGCCATTGCTTGAAGACTTCCAGTAATGGAGAATTCACTCTCTCATAAGATGGTCTTTCAGAAAGTTCTAAATTTTAGGAATGTTTTCCTTTTTCCAAGTCACTGGTACTAAGCAAGAACAGTGATTATGTGCAGCAAGTTCTACACTCATAGACAAAGTTGAATTACCTCTTTAACTTAAATTCCTGCAACTCACTTCAGGAGAGAAACTTCAAAGGATTTTGCCCTTAAAAAATCTAAACAAAGCTAGGTATGGTGGCATACACCTGAAATTCCTTCCTACCACAGAG
Source organism: Phalanger gymnotis (assembly GCA_028646595.1). Taxonomy (NCBI): domain Eukaryota; kingdom Metazoa; phylum Chordata; class Mammalia; order Diprotodontia; family Phalangeridae; genus Phalanger; species Phalanger gymnotis. The sequence continues at coordinate 256,424,433 of CM053623.1, forward strand.
GCTGAGGCTGGTGAATCTCTTGTGCTAGGGAGTTCTAAACTGCAGTAAGTTAAGCCAATTGGCTGTCTGCTCTAAATCCAGCAACAATATGGTGAACCTCTGAGATCAAGAGGTCACCAGGCTGCCCAACGATAGGGGGATCAGGCCAGACTTGAAACAAAGTAGGCCAAAACTCCTGTACTGGTCAGTAATGGGACCAGGCCAATGAGTAGCTTCTGGGTGAGGTAGGGAGACCTGATCTCAAAAACAACACCCTTCAATATGCCTAGTCTGTTCCCTTTTGTCTCTTTCTATGAGTATGGAAAGCACTCATGCATGTCAAGAGGAGAGAGAATGTAGAGAAAGGAGGCAGAATGGAAGCTTATATTTTAACCTGTTGATAAGAGCATAAGATCACAGACTTAATCCCAGATGGGAACTTGGAGGCCATCTAGTTCATCTTCCTCACCATGTAGATATTGGGTTGATATATATTTACAAAATAATAAAACACAGTTGAGACATTTGGTTCTTCCTTCCCATTAGTTCCAAATTTCAGAAGGTCATCATTGGTTTTTTACCTGCCCCTGCCAAAGAGTTTCCCAGTGCCTCAATTATTCAAGTCACCCACATTTACTCAGGACATTGAAGACTGTAGCCCTATCTCAGTCCAAATGTCTTGTAGTCATTATGAGCACTTTTTTGTGTCAGTATGAGAATTTTTGAAAGAGAGGAAACATCCAGCTCCCAATTACTTGCTGCCCTTTTTTGTCTAAATAAATGGCTGTCAATAGGATTTTCTTTCCTAGTGAGAAGTTAAAGTTTACTGAGAGGGACTGTCTCATTTGAAGACATTTATCTTTTTTAAAAAACTAATTGGCAGCTCATTATTTTGAAATGATATTATTATAGACATAGCAAAGAAAAGTTGACAATGGAAACTTTCTGTCTAGCTTACAATAATCAGTTTTCCTATTTGAATAAGGATGACTCTGATTCTCTTGGGTCATGATACATTTTAGCAGTGGACTGAACAGATATCATTTCATGACCAAAAGACCCATTTGAACATCTTGACTTCTTGTGATTTATCTTTTATTTAACTGGGAATTATTTCAAATAAGTCTTACTTGAGGAAGCATCATTTCCTGTTCAAATGGAGGTAATTAGCACAATACCTCCAAATGAGCAGAAAAATCCTTGCCCTATTTTCTGAGCTTGGAAGAACCTCATGATTCCTTGTTTGGAGAGAACACCAGAATACTGCTTAGTTGAACATACCCCCCCTCCATGCAAAAAAACAAACTGAATGGCCTCTGAAGCAGATCATTTATGAGTGGAGTTCCTATCAATCAATAGGCATTTGTTCTTTAATTTTTTAATTAATAAGCATTCATTTTCTTTCCCTTCTACCCCCTTCTCAATTTTAAAGAAGGACAAAACCCTTGAAACCAAAATGCAATGTAGCATTCTTTATCCTCAGTACTCTAGAGTTATGGTTGGTCATTACTTAACAGCATTTATTAAAACTACTATGTACAAGGTACTGTAATAAGCCTTGGAGATACAAAGACAAATGTGAAACAGTCTCTGCCTTCAGAGAGTTTACATTCTATGAGACAAACACAATTATGAGTATTTACAGAACAGTTATAAAGAGAATTAATATAAATAAATATAAAGTAGTTAGGGGGAGGTTGAGAACTTGTCATTGAAGAGTAGGAAGGATCCATGTAGAAGGTGGTGCTTGAACTGAGAAAGAATTTATGATATTGGGCTGTATTAAAGAGAGGAGTAATTTCCAATAAAGCTGGAAAGATAGCTTGGGAACAAATTGTGAAGAGGATTAAATGCCAAACAAAGGATTTTATATTTGATCTTAGAGGCAATGGGGAGCCATTGACTGGAATACAGTGAGTGACATAGTCCAGTCTCTAGATAAGGAAGATCACAGTCAGTTGTGTGACAGATTAGAGTAGATGAATTATGAAACAGGAGCACATATGCCCAGTTCTTTGGGTACTCACCAGAAACGACCACAATGACAGTGAGAAATGGAGCTGCAATCAATCATACTTTAATAATCACAGAGGGTGTGGGGACAAACCATACAGAAAGTATAAAGACAATCAGTGAAAGGGGCATAGAGACAGATGGCATTGGGACAGGTGATATGATGGTGAAAGGAGGGTGACATGAAGAAGAGGATGGGGAGGGCGAAAGCAAGAGTATTTTGCATGTAAAATGAATTAGAATTGAGAGCACTAGGCAGCATGGACCCAATGTAGATAGAAGAGGGCTGGGGTTGCAAGCAGGAGTTTAAGGTCTCATTTTATAGGCTTTTGATTGGGAAGGAAAAAGACTAACTCTTCTAATCTGTGCCACCTTGGGATTGGTTCATTAATATATCAAAATCATCTTGAAGTTGCCAGTAGAACTTTAAAGTTAACTTGTCCACATCATTTCAAAATTATTGTCACCATTTGGTGACCTGTTGGTCTTACTGCTAATGTTCAGAACCTGTCTAAGATTCACATATCATTGGGCCAAAAGGCCCTGACATCTGAGCCCAAATGGCTTCCTTTGATTCAGTGCCTATTACCATGGTGTTATTTTTGGTTAATATGTGCTGTACTTTGTATATTAGGCCCCTTTAGGACAGTTTATACCTGACTTCCAGGTTCCCCTTTGTAATCTTATTTCATGATATTGCCACTTTATATTGGCTACTTACAAAGTTACTAACAAGAAGTGGGGGTGGTCAAGAGGACCAGAACAAAATACAATTTTAACACAAGAGGGAAAGGCAGAAGGCAGGGAGACTACTTAGGAAGTTATGGAAATAATATAGGTGAGAGGCGAAAGTGGGTATGGACTAAGGTGGTGGTTGTGTGAGTAGAGAGAAAGGGTTGAATATGAGAGACGTGAAGAAAGAAATGCTGTGATTTGGCAATTAATTGGATAGATGGGGTTTGAGAGAATGAGTTAAGGACAACACCAAAGTTGCAAAAATACAAAAAAGTTGCAAAGTTATAAAATACTGGAAAGATGATGGTACCTTTGACAGAAATAGGACAGGTTGGAAGAGGCATGGGCTTTGGGGGATATATAATGAGCTCAGTTTTGGACAGGCTGAGTTTGAGATGTCTTCAAGATACTCAGGTTTGAAATGCAGTTGGCAAGCAGTGATGTGGGATTGGAGATCAGAAGAAAAGTTCGAGTGCATCATGAGTACTGGTAGCAATTCTCCCACTCAGTTCAGAAATTTCTATCATTCTGAAGGTAACTAGTGTTTCCTTCTCCATGGTGGTAGAGAATCTGCTTCTTCCTAACTAAAAGAATTTCCCTATGAGACAGACATAGCCTAGAAAATCATAAAAAAGGAATGATATATTTACACTAATAGCCCATATCAACAGGAGAAATATGACGAAGTAAGCTTTGGAAAATATTAATTAAAATCATTCTAAATGATTAAATCTCTTACTATCAAATCTTTGGCGTACTGATATTATAGTCAGTTCAAGTTGTCACCACACAAAACAAATGAGCATTTCACTAGGTTCAGTTAAATCTGTTGTTTTCATGGAATTTCCCAATATATAATCAGGCCTTGATTTAGTTATGTTCTTTTAAAATCACATGTAAAATAAAAGAATTAACACAAACATTCAATCAAAAGATTTCAATCTTGCATCTGATACTTGCTTTGAAGAAACGTAGGACCGTACTCTCAAACTGAAAAATTACCATACTGCACATTACAGAATGAATTAAATACAGGACAGGTTTTAATGACAAAGTGAAGAACATAGAAAGGACTCAGATCTGAGCCTATAGTTGAGAAACCTTTCTCCTTCAATCCAATTCCACCAATATTTATTAAGGACCTCTAAGCTATCATCTCCTTACCACAACCAGAACTACTCTTTAAATAGTAATGCTCAGCTGATCAGCTCATTGCTTTGTCCAAAGTGTCTGATTTGTTTTGCAGTGAATTGACTGTGTGTTTCGGAATTATGTAGACATACTCTTAATCATACTTTTGGGCAGCCCTATATAGGCATACAAAAGGGGATAAAATCTATAAGAACAGACTATACATGCTTCAAGCACATCTTAGATGAGAAGGGAATAGTCAGACTTTTGCAAATGATTTTTACAAACAAACATCTTAATGATCACAACTGACCAGAAGTTGTTGAGAAAATAAAATCCTGTGCCAATGATTCTTCTTCAGAAAATATTTGATTTATAAGGTCATAGAATCAGATCTGCCAGAGTCCCTGGAAGTCACCTAGACCAAGTCCCTTATATCATAAGTGAAGAAACTGAATCCCAGAGATTGACTTAACTAAGTAAGCTCACATAGGTACAGCTCCTGACATGTAATAAGTAGATGCATAATAAATGCTTATTGATTAAGTGACCTAAGTCTTCTGATTCTAAATCTCCACCCTTTCTGCTATACCATCCTGCCTCCCTATTTGAAGGGCTGTTATGTGGAAAAAAGATTAGGTTTGCTTTGCCCAGAGCACAGAAAGAATATCCATAGATGTAACCTGCAGAGAAATAGACTTAATATAATGTAAAGCACAATTTCCTAAACTTACATGAGGGAGCACTCTAATGAAATTAAGAGTCTGTCTTATTCCACTCAAATCAGAGAACATTTATTTAATGCCATCTACATAAAAAGCATTTTTCCAGGAGTCAAAAATATTAAAGTAATGGTCCCTGCCCTCAAGAAACTTATATTCATTGAAAACATATCTAAATAAAGTACCTGGAAATGAAACCACAATCTTACTTGGTACTACAAAATTTATTCTATTACCTTTACACAGATGAACTCTGTTATGTTCCTCCTCTCCCACCAGATCTACCCCTAACCTTTCAATTGACTACTCTCACCATTCCAATCTTCACCTATAAGTTCAGAGAAAAGCTGCAACTTTATTTTACTTTGCTCATGGCTAGTTACTTGATATGCTGGTATGGATACCATATTTCTAGTACGTTAGCTAAATTGCATTTAGAGTCTTTTTATATAAATGCATATAATCTTTGGAACATTCTCCACCATGTCATATAATACCTAGACACATATCTAAGCTGGTAGGCATTTAAGTTATCTGTCTGAGGAGCAGGTAAGTTTCTCAAGCACTCGAGGGAGATACGGAGGACACAGAAAATGAAAGGTAGATAATAGTATAGGAAAAAATTGGATTCTCACCTAGGATCTATTCAAAAGCAATGAACTGCAGTGGGGGAAAAAAAGCAGCTAGATTAAATTGAATGTCTTAACAAGAGCTAATCAATTGATTTGCTTGAACAGCACGGTATTGACCAGAAGGTGAAACTCCAGAGGAAGTTTAACTACATACACTGATGTCTTTTCTCAGCTGCGTTATTGTCTCATTTCCTATAGATATGTGTAATGTGAACTGTTGCAACACTACCTACATAAATAAGAATTATGTTCTTTTGAAAATTATGAAAGGATATATTCACAAAATCAATATAGTCATATTGAGCCACTGGTACATGAATAAAATTTTCTAAAAAGTTGAAATATATCCAAGATGGGGTGATGGATAGAGAACTGGACTTGGAGTAAGGAAAATCTGGGTTCATATCCTGCTTCAGACACTTATTAGTTATGTGATCCCAGACTAATAACCTAATTTCTCTGGGCCTCAGTTTTCATGTCTGTAAAATAAGATTGCACTTGATTGATATCTGTGATTCTTTCCATCTCTAAACTTATCATGTTATGCTTTCTTTGAAGTTGGGGAATGAAAAAGAGTGGCAGCTCTCTAGGGATTTTTTTTTTTGAAAATGGAAAATCTATTTTTTTTATGTTTTATGACTACTACTTTATTTTTTCTTATTTAACATTTTATTTTCCCCAATTACATATATATACAATTTTAGCATTCTTTTTTTTAATTTTCCAAATTCTCTCCCTCCCTCCTTCCCTTGCCTTCCCTGAGAAGGCAAGCAATTCGACATAGATTATACATGGGTAGTCATGCAAAACACATTTCCATGTAAGTCATTCTATGAAAGGAAAATAAAAAATAAAAAACAAGAAAAATTTAAAAGTAATGAAAAAGTATTTTTGATCTGCATTCAGGCTCTCCCAGATCTTTTTCTGGAGATGGACAGTATCTTTCATCATAAGTCCTACAGAATTTTCTTGGATCAATATATTGCTGAGAATAACTAAGTTGTTCATGGTAGGTCATCGTATGTTACTGTGTACAATGTTCTCCTGGTTCTGCCCATTTCACTTTGCATTAGTTCATATAAGTCTTTTTTTTATTAAAATACTGAATTTATTTCACATGTACACTTTGTTTCCCCACCATTTCCATTTTTCTGACCACCGCTACTACTATGCCCTATCATAACATTCTATACATACTTAAATGAATCAAACTGTGGAGTTCCATCTTTGAAAACTAAACAGGCATTTTGGACAACACACTCTTAGCAAAGTAATCTGGATGACATTCATCAGATGTGGTAGGGAAAATTCTCACTCTGCATTATAAGAAGGACAGCCAGATATCAACTGTTACAGAAATAAGGTGGACAATTTTAACAAACTGCTCAAACTTATTTTCTTAAAGAGATTTCCTCCACAGCCAGAGATCTTTAATGGCCTCCTGATCAGACACCCTGAAGGAATTCTTTACATAGTTGATAAATTTGCCTTCCAGTTTTGGGAGGAAACCACCCTTTTCAATGCTGGCTTGCATTTTTGCTTTAATATCCTCTAGAGAAGTAGGTCCTTTGGGAGTCTTGGGAGTATTGTCCTGCTTTTTGAAGGATTCTTGACCTTTTGATTTTGGTGTGGATGGCTTTGAATCTTTTCCATTCTGGTTTGATTTTTGTACATTTTTTGCTGCAGCATCATGAACTGGAAGGGTCTTTTCTTCACTTTCCTCATCTTCAATGTCATTATCATCTTCTTCATTATCATCATCTTCTTCATCATCTTCATTTTCATCAGACAGTTTTACCTTTTTCTGTGGAACCTTGCTACCAACTCCAGGAGAATGTCATTTGCAAGACATATTTAAGAGGTTCACATCATCTTCCTCTTTGTCATCTGACTCTGCATCTTCCTTCAGTGCTACTAGGTGTTGGCCACTCACATGTGCAAGCCCTGAACTGCAAAACTACTGGCGGTGTAATCTCAAAATCACCTAGAGAAATTGTAGGGCTGCACAGACATTTTTCACAGATGCCAGAGTTACTTTAATTGGATTGCCTTCATAGTTCAGTGCCTCTGCTTCAATAATATGCAATTCATCCTTTGCACCAGCCCCTAAACTCACAGTCCTCAATGACAACCGGTGCTCGTTTTCATCATTATCTAATTTTAAATGATAATCTTTGTCACCCTTTAGTTCACAATTGAAGAGGAAATTCTGGGGCCAGTGGGGGCTCATATCCATTTTCATTCAGTCCTCCATTTGAGCAGTGATATTGAGGAGAGCAGAGCAGCGTGAACAGGAAAGCATCAAGGTGGATGAACAGAATGGCTCTGGCTCCCAGGGCCTCCACTCAAGACAGAATCACACTGAGGAAAGCCATGTAAGTATTTTCATGTTTTCTGAGAGCATCCTGCTCATCATTTCTTAAAGCACAATAGGTATTCCATCACAATCACAATCATATGCAACAACTTGTTCAGCCATTCCCCAATTGATGGACATCAAATTCTAATCCTTAGCCACCATTAAAAAGGCTATTATATTTTTGTACAAATAGGTCATTTTCTTTTTTTTAATCTCTTTGGGATACAGATCTAGTAGAGTTCCAAATTGCTCTCCAGAATAGTTGAATCAGTGCATGACTTCACCAATAGTACATTAGTGTTTTAATTTTCCCACATCCTCCAATATTTGTCATTTTCCTTTTCTGTCATATTAGCCAATCTGACAGGTGTAAGGCAGTAGTAGCTCAGAGTTTGCATAATTTGCATTTTTCTCTTCAATAGTGATTTGGAGCATGTTTTCATATGACTACAGATAGCTTTGATTGTTTTGTCTGAAAACTTCCTCTTTTATATCTTGGCCATTTGTCAATTGAGGATTTGACTCAGTTTTCTGTATGTTTGAGAGATGCAACCTTTACCAGAGAAACTCACTGTAAAAAGATATTTTTTCAGTAATGAATACAAACTATGTATGTCCCTCCATTCTATTTTCCCCCTATTTAGCCTACTCTCTCCCTCCTTTTACCCTGTGTATCAGTAAGGCAAAATTCACGACCTTGAGAATGACCATGAACATGCCTGTATGCTTCAGAATTGCAAAGTATGAAAAACTATCTAGGTAGAAGGCAGAGGAAATATAACATTTATTTAGGCACCAGAGTATCAAATCCCAAGACCAATGACTCCAATTCAATATAGAAGTAATTATATTCCAAAACCAGTGAGCCCACCTCAATGTAGCAACAAGGAAATTATAATATAGTATTATAGCAAGGAACCAAGTCATCCTGTTACCTTCCCCCTGATAGGGCCTTCCCATAAACAATCACTCATGAATCCTAACTGTCTGCTTGCCTGCATCCTCTCCCAAATTTCTGAAAGCCCTTGCAGTTCTCAGAGTCCTTGCAGTCTCCTGGATTCTCTGGATTCTCAGTTCTCCAATCTCTTGGTGCTATAGATTCTCAGCTCTTTGATCTTTACAACTCTCTGCTATGCACTCTCTGCTCTACAGTCTCTCTCAAGGTCTGCTCTTCAATGCCCTCTTGATATCTGCTGCCTCAATGTCTTCTTGGTGTCTGCTTCTCAATCCTGCTTCTCTCACACTTTGGGCTCTCTATATACAGTCCAAGCTGGCATCTGTTTGGCTAGAAATCAGATCTCTGATTGGCTGAATTCATGCACATCTGATTGGCTAGAATTCAGTGCATATACAATTGGCTTTGGTCTTAGCACCTCTCCTTAGGGCCCTCAGGGCTTCACATCTCTCTTGACCTAATTAGCAAAAGGGTGTGGGCCTGGGGCCTCCCACCTAATAAGTAAAGGGTGTAAGTAAAGGCCCCATTGAATGGGCAGAGAAGATCTTTAATCACATTAACACCACACCCTGTCTATTCTCAAAAGTGTTTTGCTTCTCACTTTTACTTCCCCCACACTGCCCTCCCTTCTATCAGCTCCTCCCCCTTCACTTATTCCCTTCCGTTCCTACTTTCCTCTATGGTAAGGTAGATTCTTACACCCAACTGAGTGTATATTATTCCCTCTTTGAGCCAATTCTGATGAAAGTAAGGTTCATGCACTCCCCTACCCAGTTCCCCCATTTTTCCCTCCACTGTAAAATCTGTTTTATGTCAAACAGTTTATCCCATTCTATCTCTCCTATTCTCCCTGTCCCAGTGCATTCTTCTTTCACATCCCTTAATTAATTTTTTTAGATAATCAGACCATCACATTCAACTGATACCTCTGCTTTCTGTCTATGTGTGCTCCTTCTAACTGCCCTAATAATGAGAAAGTTTTTAGGAGTTGTAAATACCGTTTTCCTATGTAGGAATATAAACAGTTTAACCTTATTGAATCCTTTATGATTTCTCTTTCTTGTTTACCTTTTCATGCTTCTTTTGCATCTTATATTTGAAAGTCAATTTTCTATTAACCTCTGGTCTTTGCATCAGGAATGCTTGAAAATCTTTTATTTCATTGACCATTCATTTTTTCTCCTAAAGGATTATATTCAGTTTTGCTAGGTAAGTGATTCTTGGCTGTAATTCCAATGCTTTTGCCTTCTGGAATATCATATTACAAACCCTCTTGTGTTTTTATGTAGAAGCTGCTAAGTCCTCTGTAATCCTAACTGTGGCTCCTCCATACTTGAAGTGTTCCTTTCTGGCTGCTTGCAAGATTTTCTCCTTGATCTGGGAGGTCTGGAATTTGGCTGTAATATTCTTGGGAGTTTTCATTTTGAGATCTCTTTCAGGAAATGATTGGTGAATTTTTTTCAATTTCTATTTTACCCTCTGATTCTAAACTATCAGGGAAGTTTTACTTGACAATTTCTTGAAAGATTAAGTTTAGAGTCTTTTTTTATCATGACATCAGATAGTTCAATAATTCTTAAATTCTCTCTCCTGGATATATTTTCCAGGTTAGTTGTTTTTTTCAATGACATAGTTTACATTTTCTTTTTTTTCATTCCTTTGATTTTGCTTGATTGTTTCTTGATGTGTCATGAAATCATTAGCTTCCAGTTGCCCTGTCCTAAGTTTTAAAAAAATATTTTCTTCAGTACGCTTTGTACTTCCTTTTCCATTTGGCCAATTCTATTTTTTAAGGATTTCTTCTCCTCAGTGAATTTTTATATATCTTTCTCCATGTGGTTGATTCTGCTTTTCAAGGCATTCTTTTCTTCATTGGATTTTTGTGCCTCTTTTACCATTTGGAGGTATTATTTTGTACTTTCTTTACTAAGTTATTGACTCTTTTTCTCATGGTTTTCTTGCATCATGCTCATTTTTCTTCCCAATTTTTCCTCACCTCTCTTGCATGGTTTTTAAAATACTTTCTGAGCTCTTCCATAGTCTGAGACCAATTTATATTTTTCTTTGAGGCTTTGGATGCAGAAAGTTTGACTTTGTTGTCTTCTTCAGAATATGTTTTCATCTTTCTTGTCACCATAGTAACTTTCTATGGTCAGAATTTTTCTGTGTTTTTTTGCTCATTTTTGAGCCTATTTGTTGACTTTGAACTCTCTCCTAAAGTGGGGCTTTGCTTCCCAAGTGGAGGGGGCACTGTCTCAAGCATCATGCTTTTTAATGCAGCTAGGGGATCTGTGAGTTTTGGACTCTTCCAAAGTAGTATGATGTAGGGAGAGGTGTGTTTCCTACTATCCTGTATTATGTACTGGTTTCTGAGCAACCATAAGCACTCTTTTAATCCTGGAATTATGACCAGAGTCCCTGCTCCACAGTGAACCACAAGCTCTACTGTCCTAGTGCCCCCCATCACACTGGGGCTAAGACCCAGGAATACTACCCTGATCCAAGTAGAGGCCTGCCTCTGGTACCAGCAAAGAGACTCCTGTAAATCTCCTTCTGACTTGTTGTCTCATCCCCTTACTGTAGAGGTCTGGAAACTGCTACTGCTGCCTCTGATTCAGTCAGCCTGAGACCTGCTCTTGGTTTGCTGGGGCCTGGTCTGTGTTGGCATGGCCTGTGGTATAGTGCTCTCCTCTCTCTCCCAGGTTCAACCAATCACCTCCTGAAAGAAATACCAAAAAGAAAATGCCCAGGAATATTATAGCCAAATTCCAAACAGGCCAGGTCAAGGAGAAAATATTGCAAGCAGCCAGAAAGAAACAATTCAAGTACTGTAGAACCACAATGAGTTAACACAAGATTTAACAGTTTCTACATTAAAGGAGCAGAGGGCTTGCAATATGATATTCCAGAGGTCAAAGGAGCTAGGATTAAAACCAAGAATCACCTAGCCAGCAAAACTGAGCTTAATCAATAAGGGGGAAAATTTGAAATTCAATGATATAGATGAAATTTATGCATTCTTGGGAACCCAGAACTAAGTAGAAAATTGACTTTCAAATACCAGACTCGAGAGAAGCATAAAATAGAAGTGGGAAATAGAAATCATAAGGTACTTATTGAAGTTGAACTGTTTATATTCCTACATTGAAAGATGATATATGTAACTCATGAGACCTTTCTCACTATTAGGATAGTTGGAGGGAATATAAATGGACAGAAAGCACAGGGTGAGTTGAATATGAAGGGATGATATCTAAAAAAGTAAAATTAAGGGTGAGAGAGAAATGTACTAGGAGAAGGAGAAAGGGAGATGTAGAAGGTGTAAAATATCTCACATAGCAGAGGCAAGAAAAGCTTTCACAGTGGAGGGGAAGAGAGGGGAGATGAGAGAGAATGAGTGAACCTTACTCTGATCTAATTTGGCTTAAGGAGGGAATAACATACACACTCAGTTGGATATGTAAATCTATCTTACCCTATAGGAAAGTAGGGGTGAAGGAGATAATTGGGGAGGAGGGGAATAATAGAAGGGAGGGCAGACTGAGAGAGGGGTTAATCAGAAGCAAACACTTTTTTAGGAGAAACAGGGTCAAAGGAGAGAACAGAACAGCAGGATAGGATGGTGTAGTAGGAAGGCTGAATTTATGATCTCAAAGAGGATCATACATATATCTGAATGGTTCGAAATTGTTGGGTATAAAGAACTCTCCAAGTAGAAGGCATCAAAACATTTATTTAGGCCCCACAGTGACAGATTCACGAACCAGCCTCCCCATTCCGATACTGTGATCACAAGCTTCCAGGCCCAATAAGCCCACCTCACAAGAGTAACCAGGAGGCCACAGAAAAATATGATGGCATTAAGCCAAATCATATTTACTGCCCTCAAGTCCTTGCTCGCACTCCTGGGTCCACACACCAGTCAGCTCTGGTTCCGCAGCTCCTGCTTCGGCTTTGGCTTTTTTTTTTTCAGCTTCAGCTGTAGCTGTCTCTTGGTTTGCCTTTCCTCGCAGCTGAGCCTCTGGCATCCTCAAGCCCCGCCTGAATGACCAGAGACAATTGGTTCCCAAGTTGTCCCCTCTTAAGTCATCAATCTACACCCATGCAGGTTTCACACCTGATAGGGCTTTGGGCCTAAGGCTCAGCACAACTGAATCACTCAAAGTAAACAAAAGCCAAACTCCTGAAGTGATAAGGAACCCATTTTGCCTTACTGACACAGATGGAGAGAAATATAGTTAGTCTTTCACAACATGACTATTATGGAAGTGTTTTGCATGACTACACATGTACAACCTATATTGAATTCCTTGCCCTCTCAATGATGGTAGATGGGGAGGAAAGAAGGGAGACAATTTGGAACTCGAAGTTAAAAAAAAAAACACGTTAAAAATTGTTTTTCAATACAACTGGGAAACAAGATACAAAGGCAATAGGGTATATAAATCTATGTTACCCTACAGGAAAAAAGAAGGGAATAGGAATAAGAAAATGGGAGGCTAGGAGGGAAGGTAGATTGGGTAAAGGGGTAATCAGAAGGCATGCATCATGGCGGGGAGGGAAGAGATGGAGAGAAAAATTGGAACTCAAAATCTTGCGGAAGTGAATATTGAAAACTACAATAAATAAATAAATTGAAATGTGGGTGGGGGGAAGATATGAGGTAGGAAAAAAAATAGGGGACTTTCAAACTTTCCTGATGAAAAGACCAGAGCTGAACAGAAAATTCAAATCTTCAAATAGAAGACTAAAGAGGAACATAAAAAGTTAAAAAAGGAAGGAAAAAAAAAGCGTCTTATCAATTAAGATTTAAAATACTTTCCCTACATGGGAAGATAATACTTGTAACTCTTGAGAACTGTATCTCCACTAGAGTAGTTAGAACTATACAAAGAAAGAAGGTATGTGTATAAGTTGACTTTGATTTGATGTTATAAAAAGATTAAGAGCTAAAAAAATTATTTTACTGGGAGAAGAGCAAAGGGAGAGGCAGAATAGGGTAAATTACATCACATGAAGAGGTTCAAAACACCTGTTACAGTAAAGGGAAAGAAGGGAAGGAGTGAGTATTGTCTGAATCTTATTTTCATCATATTTGGCTCAAAGAGGAAATAGAGTACATGCTCAGTTGGGTATAGAAATTTATCTTGCCCTATAAAAAAGTGGTAGGGGAAAGGGGAAAGAAAAGGGGTGGGGCAATAGAAGGGAGGGGCTGTTATAATAACAAAGTTGCTAGCAGCTGCTGTGGGGGTATAAGACCAATAACATCAGCACATAGGAGGCCTGCTAGCACAGGTTCTTTGATTTACTTTTCTAAGGAAAGCAACTTTAAGAGGTTTATAATCTCATTTCAATTAAACATAGATAGATAGATAGATAGATAGATAGATAGATAGATAGATAGATAGATAGATAGACAGATAGATAGATCATTCACTTAGTTCAGGGGAAAAAGTCAACACCCTGAACTTCAGAGAAAACACAAACAGAAATCACAAGCAGAAATTATATAAACTGCAAATAAACACAAATCAAAGACAGGCTTCTAGATATCTTACCAAGATGTTACATACATAGTTACCAGAGAGTGAAGCACCAACACTTGGGTTTTTTAAAGTGGGGGGGGTGTTGTTAGTGGCTACCCAGAGTCTCCACACAAACACTCTTCCAATGAGTGAGCCCCAAAAGGAAACTGCTAACCTCAGAGTATGGTGTTTACAGAAAACATATTAGAAGAAGAGAGATACACACAGACTAAAGGTAAAAGACTGGAGCAGAATATGTCAAGCTTAAAAAATCAAGAGTAGCAATCCTCCTCTCCAACAAATCAAAAGCAAAAATAGATATAATTAAAAGAGATGAGAAAGGAAACTACATCTTGCTAAAATGTACCGTAGGCAATGAAAGAATATCAATGTTAAACATACATGTTCCCAGTGGTGTAGGCTCCAGATTCTTAGAAGAGAAGTTAAGGGAATTAGAAGATATAGACAGCAAAACTATAATAGTAGCGGACCCCAAACTCTACCCCTCAGAACTAGATAATATAAGCACAAAATAAACAAGAAACAAGTTAAGGAGTGAATAGAATTTTAGAAAAGTAAGATATGTAGACCTCTGGAAAAAACTGAATGGGGATAGAAAGGACTATACCTCAGCAGTACATGGCACCTACACAAATATTGACTTTGTTTTAGTGCATAAAAACCTCACAATCAAATCAGAAAGGCAGAAATATTAAGGTCAATATGGGTACATGGTTTAGACATAAGGGATGATACCATCAGCAAATTAGGAGAGCAAGGAATAGCTTACCTGTCAAATGTATAGAGAAGGGAAGAATTTATGACCAAACAAGAGATAAAAGAATACTATTTTCATTTTTTTTGTTTTTTTTCTTTCTCATGGCTTTTCCCTTTTGTGCTGATTCTTCTCTCGCAACATGACTAATATGGAACATGGAACATGATTGTACATGTATAACCTATATCTGATTGCTTGCTGTCTTGGGGAAAGGGAGGGCTAAGAGAGAAGGAGACAAATTGGAACTCAAAATTTTACAGAAATGAATGTTGAAAACCATCTTTACATGTAAGGAAAAAAAAGAAAAAAAATGTTATCATTGCATAGAAATGTACCAAATGGTCAAAACACTTCAAAATGCAAGACACAACTTCTAAAAGGATGGGTGAAGGAGAGGGGTTAGTCAAGGAAGGCTTCAAGCACCTGACTAGAGACCCTATAGGAGGAGGAAGATTTCGATAAGTGGAATTGGGGGTAGAGGAGTAGGAGAGAGTTCTTTACAGGTATAACTGACACTGTTTAATAATGTAAGGAGAGGAGAAAGGATAGGATAAGACTAGGGAATAATAAATAGTACTATTTAGCTCAAAAATAGAA
The DNA here is from genome assembly GCA_028646595.1 of Phalanger gymnotis. NCBI lineage: Eukaryota > Metazoa > Chordata > Mammalia > Diprotodontia > Phalangeridae > Phalanger > Phalanger gymnotis. The sequence continues at coordinate 256,439,859 of CM053623.1, forward strand.
GAGATGAGGAGAAATAATAAGAGTGTACCTCCTTTAGACTTCAGTAAATTTGCAGGTCTTTACAGACAAGTAAGGAGGCAATAAAATGTATTGACTGACCCTATCAGATCTGATTGGTTCATTCCAAACTGGTAAAGTATCCAAGGCTTTGAGTAGCTAATTCGCATATGAAAAGGTCAGGGCAGGGAAAATGAGCTGGCTCCCAGGGCATAAACTGCAAAGGCACCTTTTCCCAGCAGATCCCCTAGATGTAGGGCAAAGGATAAGAAGGGAATGAGCCTGTATCTTACTGATGGGGACTGCATCTTTGGGATCTGGACCCCATAAAGAAGAAGCCCCTGGACTTTCCCAAGTGGCCCAGGTCCCTGGTGTTTTTTCTGGAGCATTTGGCCCTTTCCAGTTAATCCTTTCATTGTGGTCCTCATTGTCTGCAACTAGCCCCACCCTAGACCACCACTCCTAATTCCATCTAGACCCCTTATCTGTTCCCACAGTCTTCTGTACAAAAGATCCATCTTGTCTCCATTTAAGTGCTCAGATTCCTTAAGAGTCTGGCCAATGCTCAGATTCAATCTGGCCTGCTTATCAATACAAGTGTCACAAATATGGCAAAAATCTTACCCACGCCAACCTGTGTTTTAATAAACCTTGTCTTTGGCTGAAAGAAGTCTTGAGTCAAATTCATTTAAAGCAGGACCTTCATCCCTTGCCCTTGAATTTTGGAGTCCCAACATGCCTAGACCTCAAAACTACTATGTGCCAAGCTTTGTGCCAAACACTTTTTACAAGAATGTCATTTGAGAATAAGGAGCATTAGAATTTAAAAAAACAACTAGCGAGTCCTGAACCCCAGAACTATTTGACTATTACTGGACAAATGGTCATTGCCTAGCAAGAGAATATGATTTTCATATTAATCAATATGATATATGTAAAGAATATACTAATAGACTAGACTTTTCCAAATCGCCTTTTCTAGCTTGTGAGTCAGAAACTTACAATGGAGCTTGAAATGATCAATCAAATTTTGACAAGGCTCATAATCACTGCCTCTGTACCTGAAGTGAAGCAAATCAAAGATTGTAGAACCTGTTCCCATCACAGAACTCTGGTCCTTTGACCCACCAAAAAACAACCCCCAAAGACTTGAACAATGTTGGTCAGACAGAATTTCAGGACACCTATACCTTAGTACTGTGGGATTTGTGGGCTGGTCATGGGAAATCACTGGCCCTGGGAACACTTTCCTCCCTCCTTTCCTATTGTGATTTATGTATGTAGTCTCTATCTTCACTTCAGCAAGGTAGAATTCTGATCAGGAGAATCCTCAATTTGCAAATGTGTCACTCATGATGAAACTAATTAATTAGACATCTACCTCATTACTGTCACTTTGTTGACCTGCTATCTCATCATTCTCAGGTTAGAGACTGGCTCAGTAAACTTAACACCAGTTATGGTCCATTTTGCAAAGATAAAGATATTGGAAATATATTGGATGGTCTCTGTAGTTTAGCAAGAAGTTCCTCATTGAGGGAGTCTAGTATTGAAAAAGAAAGGTTTGTCAAAAGGAAGGAGAGGTTATATCTCTCTTCTCCTACCTCCTGACTGAAAAATGACAGACTGTAGAGATGAGGCTCTAAGGGAGTAGAGCTAGAGAAGCTTCTACCAGTTCTAGGGCTTCTACTCTTTCCAAAAGAGCACAACAGTACCTCAGCCAGGGGCTGCAGGTAAGCTAGAAGATGGAGGTGGTGTAATCTATAGTTGCCCATCAAGGAGCAAATCCCTGAAAACTCTGTGCCCTTTGAGGAAAAAAACCCAATCTGGCAACAGACCAACCTATCCAGCAGAATGCCTAGCAATGGATTTCATGAGAACCCTACAAAGAGAAAGAAAGGAGGTCAAGGTACTACACTTCAAAAGTTTTAAGTTACCTTGGCCATATGTGTTCCTTACATATGTGCTTCACTACTATTATGCATTGTTTGTGCCCACTCTCCCCTTCACAAAGCCAGTGTGTATTTGGGGCAGACAGCACTTCAGGTTTTGAGGGAATACATTTTGCCCCTACATGCCCCCTGGCATTTGAGTGTCTTTGATAAGAGTTAACTGAGACTATTGATTTATTTTCAATATGGAGCACATTGGAAGGAGTCTCAGGATCTATGGCCTAAGGATTAGCCTTCCATAGAGTTACCCTTAGAACTCAAGGTTGCAATCACCCTTGGGACTCAACCTGGGAGTTCAGGTACAAGTTTGATCAAGTAGCCCCAGACAAAGTATTCCATTAGGAAACAATCTAGAGACAGTGGATAAATTAAAGAGCTTATGCTTTATCATGTTGGACCAGTGGAGCCACTTCAAAGTTCTTACACAGAGTGACATAGTCAGAACTATATTAAGAAGATTGCTCTGGCACTCATGAAAAAATGGATTATAGAAGGGAAAAACTCAAAGAAAAGGGAACTAATTAGGAATCTCTCATAATGGAAAAGCGAAAGGTGAAATTTGATATGGATTGACCTGAAATTCACACTTGGGAAGAGCAAAGGTTAGACAAAATGATGTGATATAACTCCATATTTCTGTTATATATTAAGATCTCTTTGGAGTAGGTTGGTGGCACAGTAGATAATGTGCTGGTCCTGTAGTCAAGAGGACCTGAATTTAAATCTAGCCTTAGACATTTGACACATACTAGCCATGTGACCCTGGACAAGACATGTATAGGAGGCCAAGGATCTTGGTTCTGATACCAGGCAAGGGGGGAGAACTGAAGGAGGATCTGAGGCCAGAGGCATTATCCCCCATACTCCAGGACTAGAGATTATAACAGCAATAATCTCCTTCAAAAGGGGGGAAAACGAGCAGCAAGCATAGGGGAAAGAACCCAACTACAAAAAGTTACTATTTGGAATAGAGAAGACAGGGGTTCATCTTCAGAGGAGGTTACTGAAGCAAAGAAACCCTCTTCTATCCCAAAGGTTAATATCAAATGGCCACCTGCCCAAAAAGAATTCACAGAAAAACTTTAAAAAAAAACTTTAAAAATCAAATGAGAGTGATTGAGGAAAATCTTTTTAAAAAAAAACCGAGATTATGAAAAGAAAATCAACCAACTAGAAAAGGAGATTCAGAATTTTAAGGAAGAAAATAGCTCCTTGAACATTAGAATTGGGCAAGGGGAAGCCAGATAAGTTATCAGAAACCAAGAAATCATTTTTAAAAAGTTAAAGAATGAAAAAATAGAAGAAAATGTCAAGTATCTCATAAGAAAAACAACTGATCTGGAGAACAGATCAAGAAGAGAAAACTTAATAATAATCAGACTACCTGAAAGCTACAATAAAAAAGAATCTTGGTACAATAATACAAGAAATAATTTTTTTAATGTTCTGAAGTGTTAGAACAAGAAGGGAAAGTAGAAACAGAAAAAAATACACTGGTGAAAGCAATCCTATGGGGAAAGCCTACAGGAATATCATGGTCAAATTCTGAAAGCCCCAGCTCAAGGATAAAATATTATGAGCAACAAGAGGGAAAAAATTCAAATATAATGGAGGCATAATAAGAATCACACAAGATCTACCAGTGGTGACACTAAAAGATCACAAGTCTTGGAATATTATGTTATCACAGAGCAAAAGAACTGAGGCTGAAGCTGAAAATATCATACCCAGCAAAATTAAGCATAATTCTGAGCAGAACAAAAACAGATATTAGATGAATTGCCATACTTTCAGGACTTTGTTGGGGAAAAAAACCTGAACTCAATAGAAAATTTGACATACAAGATCCAAGAGAAATATAAGGTATACATCAAAGACTAATTACAAGGAACCCAATAAGGATAGGCTGTTTACTTTTTATATAAGCAAATGTAAAATGTGTGTCTAAGATTGTTATTAGTAAGTGGGTAATTTGAAAGAAAGATTGGGGTAGACCTGAGTATGACGTGATTCTAAAAAGTAAAACCATTTATGAAAAGTTTTTTTTTTCCCTAAAATAAAATTATCATCTACTATTTGTAGGTGTGAGAGGAAGAAGTGACAGAGAAGAATTAGATGAGGGAGGAGGGATGATATTTCTGGAACCCTACTCTCATCAGGAATGAATTAATCTGTATGTAGAAGGGTATAAAAGTCTTCTAAATTCAGAAAGAAATAAAAAGCTAAGGGGACAGGCAGAGGTGAGATGATAAGAGAGGGATTTTTAGAGAGAACCCTACTCACACCAGATCTGGGTTAAAGAGACAATATATGCATTTAGAAGGGAATAAAAGTCTACTAAATTTATAAAGAAATAAGAGGGTGAGGGGATAGGAAAAGGGAGGGGTATCAAAGGGTATCTAGATTAATGGGAATGAGATAAAGAGGGAATAACACATATTTGGAAGGCTATAAAAGTCTTCTAAATTTATAAAGAAACAAGAGAGTAAGGGGAAGTGTGGGTGCAAGGCTAAAGGAGGGAATCTTTGGGGAGGGGTTAGCTTACATAATAGGCAGACAAGGCAGTGGGTAGAAGTAAAGTAGAGGAGTCAGGAGGGATAAGAAATAAGAGATACAAACTTAAAATAAAGATCAGGAGTAGAATTTATTAGGGAAAAAAGGCAGGGGTAGTAATCATGATCTTAGACTAAGTTAAAGCTAAAATAGATTTAATCACAAGAGAAAAATAGAAAAATTATCCTACATGTCAGCCATATTAATCAATAATGTTTTAGCCTACTTAAAATAACTAGACAGTATAAGATTGGAATATTGCTGTGGTATAGAAAATAATGAGTTGGTGTACTTAGAAAAATATGGAAAGACTGGTTGTTATGAAAGATATGGCCGGCTAAAAAACTCACAAGGAAGCGAAGAAAAGATGGACAGCTCTGAACAGAATGTGTAGTATTTATTACATAGACTTTTTTGAAATGGAAATTTATTGCTGTATATTTTGAATCCTCTCTTACATTCTGCTGTGCACATGGCAATGCTTTTTTTTTTCTTTTCTTATTTTTGTATTTGTTTATAATGTTTCTTTTTCTTATTGTGTTTTTAAGTTCAAAATAAATTAATAAAACATGACATTGGATGACAGTCAAAATGATTTGCCTATCATTTGTCTATACAATAGCATCAAAAGAAAGAGTATTGTTATTTTTTTTTAGTAAAGTCCAAGATATCAGAAAGGTAAAAGGTCCCCATAGTTACAAAGGTGCATAGTCACTGTTATCAATGTTATATAAGCATTACCTGTTCAGCTTGCAAATTAAGGGATATGTGGATGAGTACGAGGTCATAGGTCCAATGGCTGATTGGCCCATTAGCTCTGCTCTGGTTCATGGCTATACCTCTAATCTTCTGAAAGACATATTCCAGGACAGGATGGAAAATGACAATAGATTGTTGCCGAATCAGGGGAAAATTACAACCTTTAGGCATGAGTTAGTGAATTGAGACAGACATCCAAAAATGTATTATTCAAATGAATCTGGGGCTTGAAATATATGTTGTCTGTGTCTATGTTGATTATGAATGTTACAATATTAAGCAATGAAACATTTTCTCACCATATATTAAGTTTACCTAAGAGTAAGGTAAACATTTTTAGATGTTTCATCAATTCTTTCATGCAATTGAGGAAGAGCACATTGAGTTTGGAAACATAATAATGGATACATTTTACCTTAATATTCTAAAAATAAAATATAGCTTCCCATCAAGATTGTTTCTACATGGAATGACCTAATGAGAAACCAAATAACCAAACTAATATTTTTGGATAAATACTGTTGATTAATCAACAAAATTATCTGTATACTGATCCATCCTAACTATTGTTGGGAAAGTCAAAGGATTATTGTATTTAGAGCTGGGAGGAAATTTAGAGGTTATCTTGCCCACTTCCCTCATTTTACATTTTAGGAAACAAGAAACTCCATACCCAGTGTTCTTTCCACTATGTGAAAACATACTAGCCCTTTAGTTATTCCTGTAGCATAGAATTTCAAGGTTGGAAGGGACCCCTTTGTTCATCAATTTCAACTTACTCCTAAGAAAGAATCTGCCCTACAACAACATGCCTGAAAAGTGAACAACCAGCCTTGGCTTAAAGATCTCCAAATAAGGGAAAACACATTTTCTCTTAAGGTTCTAATTGCCTTTTATAGCTCTAATTGGATGCTTTTCCTTACATCTAGCCTGAACTTGCCTTTTTTTCAACCTTCAGCACTTCCTCCTGGATCTGCCCCCTGGTACCAGCCAGAACAACTCTAATCTCTCTTCCTTGTGACAGTCCTTTAGACACTTGAATACTGTTATTTGTCCCCACCCCTAAACTATCTGTTCTCCAAGGCACTCCGAATGCCTTAATCTGTATGGCAAAACCCAAACCTTTCCCCTTCCTGGTCGCTCATCTGGATGTTCATCAACTTTTCAATGTCTGTCCTCAAATGTGCCACCTAGAACTGAACACAACAGTCCATATGCGATCTAACCAGAGCAAAGACGAGCAGGACTATAATCTATTCCCAGTAGTTGTCCTTCTTTTAATGCACCTCCTTATTTTTTTTCTAAATTTAGATTGCATTGCACTAAAACTATATCTCTTTTTTTCCAGAAAGCCATGCCTTTCCTTGCTTATATTTGTGAAGCAGCTTTTGATAAGACAAGAACAAGACTTTATTTATCCCTATTAAATTACATCTATGTTTCTATGTTCTGCTCATAGGCAGAATTTCATCTTGGCATTGTGTAGGCAAAGCATCTGTTGATTAGCTTTTTTCTACTTCTTAGTGGGCTATTTGACATTATAAGCATACAATAGCAGAGTTTATATTGAACAACTAGCTTTATTGATCTGGCTGGGAGAAAGAGACAGAACTATTAAACATTCAATCCAACTATATGTATAAATAAAACAAGCCTGATGTATATATAGATTTTAAAAATTCCGATTTTCTTCCAAATCCTATAATTTATGATGAACATAATGTCTCCAAATCAATCAATAAAGCATTGGTGAAACCCCTGATTTATGCCAGACACAATGCTAGATCTGAGAGATACAAAGAAATAATCCCTGCCCTCAAACTCATATTCTATCATCACAAAGTTCAATCCCTGTCTTCTAACGGGCATTTGAAGTAATACAAGGAAGTAGAATTTCAGACAGAGACTAGACTTGGAAATTAGACATTTGGAATCCTTGTGATGCACAGAGAAAGGATAAGTGATAAGTTTATGTATCTTCTGATCAAATTAAATTCTCAAACTTCACTATAGAGGAAGGAGAATTTTAGTGACACCTGACAAGGTCGGACTCATTTTTTGTCAATTTTCTTTAAGATTAATTAGGAAGTATTGCTGGGGTCCTCATCAAAATTTTATGGTGTGCTGTTTGTTTATGTTTTTTCAGAGCATCATTTTGGCTCTCATTAATGCTTTTGAAAAAAAAAAATTCCAGGGTACAGTGGGAACATTTAAACAAGATAATTTTTTAAAAGAATTTAATTTCCTGCCATGATATCTTATTTTCAGATTTCCAATTGAAGGCATTGTTTCTACTTGTTAGGGTCCAGGGTAGTAATTTCATTTTCACTGGCCTTCAGGCCATTCCAGGTAGACAAATGAACTCCTCTGAACCATGGATTTTAGTTCTGAAATTCAAATGTCATTTTGCTTTTCCAGTAGATAGAATAGAAGCATTGGCCTGAGAATAGATGAGATATGATGATTTAAAAGCCTTGTATTCATTCTTGAAAAAAAGTCATATAATGAATTCAGAAGTTAAATATAAGCATTACCTGCTCAGCTCACTGATGAGGGGGTGGCATGAATGAGTACAAGGCCATAGGTTTAGTTCCTGATAGGCCCATTAGCTCTGCTATGGTCCATGACTGTACCTCTAATCCACTCAAAGGCATACTCTAGGGCATATTGGAAAATGACAAGAGTGTGTCTGAATCAGCATAAAACCAACCCTACACTCCTGAATAGAAACTTCCCTCCAAAGGATAGCAAATTGTTAGTAGCATCATTTTCATATGTGAAGGAGAGAGCACATTTAGGAGCTCTGAATTGTCCAGTGTTACACATATGTATAAACGAGCTATAAGCAGAATAAAAAGAAAATAATGAACAGAGGGAAGGCACTGGTATTGAGGGGTTGGAGAAGACTTCCTATCTATAGGAAGAGGTTAGGTGACTTGGACAGGATCATATAGTGAGGAAGTGTTAGAGGCAGGTTTGGAATTGAGATTTTCTGACTCCAAGGTCGGCGCTCTATTTTCCATGCCACCTCATTTACCTTAAGGAATTTGTGATATCATTGCATGGGCACTCCCTCTGCAAAAATATTCACTTGTCTCATTTTTAACAGAGAAAAAAACTGGAAACATCCAATAATTAAAGTTGGCTAAGAAAAAATAAAGACAGATACTAGAGTTGGGATTTTAGCACTGTAGAAAACTCCTGGTTGAAGAAACTTCATCTTATCAATGCAAGTAACAGTTTATCTGCAGCTTACAGTCTTTGAGATTTGAGGAGACTACTGACAGATAAAGTAACTTGCCCACAATCTGTCAGAAGCAGTTCTTGGACCTAGTTATTTCTGCCTTCGAGGCTGGCTCTCTATGCATTACACCATATTAATTTCATTGACCACTATTGCTCTATAAAAATGACAAATATGAGGAATGCAAAGAGATGGGACAACATATATGAGGTGAAACAAAGTAATAGGAATATTAGAAGTGGAATTGCACATTATTTACTCCCATATCAATGCCATAAAGGCAACATAACTCAAGAATAGATAAGTGAATATGAAAGGGAATACAAGGCAAATAAATTGTCATGGTCATTATATTCTAAACTTTTATATTACATTTTTACCCTAATCGAAAAGAGTAATGAATTTAGATTCAAATGATCCAGTTCTGAATACTAATGGTATAAAAGAAAGAGCAGCCTGGTTTAGCATAGGAAAATCTAAGTTTGAATTCTCATTCTGTGTCTTACTAAGGTATATAGTCTCAGATAAGGCTCTTAATCTCTTTGAGTCACAATTTCCTAATCTGTAAAGTGAGGAAGTTGGAATAGATAATTTCTAAGATACCTTAATCCTATGATTAAAAGTAGCTAATGTTTTGAGCTTTTTAAGCTCAGATTTGATTTTGACTCTCTTTTACTAGATAAATTCCAATGGCCCCTACTACCTTCAAATATAAAATATGTTTGGCTTTAACCCTTCAGTCAGGCCCCAACCTACCTTTCCAAACTTCTTTTTTATTAATGTTTTCATCAATCAGCAAAAATACAGCCTTTTTTCCTCCCATCCCACTAGCACAATTAAGAAAGAAAAGCAAATTCCATGTTAGAAACATGTCTAGTCAAGAAAAACAAATTTCTGTACTGTCCATGTCCCTCCAACCCCTGCCGTACTCCCAAATATATGTGGCTCCTTGGTGCTTAAATTCTTTCTTTCTAACTGTTCGTAGTATTTTTTTTTTCTTTGACCTGGAAACTTTGGATTTTGGCCATAATGTTCTTGAGTATTTTAATTTTGGGGCTTCTTTTGTTGTGTAGAAAATAACAGTGAGACAAAACCCAGGCTTCATGATCAATTTAGAGTGTGAATTTATTGATCGAGCAGGAGACTACCTGAAGTATGCGCTCAAATCAGACAGTCCTGAACTAAGGGATTACAAGGCTTATAAAGGCAAAAACCACAATAACACAATTAGGGAGGGTGGCTAGCAGAAGCAATGACGTACAGAAGCAAAGAACAGCCATTGGTTGGATCCATATTTCAGGGCTAATTTGGGAATATGGCTCAAGGGTACAGGGGTGCAACCATCTTGTGACTTGGGCATCCCTCCCAGGGTGGTCAGTTTCCTAGAACAGGGGGAGAGTATAGGGTGGAAGGACATGCAAGGGGCTGTAGAATTCCCCAGAATGGGGTCATGTTCTGGGCTAAGGGTGGGGGACCTCTGTACCGCCTACCTGGTCAGCTATGTTCTGGGTGGAGGGACCTAGCTTGGTCAGTGGAACAGTTGCACCATAACCTCGGGTGTGGGGACCCTATTTGGTAACAGGGTGGTCCCTCCTTAAGATAACTTGTACCCTACCCTGGAACTGGCTGATGTAGAGAGAATATACAGAATGCTGATACAGGAGAGGGAACTAGCCTTGGACAATCTACCCAGAACTGTGCCTTAAACTGTTTCAAGCCATTACAGGGTGTGGGACAGAAACAAAGACAAGAATATAAAGGGGATTAATAGTGGGCTTTTAAAGGGATTAATAGTGGGCTTCTGTTTGGGTGTAACACTTTCAGGAGGTAACTGAAGGATACTTTCAGTTTCTACTTTTGCCTCTGGTTCTAAAGATATTTAGGAAGTTTTATGATTTCTTGGAATATGACATCAGGTCTTTTTTGGTCATAGCTTTCAGGTAGTCTAATGATCCTTAAATTTTCTCTCCTCAGTCTGTTTTCCAGGTTAGTATTTTTCTACTGTGAGATACCTTAAATTTTCTTCTTTTCTTTTGTTTTTTGACTTTGTTTTAATATTTCTTGTTAACTCATAAAGTCATTAACCTCTATTTGCTCCATTCTAATTTTCAAGGGGTTTGTTGCTTGGGCAAGATTTCATGCCTGTTATTCCAAGCTCTTAATTACCGTTCCAATTTTTTCTTCCATAGGTTGCATTTTCTTCCTCTAGAAATCTCTTTTAGTTTGTTTTTCTTAAAGTAACTTTTTTTTTAACTTTTGCTTTTTATCTCTTCCAGTATTTCTAATTGAATTTGGGCTCAAGGTATCTTTTACTTTGAAGCTTTACTTCTGGATGTTTTTGAGTTATCTTCTCTAAGCTTGTGTCTTGAGGATCCCTGTCAGTGTAATAGCATTTTTTATGGAGGGCTTCTTTTTGTTTGTTCATTTTTCAGCCTACTTCATGACTCTGGACTTTATATTATAGCCAGGTTCTAAAACTTTCTGGAGTTAATGTCTGGGATGATCCTACTACTTTCTTTCTTTGTTTTTTTTTCCCCCATGTCTGTCTTCCTGGCCTTATTTTTTTTTAATTATTTAATATATTTAGTTTTCAGCATTAATTTTCACAAGAGTTTGAATTACAACTTTTCTCCCCATTTCTACCTTCCCCGCCACTCCAAGATAGTGTATATTCTGGTTTCCCTGTTCCCCAGTCAGCCCTCCCT